>JAJOZX010001564.1:30000-235000 GCA_023014485.1 Bathynomus jamesi
CCGCAGAAATGATGAAGGCTGGGGGATTAGTTGCAGAATGACTTAACAGATTAAACCAACGAATAATGGATGGTGAGAACACGCCAGGAGATTGGGAATAAGGCATTATAATACCAATGCACAAGAAAGGTGATACATCACTATACAACAACCATAGACCTATAAGTCTTTTACCCCATGCTTACAAGGTTTTGGTTAAAATCATTCAAAGTTGCATGCTGGCGAGAGGGGAGAGAGTATTAGGAGAAGAGCAGGCTGGTTTTCGACCGGGAAGAGGAACAACAGGCCAAATTTTTAGCTTGAGCCAAGTTTCTAATTTATTCCTGGAAATGGTGATGACAGAGGCACTTGGCAATTACGAAGGAGTGGCAATTGGGGGAGAAAATGTAAATCTAAGATACACTGATGATATTGCGCTGATAGCGGAAACAGTAGAGGAACTGCAACACATAATTAACTTATTAGAAGAAAAGTGCATAAAATACAACCTAAATATAACCTTAAATAAAACAAAAGTCATGAAAATTGGAAGAACAAGAGAAGAAGTTGTAGTTAGTTTATCATCAGGGAGAATAGAACAAGTAGAGGAGTTTAAGTTCTTGGGGGTCTGGTTCACACAGGATGGTGACATAAAACGAGCAGTGCTAGAGAGAATACAGCTAGGCTATGCAGCAATGCAGAGATTAAGAAAAATATGGAAAGACCGACACATATCAAGAGACTTAAAAGTAAGATATACAAATCAATAATCTTACCAACAACTATCTATGGAGCAGAGAGTTGGGTCCTAAAGCTAAAGGAGAAGAGAAAACTATTAGCTTTTGAAATGTACTGCCTTAGACGAATATGCAATATCAAGTGGTACCACAGGTTGACTAATAAATATGTAAGAGACCTCGCACATATGAAGATCAATATCGTAGATAGAGTCAGTAGTATAGCCGCAAAAGGGGAGAGTGCAGGAATGTTGCAGGTTATTATGTAATGTTGCAAATGGGGGTGGGGGTTGTTGCAAAGGGGGGGATGGGGCTTGTTGCAAAGGGGGGAAGGGGGTTGTTGCAAAGGGGTGGGGGAAAGGGGGGTGGGGGGAAAACTTGGAGGCGGCGTTATCCCCCAAGAGAAAGGAGGAGGAGGAGAGGTGTTCACCTGGCAGGAGCCAAGTGCACACTAAGACTTCCAGCCGGGCTGGCGTTGTTTTATAGGCTCCTAATCAGCCAGAATCAGCCAGTTGGCTGAGCCAAGGGGGTAGAGACGCCTGAAGGAGAGAGAGAGAGAGAGAGAGACAGCTGAAGGAGAGAGAGATGCCTGTAGGAGGGAGAGACGCCTGAAGAAGAGAGAGATGCCTGTAGGAGGGAGAGACGCCTGAAGGAGAGAGGATAGGTACACATGCAGGAGTACACATGCTGGAGGTACACGTACACATGCAGGAGTACACATGCAGTAGGTACACATGCTGGAGGTACACGCACACATGCAGGAGTACACATGCTGGATGTACACATGCAGTACACATGCAGGAGGCAAACATGCAGGAGAGAGAGACATCTGAAGGAGGAAGATACATGCAGGAGAGCTGAAGGAGGGAGAGAGACTCCTGAAGGACAGAGTGGAGTTCTCCCCCAATTTATTTTCGTTTCCCTAACCTAAGAGGCCACTATGGGGTTTACCAAAGGGCCTGAAATAGAAGGAGCAGAGCTCCTTACTCGGCCGGAGCCGAGGGGGGAATGGTTCTTCAACAGCTTCGCGATCTTTTATAATCCTCTATTCTGGCTGAGTTGCCAGATAGCGCAAGGTATTCCAGATAGCGCCATGTGTCCCATTAATCGTGTAACACATATATAACGGCTGTTATTCCAAATGTACTTGTATATATAATAAACTAATGAATCATATAAAATACCACAATATATATTTATATGGTTATACAAGATTCAACCGTATAAAATAACACAAGCGCCTCTTTCATTACGCTTTAATAGAATTAACAAAGTTACCCTATTTCGTTAGACAGAAAACGAATTTTTATAAGGGTTACCCAACTAATTATCCACCATTCAATAAATAATGTGTCCCATTAATCGTGTAACACATATATAACGGCTGTTATTCCAAATGTACTTGTATATATAATAAACTAATGAATCATATAAAATACCACAATATATATTTATATGGTTATACAAGATTCAACCGTATAAAATAACACAAGCGCCTCTTTCATTACGCTTTAATAGAATTAACAAAGTTACCCTATTTCGTTAGACAGAAAACGAATTTTATAAGGGTTACCCAACTAATTATCCACCATTCAATAAATAATAGCAAACGTGAATAAAGAGTTCCAATTCAATGGGTAACTATATCGACATAAGCTTATTATTGTAACGTTTGCTCCCAATATAAATTTTCCTAAATAACAGTAAAACCAATTAATTGAAACTTCATTTAAATACAGCTTCATTAAACTTGAAGATGAACGAAACAAATAACATAGTTATCCATAATTCAGCCCTCACGAATAACGAAACGAAATGATCATTTACGATACAATTCGAAATACGATAATTTACGATACAATTCCACCAAACGAGATGAAAACTTACGAAGCATATAGCCTCATTCCTGCGACGAAAAAAATGAAAAATGACGTAAAATAAAGAAATTATTCATTTGGATTTGCCCAAGCCACTATAGCGGGGTCGAATCGTGTCTCTAGGGACACGATTCGAACGAAAAAGGTCTCTAGGGACCTTTTTCGGACCGAGGGATTATCCTTCTACAAGCTATTCGAGCAGAAATCACCACTGACTCCAGATATTAATTTTATCATTCTTATTACTTCTACAATGAAAATATTTACGCGTAATTTGTATGGTGTCATATAGAAATATAATGATATATATATATATATATATATTGGGGGGGGGGGAGATCTCTCACCCGTTCTTCGGCCCGACCCCGTTTCATTGTAGAAATAATAATAATAATAATATATATATATATATATATATATATATATATATATATATATATATATTATATACCCTTTGTAGTATATCCGAAAAACATCGTAATGCACGATTTTTTCTATGTAGCAATAATAATAATTAACTCTTTCAAATACGTGATTTAAAATAACAGGACCATTTTACCCGAGGCAGTAGTATATCCGAAAAACATCGTAATGCACGATTTTTTCTATGTAGCAATAATAATTAACTCTTTCAAATACGTGATTTAAAATAACAGGACCATTTTACCGGAGGCAGTAGTATATCCGAAAAACATCGTATAACCTAATTTGCAACTATAGTTTACCTTGACTTTCATATGCTTCTATCCTGTTTTATTAATAAAGATTTTTAACTTTTAATAACGTATGAATAAAGATTTTTAACATTTAATTTTATTTTAGTATTTATTCATGCCACGCCGCCTTAGACCACAGCTTAACGTTGAAACCGAATGTTCTTTTTAAAATATAATTAGGATATAATTTCTTTATTATAAAATAAGTTAACAATTATGTTAACAAACAATACTAATAATTTGTAAGATATAATATAAGGGACTACCATAGAAATGTAAGTGCCTATAATTCGATTTATATATATGTTACTCGTCCGGTCTCGTTATAGCGGATTGGTACACGTCATAGCTCCACCCAGCTACATCGGCAGCCAATCACTACGAACATCTGGTCTTTTGGGCGGAGCTTGGCGAATGTGCATATAAAAGGGGATATTTTCAGTTGGGAGTAACAGTAGCTATTTTCGCATCAGTGAATAATCAACCATGGACCTGTACGTCTCCCCAGACTTGTATGAAGAACGTGATACTGCAGCATTAACCACAATTAGTCTTTTCAATGCTGCTGATTGTGGCGAACTATTTTCGACGCAAACCGTAGAAGATATTTGCAGTGACGCTCCTTACAATCCGACGCAAGGGACTACCATAGAAATGTAAGTGCCCATAATTAGAATTTTATATATATATGGAGAGTTGTAGTATTTCGTCAAATAGATACTAGTCAAAAATGTCAATCAATGTTATTTCCCCATTATGCTAAAATCGAAATTTTTATGGCGTTCACTCCTCGAACCAAAGATATCTTCACATAATGGGGATCTGTCTGTCTGTCTGTATACTCTGTATATGTTTTCCTTTAAGGTCCGATGAGGATTTGACACGAGTTATACAATCTTTTGAAGGGAATACGGATGATATACTAATCAGTCAACAATGTCAAATAATGTAAGTGTTTTTCGATCTTTTTGGGATAAGAAGACGCAATATATTTTCATAAATTTATTAAATGAAAGAAATCAGTACAGTAAACGAATATACAAATATACGAACAAAAACATTATAATATACAGCGAGTACGTACAATTGGAAAACGGTTTTTTATCTGTCTGCATACCATTTCATCGTTTCGGTGAGTGTGACACGGGTCAAATAAATTTAAAAAATTTATAAATTCTTTATCATTTGACATATGCATGAGAAATGAGACACAGTACATTCCGCAAACATTAGTAAAATATCCCTGCATACGAAATGGGTTCCATACAACTTCGGGAATATGTAACTGAGCGAGAAATTTTACAATAATAGGGTCACTCCAGGGTTGAGTACCGAGTGAATCAAAATAGTACAGGCGCTGTCTATTTTTAAAATAGACCGCGATCCAGTGAATCCCTTCATTACCGATGATGTCTGTGTTCACAATAAGACTACCGCATTCTCGCGTACTTGGCAAACTCAATGTTTCATTCTTCGCAAACACGCCGATAAATTTGGAACGTGTGACTCGCTCCATTACTTTCTGAAGTGTATTAGCATCCATTTTAAAAGTCAGTGATAACGCTTCTAAATCTATCTACTTCTATTAGGGCTTGCGATTCGAGATATACTAGTACACTAATAGGAGCGTCTATAGGCTTGGCGAATTCCAGCCGCACTGAGATGTTACCGCTCTGCTGTGGTGTTAAATGGGTATTTACGCTAGCAGATAAGTCAGGTGTAATGTCAAACGGATAAAGGTTAAATTGATTTTTCGCCTGTGCACACACAAAGGAGAAAGTGAAACGCTAATTGAAACATGAGTTATTTAATAAACGAGATATTCAGTTAACACAAGAAATAACAGAAAACACAAAAAAAACAAATGCTTAGATTTGGTGATCACAAACAACAGAAACCTAAAGAAACCTGTACTCGATATGAAGGGCTTTCATATCGTTCAGTAGTATTTTTGTTCCCACTTTACAACCGGATGGTAAGTCATCTTTAAATACGTCTAGAATACAATCAAAAGCACGCACAAAGAGTTCATCGTTAGTTACATTATTAAACACAAGTTTATAAACACGCTTTTCCAATCGAGGGTTTATTTCTACCGACCCGAGCTTTTCAATCGTGAACACGTCTTCACTCAACATAGCGGCAATTGAAATAATCTTCTAAATCGTTACGACAACTGCGCGTTATATAAAGAAATAGTTCTTCAGGATAATTTTCACGAACTAGGCATATTTTATAATGTTTTACTAAACATCTTCATACACCGGCGCATTATTTGAGAGGAACATATGCTCATATTTTTCCTTTCTGCCCGTCAAACGATACTCATCTCTAAAGTCTGTTAAAAACTCACGCAGGACACTAGCCACAACCTCACTACGAACCTCGTCATGATATACATTAATATAGTGATAAAAATACTTAAGATTGTCCATGATCACGAGATTCACATTTTCAGTCGTAGGGTATGAGTAATCGACATGGTGTAGCATGACGTAATGCGGCTTGTCGCACCACCCATCCGCAAGACTCATTATCCATACCTGCTGCTTCTCTTCTGCACGCGCTGTTTCTTTTACTTTAGACTTTATAAAGTTTAGATCTGCAGCATACTTCAGCACATCGTCAGTGCAACGAAAGCCTTCAATGGTCTCACCAGAACATCCGTAGAGTATTTGTACATCTTGGAACTTCACACAATCCAATGTGGTTTTAAAAGAGGCATAGGAGGGGGGGAATAGGAAGTTTTTCGGTATCCACCACATCCTGGCACTTTGCTGAATACCATTTCATAAACGTTGTACAAACAATATTAAAGGTAGCCATTTGAATACACGTCTGATTTTTCTTCTGAATACACGTCTGATCTCTCGGTCTTACTGCAGTCGACTGATCACGCAGGGAATCACAGATAGCAACATGACTCAAGGTCTTACAGTGGGCGGAGCTTAGAATTTTCGCCTGTGCACACACAAAGGAGAAAGTGAAACGCTAATTGAAACATGAGTTATTTAATAAACGTGATATTCAGTTAACACAAGAAATAACAGAAAACACAAGAAAAAACAAATGCTTAGATTTGGTGATCACAAACAACAGAAACCTAATACTTTAAAGAAAGCATTCTATTAAATACTTTTAGCCTATGTTCACGAATTAATACCGGTTTTAAAATAGATTCGACAAGAAGACCGGCTGGACTGATTTTATAGAAATTCAAGGATTCCAAGTTGATCACGAGAGAAGTTATGTAGTCATCTTCCATGCTGCAAAATCTCATCGTTAGCCTGCCTGCTCAGAGCACCGACAAGAGGTAAAATCGAATCCACATCAACACAAAATTTTAGTCGCTAAAATAACAGCCTGAGTATTGTTCATGTTCTAAATTATCTTTGATTCGTTTTGATAAAATTGAGTAAACTGCAGCCTTTGTTTCCTGATCAGAAACTCTCCGTCTTTTTCTGGTATGGTGCAAGGCTTCGTTGCAACCATATTCACTGCACGAGTCTACTTCACAGTCGTTGCCTTCTAATCTAGATTTACACTCTTCACTAATGCATTCGATGGGTGAATAATCATCTTGGTTGATATTATTGACACCACATTCGAGAGGGCTCACTGGGGTAACGGACACTTCAGGTAATGGCGCGGACGCTTGAGGTGGGTCGGGGACAATCTCCTCAGGTTGCCCTTGTGGCGGGGCAAATATGTGTGGGGGTAATTATGTGTTGCTTCTAAGTAAACAAAACGGGCCTTATGTAACACAGTGGCAATTAATAATGATTTATGCAAAGATGCACCAGCTCTTCTGGAACGTCTGGATGCAATTTTACCGAGCGATATATTTATCAACTTGTATGCTTCAAACCCGTTTGGAACGTCAGATATCATGTTCACCACCTAGGAATTGGTCAAGGCACAGAGAGCTAACTAACACGACTCTATCCTCTATTACCAATCTTGTAATGAGTTAAAGTGAAAGTTTCGCCTGCCTTTATACAATGTCGTTCTGACGTCGTTATCAAGCTCCACACAGGGAACTTCCAGGAAGTAACATGAATTTATAATAAAGAAATTATATCCTAATTATATTTTAAAAAGAACATTCGGTTTCAACGTTAAGCTGTGGTCTAAGGCGGCGTGGCATGAATAAATACTAAAATAAAATTAAATGTTAAAAATCTTTATTCATACGTTATTAAAAGTTAAAAATCTTTATTAATAAAACAGGATAGAAGCATATGAAAGTCAAGGTAAACTATAGTTGCAAATTAGGTTATACGATGTTTTTCGGATATACTACTGCCTCGGGTAAAATGGTCCTGTTATTTTAAATCACGTATTTGAAAGTTAATTATTATTATTGCTACATAGAAAAAATCGTGCATTACGATGTTTTTCGGATATACTACTGCCTCGGGTAAAATGGTCCTGTTATTTTAAATCACGTATTTGAAAGAGTTAATTATTATTGCTACATAGAAAAAATCGTGCATTACGATGTTTTTAGGATATACTACTGCCTCGGGTAAAATGGTTGTTATTTTAAATCACGTATTTGAAAGAGTTAATTATTATTGCTACATAGAAAAAATCGTGCATTACGATGTTTTTTTCGATTATTATTTATTGAACAAAACTCTCGCTCTCTTTCTATATATATATATATATATATATATATTATGTATAGAAAGAGTGGTCTGGAAGGAAGTTTACCAATGATTAAATTCTCTTTGCGAGTGACCCGTTGCCCGCGTCGGGCTAACCTTTGGTTAGCTTCCGCCCGAATTGTTCATTCTGACGAAGGTCAAGCTTTTCACTCCACCTTAGACCTACAGTTTAACGTGGATTCCGAACCACGACCCATCAGCAGCCCAGCGTCTTGACCACTAGGCCTCCTAGGGTGCCCATTTATCTACCAACCACTTTCTTTATTGTGTGGAAGGATGAACAGCTGGGCTTTGCTGCGCGCCGGCTGCCGTCGGGTCTCGAACCCTGGGCCGATGGATTCGTAGTCCGCGACGCTAACCACCACCACCGAGGCGGTATTTGTCATTACTTACTCGGACTATAGTGGATTTAATTATCCCAGAAGAGTTCCATGCACGGTCTGTGTGTAGCGTATATATATATATATATATATATATATATATATATATATATATACATACATATTGTGTGTACGTTTTTCCCTTGACCTTCGTCAGAATGAACAATTCGGGCGGAAGCTAACCAAAGGTTATCCAAAGGGTATATATATATTATATATATATATATATATATATATATATATATATATTATTATTATTTCTACAATGAAACGGGGTCGGGCCGAAGAACGGGTGAGAGATCTCCCCCCCCCAAATATATATATATATATATCATTATATTTCTATATGACACCATACAAATTACGCGTAAATATTTTCATTGTAGAAGTAATAAGAATGATAAAATTAATATCTGGAGTCAGTGGTGATTTCTGCTCGAATAGCTTGTAGAAGGATAATCCCTCGGTCCGAAAAAGGTCCCTAGAGACCTTTTTCGTTCGAATCGTGTCCCTAGAGACACGATTCGACCCCGCTATAGTGGCTTGGGCAAATCCAAATGAATAATTTCTTTATTTTACGTCATTTTTCATTTTTTTCGTCGCAGGAATGAGGCTATATGCTTCATAAGTTTCATCTCGTTTGGTGGAATTGTATCGTAAATTATCGTATTTCGAATTGTATCGTAAATGATCATTTCGTTTCGTTATTCGTGAGGGCTGAATTATGGATAACTATGTTATTTGTTTCGTTCATCTTCAAGTTTAATGAAGCTGTATTTAAATGAAGTTTCAATTAATTGGTTTTACTGTTATTTAGGAAAATTTATATTGGGAGCAAACGTTACAATAATAAGCTTATGTCGATATAGTTACCCATTGAATTGGAACTCTTTATTCACGTTTGCTATTATTTATTGAATGGTGGATAATTAGTTGGGTAACCCTTATAAAAATTCGTTTTCTGTCTAACGAAATAGGGTAACTTTGTTAATTCTATTAAAGCGTAATGAAAGAGGCGCTTGTGTTATTTTATACGGTTGAATCTTGTATAACCATATAAATATATATTGTGGTATTTTATATGATTCATTAGTTTATTATATATACAAGTACATTTGGAATAACAGCCGTTATATATGTGTTACACGATTAATGGGACACATTATTTATTGAATGGTGGATAATTAGTTGGGTAACCCTTATAAAAATTCGTTTTCTGTCTAACGAAATAGGGTAACTTTGTTAATTCTATTAAAGCGTAATGAAAGAGGCGCTTGTGTTATTTTATACGGTTGAATCTTGTATAACCATATAAATATATATTGTGGTATTTTATATGATTCATTAGTTTATTATATATACAAGTACATTTGGAATAACAGCCGTTATATATGTGTTACACGATTAATGGGACACATGGCGCTATCTGGAATACCTTGCGCTATCTGGCAACTCAGCCAGAATAGAGGATTATAAAAGATCGCGAAGCTGTTGAAGAACCATTCCCCCCTCGGCTCCGGCTGAGTAAGGAGCTCTGCTCCTTCTATTTCAGGCTCTTTGGTAAACCCCATAGTGGCCTCTTAGGTTAGGGAAACGAAAATAAATTGGGGGAGAACTCCACTCTGTCCTTCAGGAGTCTCTCTCCCTCCTTCAGCTCTCTCTCCTGCATGTATCTTCCTCCTTCAGATGTCTCTCTCTCCTGCATGTTTGCCTCCTGCATGTGTACTGCATGTGTACATCCAGCATGTGTACTCCTGCATGTGTGCGTGTACCTCCAGCATGTGTACCTACTGCATGTGTACTCCTGCATGTGTACGTGTACCTCCAGCATGTGTACTCCTGCATGTGTACCTATCCTCTCTCCTTCAGGCGTCTCTCCCTCCTACAGGCATCTCTCTCTTCTTCAGGCGTCTCTCCCTCCTACAGGCATCTCTCTCTCCTTCAGGCGTCTCTACCCCCTTGGCTCAGCCAACTGGCTGATTCTGGCTGATTAGGAGCCTATAAAACAACGCCAGCCCGGCTGGAAGTCTTAGTGTGCACTTGGCTCCTGCCAGGTGAACACCTCTCCTCCTTTCTCTCCTCCTCCTCCTTTCTCTTGGGGGATAACGCCGCCTCCAAGTTTTCCCCCACCCCCCCTTTCCCCCACCCCCTTTGCAACAAGCCCCCTCCCCCCTTTGCAACATTACATAATAACCTGCAACATTCCTGCACTCTCCCCTTTTGCGGCTATACTACTAGAGTCAACGATGCCCAACAAAGATGGTTCGGTCATGTGGAACGCATGGATGATGACAGACTGCCCAAAAGACTAATGTATGCAAGGATGCATGAAATGAGATCAAGGGGAAGACCTAGAACTACATGGTTGAGAACAATAGAACTCGAAAGTCGAGAGCTGAGTTGGCGAGACAGAGTGGAATGGGCGAGAGATTGAAAAGCATGGGAACGCTACAGACGCATCAGACGGGACCCAACCTGGAGACCTCCGGATGGGACTTAAGTTAAAATTATTGAATGCCCGGTTAGGTCAACTATACGCCCTTGACGATTGGCTAGGTTAAGTCGTGATATTTTCGTTAAAACTAACGAAAATATCACGACTTAACCTAATCAATCGTCAAGGGCGTACAATTACCCAAACGGGGCATTCAATTAATCTAACAGGGCATTCAATTAATTTAATCGGGCATTCAGTTTACCTAACCGGGCATTCAATTAACCTAACCGGACACACACACACACACAATATATATATATATTATATATTATATATATTATATATATAGCCTAGGTCTTTGCGCGAACTAAGAATAAGATGGCCTATACTACTATAGCCTAAGACCTAAGTCCAATTTTCAACGCAAATTATCGTCAAATTTTTGAAGAAACGACAAATATTTTTTGTTTTTATTTATGTTCATAGCTGTTAAATTAAATAAATTAAATTTCTCCTATTGGAGCAACTGTAGTTTACGTCTCCCTAACGCAAAAGGGGACACAAACTACACTAGGTCAAAGTTGGGGAACGTAAACTACCCTAAGATCTTTAGGAGACATTTTTTAAATGAAGCCATCAAATAAAACGTTAAAACTAACGAAAATATTAAGACTTAACATAACCAATCGTCAATATATATACGAGAGCCACTCAATATATTTTGCCATACTTTTTTTTTCTTTCCAAGTTTTCTTGTAAGTTCCAGAAATTTTGTACACAAGTAGTTACATACCTTTTTTACAAGTTTTTATTTTCCCACATAGTCTCCATCCTTTTCTACGGCTTTCCTCCACCTCGAAACAAGGGCCTTTATTCCTTGCTGGTAAAAGTCCGCTGGGTTCAGCTGGAGCCACCTCTTAACCTCCTCAACAACCTCATCGTTACTCTGAAACTTTCTTCCACGAATAGCATCCTTCATTGGCCCAAACAAATGGAAGTCTGAAGGTGCCAGATCCGGGCTGTATGGAGGGTGGGGTAACACAGTCAAGCGCATTTTTGTGATGGCCTCTCTTGTTTGCAAACTGTTGTGCGGTGTTGCGTTATCGTGCAAAAGAAGGACGTCTTCCAGTTTTCTCTCCGGTCGAACTCGCTTTATACGTCTCTGGAGTCTCTGTAGGGTAGCAATATATGCCTCTCAGTTGATTGTTTGTCCTTTCTTCATAATATCCACCAGAATCACCCCTTTCATGTCCCAGAAGATGGTGGCCATAACTTTTCCTGCAGAGGGAGCCATTTTGAACTTTTTTTTGCGTGGGGAGTCTGCGTGATGCCACTCCATGGATTGGCAAGTGGAGTATCCAAGTCTCATCCCCAGTCACAATTCGTGAAAGGAAGTCATCCCCTTCTGTCTCGTATCGAACCAAAGACTCAGAAGCAGTTTCTTTTCTTTGGGCTTTGTGATCTTCAGTCAGTTAGCGAGGAACAAACCGTAAACACACTTTTGAGTATCCCAGTTGCTGAATTATTGTATTTCCACTTCCTTCACTAATTCTTAGCTCCAGTGATAGCTCCTTGTAGTGACGCGCCGATTTGATCGAATGATGCTGTTAGCACGTTGCACAGTGTGAGATGTCACAGCCGATGCCGGGCGACCGCTGCGTGGCTCATCATCGAGGCTGGCTCTCCCTCTCTCCGATGATCTCACACGTTTAGACCACGTTCAACTGTGCTTCGATCAACAACAGCATCTCCGTAAACGTTTGTAGACGTGTGAATATTTCCAACTGTTTCCTTCTCTGCGGTTAAGAACTCGATAACAGCTCTCTGTTTACGACGCACATCACTGTCAGACGCCATTTTCAAAACTGCGTTAACCGTCGGTTTTATACAAGGGCGTTTAAAAGCGGTTTTATACAAGGAGGGGAGGTTCAAACTGGAAAAATCCGGTTATGTGAATCGCAGGAAGTTCAAACTTACGGCCCAAAAGACATTTCAGCCCCATGGCCTATTATTTAGCTAAGAAAAAGAGTGGGGCAAAATATATTGAGTGCCCCTAATATATATAAATAAATTGAGGCTTGGTTAGGTTAGTCGTAATAGTTTCGTTAATTTTAACGTTTTATTTGATTAGGTATACGCGGACAAAGTTGGGGAACGCAAACTACACTAGTATAATGTAGGGGAACGTAAACTACACTAGGTACCACAGGGGGACGTAAACTACACTTGTTCCCTCCTATTCAAAATGTACTAATTATTAATAAAAAGTTAAAATAAGCTTAAAAAATATTAATTTATCTCATTTCAATGGTGCCCATAGAACGGAAAAGGTCCGTATATATATAATATATATATATATACTGTACCTAAAATCTCAAGGATTTTACTCTGAAAATTCTTCTTTAGTGATTAACGTTAAACATTAAACTTCAGTGATATTTTTTATCTTTGATCTCGCTCGCTTTTCCGAAACGTGTTTTTTACTGTTGAACCATTGAACCGGATCTTTTCGGTTTGGCGGACTGCTATAGATTTTTACGAAACTTAACAAATCAATTAGTTTTCTATCTGAAAACACTATTTTGACATTTACAAGGTGAGGAAATGTCTAATTACGAAGAAACAGGATATGTTTGCGTAACATTTATATAGAGCAAAACCCCCATAAATTTAAAAATAATGCGCTTCACAAAAAATAATTGAAAATAATACAATACCTTTATTTACATATTTTATCCTGACTTGTCATATAGCAACCTAATTAATGTTTGCAAAACTTAATACTTGTAATATTCTTTACTCCGACAGTAAATAAAAATCACAATTGTTTACAAGGGAAATGCAGTGTCTTGCAACCACGTACCTTTTCTAACAGAAATTAAAAGAAGGGAAATAACTTACGTTATTGCATTTCATATTCTAACTTAACCTACCTAAACCTAACGTAACTAAACCTAACCTCATCTAACTTACCTAACCTAACGCAATTTAACTAAACCTGACCTAACCTAAAAAAACTTAACCTTGTCAAACCAAAACTAAAGTAATAAAAAAGAGTGAAGAACAAAACAAAATAGAAAAACAAAACGTTTCTCCAACATGAAAATGTTATAAAAGTGTTTTCAGATAGCAAACTAAAGCCGGGTTTACACGGTGAGAGCTACTCGCGCGAGCAACTCTCACGTCTCCATATGAGAGTACTAACATGAGATAATCTCGTGAGAGTGTCTGTTTACGGATACTGGCTACTCGCTATGATAGTTGACGCTAGAATGCCATCACAAGAAAAGTCAACAGCAACAAAACAGTACACAATACTCCAAACCTATTCGCTTAACACGCATGAGAGTGGGCGGAGCTAGTAATTGGCAACTAGTATGTTCTTGACACGACGCAAGTAGTGCGATAGTTACTCTCATGAGAGTGGCTCGCGCGAGTAGCTCTCACCGTGTAAACTCGGCTTAATTGATTTGCTAAGTTTTGTAAAAATCTATATCAGTCCACCAAACCGAAAAGACCCCTCAACCGCTTTATTCATATTAATTCGCTTTCTTTATTTGTGGTAAGTCGTGGGAATACATAACATCGTTTCCCGTCGATCAGCAAAGTTAAGCGATATTGGGTCTGGGTTATAGTTGGATAGGGGACCGTCTTCCGCGTCCAGATGATGTAGCGACTCTTGGTTCGGATCCCACGTAAAGCGAAGGAGGTTAAAGAACCCCATCAAACGGACAACATTATCTATCTAGTATCTTAGCGTTCATACAAGATTAAAGAAAACTCGGGTGTTTATTTAATATACCGCGAGATAGTTACCCCCTTTTTGTTTATATCGGGGAGAACTCAGATTTGAGTAGAGTGATTGTATGAACAATATCCATCGCTAAGATTAAATGACAAAGACAGCATTATTGTCAAGCATATGTATAAAGGGAGGAAAAAGATCATTTAATAAAGATGCGATGTAATGAATTGGAGTCTAATAAATAATCATCTTCACTCGCAACCAAAACATTTTAGAATCTTTTGCTTTTTATTAAAAATACGCAAAATTTCAGTTCTAATGATGGAACCTTTAAGTTAGACTTTCAACAAATGCCATTTTAATTAAAAAAAAAACCTAGTTTGAAAAATTTGTTCAACGCCATGTCATACATTTTGCTTCCCGAAACAAATATTTTTTGTCTTTGGTCGCGCATGCGCCCTTTTGCGACATCATTTACTTTTAAAAATGTTTTCCAGTGTGAAAGACTCCGTCCGTCCGTGAAGTTCCATTTTTCCTTATTATTTTTAGCTCTGACTTGATTTTACCCTCACATTAAAAATGCGAGGGAATTCAACCTCCCTTCAACAGCTTCAAGCTGATGAAGGTTTGAAGGTAGGTTGAATTGTTTGTTGACTCGAAAGCTTCCTTTTTAATTCGTTGAGCGGAATTTTACTGGTAAAATTGACTGCGTAAATTATATCACAGTGGTTATAAATACAGAGCGAAACTTTTTTCTCTGTGCGTTTTGGTAAAGAATTTCGAAAATGGTATTTGAGATAGTATTGACGATCTATTTTATGCTCACGTGTTAATATTAAAATCCCTAATATTAATTATTTAGGAATCAATAAAAATCGATAGTTATTACGTCATAACAGGTCGAATCGGTTAAGCGGTGCTACTGTAGTATGCGGTCTACCTACGATTGGTTAGGTTTAATCATGATATTTTCGTTAAAACTAACGAAAATATCATGACTAAACCTAACCAATCGTCAAGGGCGATTGACAATGGATGTAAACAAACAATTAGTAAACAAGATAAGAAGCTATAATTAAAAGGTAGACCGCCGAATCGTAGGTAGACCGCATACTACAGTAGCACCGGTTAAGCAATCAGTCGTAGCGATTACGTAATAAGCACCGGCCGTCAGAATTATGGAATTATTAATTTTATTCCTAGTAAAGAATCCCGCTTAAATTACGACGGTACATTGAAGCATTATATTGTTTATGTTCTCTTTTCAGATATTTGAAATTCAACAAAGTATTTTCTATCTTTATATAAAAATCTTGACGAGAATTTCCAGACAGCTTAAATTAGTGATCGGGAGAAAGGGAAGGTGAGGCGTGGTTTTAAATACAATTCACAAAACTCTTGCGAAATACATGCAACGTCATCCATGAATTTAAATGGAGCCTTGATGCTCTCTTCTTTTCAGAAAATCTACTTCTCAGGTCTCCAACAAAGGAAATACCATATGAGAAAAGATTAAAAATTCACTGTTTCACGTGGGAAAGGCAAAAACGGAGAAATAGCAGCAGTTTATTATTGGAAGTGAACTATAAATATAAAACGCTAAAAGACATAACACTGTGAAGAATAAATAAGACACAGAAGGGACACTGAAAACGACAGAAGAGAATGACAAATATACAAAGCAAACGTAACAGGATGAGCAATGCTGAAATAGCTGCAAAATTGTGAAAAGACGTTTGAGGTTGTTAGTTTGATGGGGTCTGTAGTTGCCAGAAAATTTCTGGGATCATTTTAACATACTGTATTGCTTCCCAGTGTCACTTTAATATATTGCTTCCCAATATTTAGGATAAGGAGTACGATAAAAAATGTCGCTTTAATAAAGTAAAGGCATAAAAAGTAAATCATAACATGTTAAAATATTAGATTGAAAGTAAATTTATTAGAATTGTTGCGCTATATGGTCACACAAAGTAGAAAATGGACTTCGGAAGAATCGGTCACGCCACATTATTTACCACAAGTACGAGTTGAGTAGCTCTTTTTTGCATCCTTTCATTTCCTTTATATATTTAATGTAGGTCAACTGAATGCCCGGTTAGGTCAACTGTACGCCCTTGACGATTGGTTAGGTTAAGCTGTGATATTTTCGTTAAAACTAACGAAAATATCACGACTTAACCTAACCAATCATCAAGGGCGTTCAGTTGACCTAACCGGGCATTCAGTTGACCTAACCGGGCATTCAGTTAACCTACATTAACTATATAAAGAATGCCCGGTTAGGGCATTTATAGCTTTGTTTACGGTCGGGTAGGTTATCTCCAAGATTACCAACCTCTCTAACCAACCAACCTTTCTCTTTTTAACATATTGCTTCCCAGTGTTAATCACTTTAACATATTGCTTCCCAGGAGGGATCACTTTAACATATTGCTTCCCAGGAGGGATCACTTTAACATATTGCTTCCCGAATACTTTGGGAAGCAATATGTTAAAGTGATCCAATTTCTGCTATGCCGTGGAAACAAAGTAAATCATCTGGCATGAACCAGTCACACACACACACACACACACACTTCTGAAACATTTAAGCTTTCATGCTCTTAATACTGAAATTATTAGCTTAGTTTTTTTTTTTTTTTCTCCTAATCCTTTGTCCGTCCATCATTCCTTAGCCTTCATTAAACTACTAAAGGTAAGAAAAATTAAGTTCTTCACACACACACCTGAAACATTCGACTTTCATTTTTTAAACAATGAAATTCACAGCTTTCTACTCTGGTTATTTTAAGTTTCTTCCATTTACTTTTGTCTTTTATTCCCCGAGTCAATTTGAAGAAATGTTTCTTCATCTTCTGAAAGTTTTTCTCTTTTGGTGAAATTTGCATTGTTGTTAAATGACCTTCCAATCATACTTTTTTAGTTCATTCTGAACTGAAAAAGTAATCGAAGATTGAGTCTGTTCAGTAGTTGAATGGGTGATCCGTCTTTCGCATTCGGATGATGTAGCGACTCGTGTTTCGGATCTCGCGTAAAACTGAAGGTCCTTTCCGTCATATGGTCTTAGATGTTACGAAGCGAGTTAAACAAACGACTCACTAAGCTGAATGTAAGTTGATCATTATTTATTACTTAGTTTTGAATGTGACGTATGAAAAATTTGATAGTTGTTTTTTTTTTTTTTTCACAAACGTATGAAAAATTTGAAGGTTGAACAGTCTTTAATTACTAAATATGTAATATTTAGAGAATTATTAAGCAAAACTATTGTCCTTAAATATTTTTTTAATGCAGGAAAGAGGGGCCAAGGGCGAACGCCCGCAAAAACACCCCTCAAAGAAGGAAAAAAGAGCGAAAATCAAGGTCTCTAAAGCTATTAAAATTTACACCATTTTTGTTTTAAAGTTAATCGTATATGAACGTGGAGACAAATTTTTTATAGCCACGATGGTTTGGTTGGGCCAAAATAAAAAAAAAGAAGAACATATGCACCATAACATCTAAATCTCGATGTTATAGTAACTTCCAAACTGTTACTATGCAGTGTTGTCGGAATAGGTGCCTGAGAATAATTAAAAACTATCCGCTATTTCTTATCACAGACATGAATATTTTCAAAGTATTAATACAAATTTAATATACTGTACGTTAAACAAATGAAGTATCACTTTTTAAATTTTCATCTTTCGTGTTTATATAACGAGCG
The DNA here is from genome assembly GCA_023014485.1 of Bathynomus jamesi. Taxonomy (NCBI): domain Eukaryota; kingdom Metazoa; phylum Arthropoda; class Malacostraca; order Isopoda; family Cirolanidae; genus Bathynomus; species Bathynomus jamesi. Next base: position 48,251 of record JAJOZX010001564.1, read on the forward strand.
GACACTCAGTATATTATACATTTTGGCAAGAACTGAAATGAGGGGAAAATAGCATCGTACTCTTATCAATGGGAGGAGATTGCAGACACCAATCGACCAGGGAAGTACTCCGGAGGGGGGGGGGCGACGTTAGGCAGAAGACGGAGTGCTGAAACTCCCGTTCCTTCTGTCACTGTCCTCTTTAGCTGATCCTTTTCCGTGTCTCATTTACCTGTGAGTAGTCCAGCATGCTCTCAAACACACACACACACACACACTTCTCCCTCTAGTGTTCACTACACATACATGCATTTTACACACTACGCAATCTTTTCAAAATGTAAACAAAAATAGATAAATAATATGGCATCATGGGCCTTAGAGACCTTGATTTTGGCTCTCTCCTTCTTATATGGGGGTGGGGGCGTTTTTGCGGGGGGCGCTCGCCCTTGCCCTCTCCTTCTTACATAAAAAGAAATCAGAAGACTGAACAATTTCGGTAAAAAGTTTGCTTATAAATATAATTTTGTAAAAAGCATAAAAAAATGACTATTGGTAAGGATGTTTTATTCTTTTTGGTGACTAATAAAATTTCAAAACTGAAACCAAATCATTACGAGTAGTAATTTCTTAGGGAAACTTTTTTCCAAAACTGTACAACGCTGATTCACTGGATAAACTGACAGTGTGTCACAAGCAGAGCTCCCGAGGCGAGGTTGGTTTGAAACTGGATTTGGAGGCAAATCAGTTATGCATAGGCTGACCATATTTCCATGAGACAAAAACGGGACATTGGGATGGCAAAAAAGGGACGGGGGTTATGTAATATTCTGTATTCATGAAAAAGTAAGTACATAAACATATTGAGCTTACAATTATTCTTCAGTGACAGAACCCATACAAAAACCCATACAAAACGGTACTGTCCCGTTCAAAACGGTACGTATGGTCAGCCTAGTTATGCATGTACTAAAAAATACTGTGACCCTTTGCCATACACGCTTCATTATATATCTATATACTCTTACATCTAAACAATAGCCTATGCTTTAGCTTTAGTACGTATGCACACGTACAGTTCAAAAACGTGTGAACTATCAAATCATATTATACTCTCTTAATTTAAGTATTAATGGCTGATAAGAAAAATTGTTTAGTACTGTACCCATTGAGACATCATTAACGCGATAGTTATCAGATATTTGAAAGGAATAAAGATAATAATTACTTTCATAGCATCTCGGACAATAATAAGATAAATGGACGGGAATTTCAAAAGTGAACCGAAGTATTCGATATTTATTTGTTTGGCATAATTATCGAAATAATTAAATGATGAATTGATAGTTCGTGCTAAATTATCGGGAGCGGGGACAGATTTTACTAGACGTTGCATCGGGACTGTTTAATTGGGATCTATGCATTATTATCTGCTCCGTTCGGGATTCGATTAAGAAAGTGGCTTCAGCGTTAATGAAACAGGGTATGGTAGAATTACGGGGAAATGCCCATTCATTTGGAGTCTTTTCTCGGCAATTATCTCTTCAATTTATATTTATCCTCTTCCTAACTTCGTTTTCAGTTTATTCTTGTCCATTCTGATGAAACTAACGGCTAGGGTTGGAGAATTGGGGTGGTACCCGTTTTTCAACAAAGCTTTCTCATGAATAAGTTCCATCTTTGTCAGATGTTACGGAATAATGCGCATCTAAAGTCACGCGTAGTGTCCATCTACTCTCAAATGGGGGACCAGTGTCAATTGCACATCACCCCACTCCATCATGCCACGCCGTGACCTTGTATCGAGTGGCTTTTCAACTTTCCTCCTGTGAACGTGTTTGCCATGCCCATGATCAGTCCAAGACTGATTTTTGCTTAAAAGGATCCTTCCTTTCACAACAATGAGTAATAAATACTCTTCTTGACACGAATTTTCTTAGAAGGAAAAAGGCTTCACGCTGATGGAGTTAATTTCTGTGTAGTATGACTCCGGCAGTCGAGGTAATCAACCCCAATCTCTTAATCTAGGTACATACAGTATATGCTTCGATTTTCAGTATTCGTAAACTAGTGTCTATATATTTTTTTTTGTGACCTATATGTAGTCTCGAACTTTTTATTTACTTCAGTGTTCCTGAGGATGTCATTAGACGAAAGCGCTTGAGCATCATTCTGTGTTTCCTTTCCTTCGTGGTTCTTTTCATCATAAATATTTTTCACGTGTTTACTTTCGTGAAATAATTTTCATATATATATATATATATATATATATAATATATATATATATATATATATACTGAACACCGAGAAATTTCAGCTCTTGAGATATGGTAGAAAAGAGGAACTTAGACTGCATATTATTTATGCTCCAGATAGACAGGAAATTCAGAGAAGCACGAAAGCGATTGATGAGGGGGTAATAATGACCGATGATGCGAATTCGAACACAAAATCAGACAGCGATAAATAAAGCAAAAAGAGTCGCGGGACAGGTACTAAGAATGTTCAAAAGAAGGGACAGGACAGTAATGATTCCCCTGCTAAAACACTGATTATACCAAAACTTGAATTACTACTCAGTTTTGACGTCCCATATAAAAAGGAAGAAACTAATAAACTAGAAGAAACTCAGAGACATTTCACAGCAAAGATTGATGGCTGCGAAGAGTTCAACTACTGGGAAAGACTACGTAAACTAAATCTGTACTCCTTGGGAAGAAGAGAGAGGGACACCATAGTCTACATATGGAAAATGATCGAAAAACTGGTACCAAACCTCAAACTAAACTCAATTACTATTCAAACAACACTGGAAAATAAGAAAGGCAGGATGTGTAGTGTTCCCAAATTAAAGGCCCGAAAGGGACCTCCTCAACACTGAAGGAAAAAGCTTGGTTATCAAGGGGCCAAAACTTTTTTAACCAGCTTCCAAAGGACCTCAGAAACGTTACAGGGGTCAAAGTTAAAGTCTTCAAGAGAAGACTCGATGCCTGGCTCAGGACGGTACCAGATGAGCCGGGTGTACCTGGCTATGTATAGTGGAGAGCGCAAGAAAGTAACTCGCTCCTCCACCAAGCCAGACCTAGAGGCGGGGCCACCAGCTTGACCTTCATGTGAAGAGAGACCAACGCACGGAACAGCAACGAGGTTAACGAGGTTTATATATATAATATATATATATATATCAAAATCACCCCCACCATGATTCGAATCCGAGACCTCTTCAGGAGGAGTCGCGAGTGCTACCACCACACTACGATTAAGTAAAAGCTAACACAACCTGTCATATATTTCAACAACCGAGGAAACAAGTTTTTCGCGTTCAGAGGTGTTTTACGTGTTAGCACCCTATTTAACAGCCCTGTTTTAAACTCTTTTTTTTTTATATTTGCAAAAAATACTCGTGGCTGTTTGACTACTCATCGTCACACTAATTTTCACAGTTATGTCTATATTTTGTTGAAATTTTATTTCTATACATATACAAGGCGTGGCAGTATGTCATCCCTGATTCTAGGAAAATGCCTGATAATCCTCTGTACTAAGGAATGAACAGAGAACTAACGCGTGAATTAAGAGCCCAAATATTCATTCTCTGTAGAAAGGGAAACCGCCAAAGTAAAAAATATCCTGACGAGCAGTTCAAAGAACCCAACAATAGGTGCAGGAAAACTGCAGTTCGGCTATACAGTACTCACGCGGTTATCCATTCACTTAATGCAGTTAATCGTGATTTACTAAATGTGATAACTGTGCACTTATCCGTAATCATGACACCGAGTTAACCGTGATTTGGCACGGTGTTTACAACTTCAGCTCGCTCCCGCCAGCCCACCGCAACGCGCCTCAGTCAGTGTCTCTCAGCGCTACCAAAAACAATTAATATTAGCAACGATGTTAGCAGACGGAGGGGTTACAATCTTCAGAAGCGGATGATCTTCACGTCTAGTATTAAAAACTTTGAAAATTACCCTGAGACTCTATCTTTAACGGTTTTTTTTTGGTTTGACTTTAGACCTCTCGAGTGGTTGGTTACCTGAAGCCCTCTCTCGCTTCTCCAACCCACTATACTCTATCTTCCCCAGATCCTCAATACGAAGGGAGGGTTGTAAACTTTAAAGGGTCCTTTCTTGAGGTACAACTTCCTAAATTCTCGTTCGTCTCTTTCGTTTTTAATTTTCACAGATTTTCTTTTCGATCACTTCGTATTTCGTTCATAAGATCATAATATATATATTATATATATATATATATATATATTGGGTGAAATGGTAATGGTCAGCCTCGAAGTAATAACCTTTTAACGGTGTCTCCGCAAGTCATTTTAAAGTTTAGGAAAAATACGCAACCCCTAAATTTAGATGAAGATGATATCGACACGTATTTTCAAACGTTTACCTGGAAAGCAAATTTAAAGAAAATTAGCGAGCGGGATCAGGTAACGATTATTTTTAGTAAGTCGGAAGGGTCGCAACTGTATAAAAAACTATAAACTGATATGAAAATAAAAACCCACTCTAATAGACAGAGTTTATTTCCACAACAGTTTCGACGCCCACTGGCATCCTCCTCGGGTGGATACAGAAAAACGATTCGTTTTTCTGTATCCACCCGAGGAGGATGCCAGTGGGCGTCGAAACTGTTGTGGAAATAAACTCTGTCTATTAGAGTGGGTTTTTATTTTCATATTTTGACCTTCACGTAGAAAAAAGTGAAGTTTTTTGCATTTATAAACTGATAGATACGCTTCCAGAGCCGAGCGAGTCTTGCACGATCGAAGAATATATGGATATCTTATCGTCAATTATGGTCAAGACATACCGAACAAAGGTTTCTTTTGTTATTCAATTCTATCGGAAACCTTTAAGTTACTCCTAACATGTTGTTCCCTGAATATGCTACTATCGTAAAGAATAACATCTGCGGAGCGTTTGACGAAAGCAGAACGTTCTCGATAGACGAGGTAGCTTTGATGATATCCAGCTTAGCCATGAAACGAAATGTTCTAGAGGCACTACCGTCAACATTCGACCCCAAACTAAAATGTTTGACCTATCGGAATGCGAATTAAATCCTGATAAAGCGGTGAATTGATGTAATCCATCCCGTCTGGCGAATAGTAAAGCGTCTTTCATCTTGTCATCAATGCCACCGCCGAATGTCCCCCCAAACTACTTCCATTACCCTTCCCCGCAACCCCACCCAAAAACAATTGCTTTTATTGCAATATGCCGGGGCATACGCTTAGTACGTGCCCCACATTTTGGAGAAATGGACCTCCTTCAAAAAGGCAGCGAACGTACTAGTCACTCCGAAGCCTATTAAGAAACAACGACATACTGCGACAATTTACATTGCACCGACAACTAACATTAGTAAATCGGCTGAACCTTTATCCTCATTACTTAATGAAAAATATACTTTACTCTCGAAAAATGCATGCCCCATGAGTCGGTTCAAATGCATCATAATGTTTACCAAACTCATAGATTCTGGTAATGATATTTGGCTAATTAAGAGTTCGGTTGCCTCTAATTTTGTAAGTCAGGGTTTCATGATTCATTCATGTAATAAAAGCCTGAGAACTACGAACGGAAAATGCATTCGAACAGAAGGAAGTATTCGACTACCAATTAATTTGAAACATGACAAAGTTTAGCATCATGATTTTGTTATTGTAAACGAGGTTTCATTTTCGGGTGCGTTACTTGTCGGATCAGATTTATTAAAACGGACCAGTACGATTATTAAATGCAGAGCAAATTCGATATGCAGTTTATCAAACTACTTAAATTTTTTTTCCCCCATTATTGTCCAACGAAACCGGTTAAAATAAATGTCGTCAAAGTGTCAAAACCTCCCCAGATGCACTTTGCAAAAGCTCCGAAGGACTTCGATATTCCTGCATTCACGTTGGAGCGATATTTTGTTAAAACACATAATATTCCCGATGGGCTGGCCAAAAATTGAAAAGTCCTCTAGAAAAAACGTAACAACGTTTTTTGTTAATAGCAGGCACCCACCTTAGATAAGTAGTATTGAGGATGCCAAACAAGATGTGGGTGGATGCCACTCTCAATTTTGGGTATGAAGGTCCCATACAAGGTTACAAAAGTCAAATTCTGAAAAATTCCGAATTTTTGCATTTCAGTGGTGGCTCTATGTAACAACGTGTTTAAAGGTGTGTCATTAGCACATAAAGCATATTTTTGTGATTTTATGGATAATAATTGACTGTAACCATGACTCTGGATGTCTTTATTTCCATTAAAACTACATTTAGCATGCTGGGTGAGGTGCGCATGTGCCTACTACTACCATAATACAAGTAATAGCATACTTTCACATGTTGAATATTTTCAATGCACTGGCTGTCCAGACATTGGTTTGGTATATGCAATTAAAAGAGTGCAGACAGTGCCAGCTGGTAAAATAATAATAATAATACTGCTAAAGAATAGGTATGGTCAGAGCGGTCATGCATCTCTCAAGACACAAGATACCTCTTCAATCTTCAAGATGATGCTGGGGAAGCCACCTTCACTCGGGGTTGACAGTCTGCCTTCTCGCACTAGACGTGATGCTCATGATGTCATGAAGCTAGTTCAGCAGTTGAAGCAGTTTGACGTCTTCAGAGTTCACGTGAGTGAAGCAGGAGATACAGATGCCGCCACTAACTTCCTACTTGTTTCACTGGCAACCAGAGACACTGCACCCACAGATGTTGTGGAGAACCTGCTGACAGCTCAGGATCGAGGAAAGCAGCATGTAATCGGCTTCATGAAGGAGAGACTGATTGAACAGGCTTCCATGAAACGATGAAGAAACATCGGTCGAAAACCTTCGCTGATGTGTACAAAGCTACAGTTTCCACCAAGCAGAACATGCAGAAGACCATCAAAGCTGACAGAAAGCTACTACAGCTGCTCCTGAATGCCGCGACCATGGTGGAGATGGTCAATGTCTTGAAGCATGAACTGTCCCCAGTCCCATTTAGTCTGGCGAGGGCAGAAGGAGAGATGAATTCGACATCGAAGTCTGAGCTGATGAACATCCTGATGGCTCAGCAGACCATAAGCTCAGAGGTTTCAACCTCTGATCTGAAGACCTGTGTGATGATAGATGGCCATGCACTCATCCAAGCTCTTGACAAGTCTGGCGGCTGTCGGACATTCGGCGACTATGCTGAAGTGTTCTTCAAGGCCGTGAGTCCGTGACGAGTTATTTCAATGAACACACAGCAAGAGTTGATGTCATCTTTGATCGGTACGCAGGGGAAAGATCGATCAAAGCAGTTACCAGGACAAAGCGTGCAAGCAAGAAGAAACCGATTCGGAAAGTCATTGATGGCCCACAAGTTCCACTGCCTGAAGTGTGGAAACACTTCATGGCCCTGGATACAAACAAGGCTGACCTAGCCTTATTTCTATCTAACGTCATCACTGAGAAGGGCAGAGATCTTCAAGAAAGATGTCAGCTGGTGACAGGGGGTGGCTTCTCTGAAGCCACTGAAGTACGGTGAACCAGGCGACATGACGTTCTACTGCATAGCAACCATGAAGAGGCGGACACCAGGCTCATCCTTCACTCATGTGATGCAGCGTCCCAGGGCTATGAACGAATACTGGTAGTGTGCAGAGATACTGATGTAATGATGCTGCTGATTCACTTCGTTTGCACCAAGGTCTCTGAAGTGTGGGTGCTGTGCGGAACGGCCAAGAACCGAAAATGCTACCCCGTGCACGATGTATTCAAGAGTTTGTCGCCACCAGTCAGGGACAACCTGGTCAGCTTCCACGCTTTGACCGGGTGTGACACAGTCTCGTCCTTCAGTGGTCCTGGAAAAAAGAAGTGTTGGAAGGTGTTCACTGTTCAGTGACCACCCACTCCTGCTGCACGCCATTGGTCGAGATGGGGATATCGCAGATGTTGAGAAGTTTGTGTGTCATTTGTATGGCACCCCGGAACAACACATAGTTGATGACGCCAGAGTTCACCTTTTTGGGAAGGCCAAGAAGACTCTGCAAATGCTCCCACCGACAAAGGATGCCCTGGAGCTCCACGCCAAGCGGGCAAACTATCAGGTCAAAATATGGGTCCAGGCTGACAAAGAGCACGTAGATGTTGAAGATCCGGTGGACACTTCAGCCTGGAAGTTGGAAGATGGGAGCCTCCTACCAGTGTGGACAAGACTTCCTCCAATCCCTGAAGCCTACCTGGAACTTGTTGCTTGTGGTTGCAAGAAAAAGTGCAAGACAGCTAGATGCAACTGCTTCAGGAAAAGGATGAAGTGTACGACAGCGGTTGCTGTAACCCAGCTGGACAGTAGATTTATGTCTCTCTTCCGGGCTGAAATCGAGAGAAGCTGGAATGTGCTGTAAGGAACTAATAACTCTGTTCTTAAGTGATTGCAATCCACACAATTTTGACTGTCAGTGCAGCATTTCGGTGCTGTTCATCAAGAAAAGTGAACTTGTAGATGTTACTAGTGTGTAAACTGTATAATTACAGGGCTATATTTACTGCTTTGTGATTTAATTGTGATAATTCTGTTACTGTGAGTACTTAATTCATGCCATCAAACTTATTAGGCACTAATCATGTTAAAATAAATTGTTATGACAAACAAACTTGCTCAATGTTTTTTTTCGCCAATTAAAATAAAAAAAATCACAAATTTTTAGCACAATTTCGGTCGTGATTAACTTTAATTTGACCTTGAGTTGGTAATTCGGATGGAATAAGCGTGTCATCATACTTCTTTATCACTAAGTGTGGAAAAATGAAACATTTGGTCAAACCATTTGACTCAGATATTTTTTTTAAATTAAAATTAGAAAATATCATTTTTTGCACAGTTTGACCTTGAAAATTACCTTCAGAACCAAAAGCGAGAGTGGCATCCACCTGCATTTTATTCCTCACCCACAGGTACACTGATTTAGTATGGGTGCCAGCTATTAACAAAAAACGCCGTTCAAAGTCGATTTTTTAATTTTGGCCGGTCCACTAACACCCGCATTTTAATAGACTTCCCTAAGTTACCGTCAGACATCGAAATTCCCCCCACTTTGATCTATGTAAAAAATGAAAGAGCTCCTTTAGCTATTTATAATTATTCGAGAAAAAATTTAAAAATTCTATTTCATTCAGTAATATGTCAAGTGTACAAGAAGAAATGCAACCTCGGACCGGCGTTCCTTCTCATTCAGTTTGTGTTACGTCGGTTACCCCTGACACAGAATTAGAAACACAGTTTCAACAATTGGAATTGTCTCATTTGGATAAAACTAAAAAAAATCTAAATTACTAAACCTTTTATGTGACCATAGGAACGCCATTTCCTTAACTGAATTCGACCTAGGTGAGGTGCCAGACGTTCTTTGTTCAATAGAAACGGCTAATAGCGAGCCTATCGTCTCTCCACAATACAGATTATCTTACTCGTCGCGCGCTTTAGTGGAACAGCACGTTCAAAATATGCTAAAAATGGGGGTTGCTCAACCGTCCGAAAGTGCCTGGCAATCACCGGTTCTCTTAGTGAAAAACAAACTGGTGGGACGAGATTAGTAGTTGATCTTCATAAACTTAACGCAGTTACGAAGAAAGATAATTAATAGATCCGATGACATATTTGATAGCCTAAATGGTTCAACAGTGTTTTCGACCTTAAATTTGAAGCATGGTTGTCATCAAATAACCCTTAATCTGGAAGATCGTCAAAAGATTGCATTTATGGCCCCAAATGGCTTATTTGAATATAGAAAATTACCAAACGGAGCAACCAATGATCCAGTTATATTTTCACGAACTATAAATCGGATTCTGCAAAAACAAATTCAGGATAAAATATGTCACTCGTTTATCGATGACATTATCGTTACAAACCAAAACTTTGAGCATCATTTGAACAATTTAGATAAAGTATTAACGCAGCTCGAAACTTACAATTTAAAGCTGAGCTTGTCAAAATGTAGTTTTGCGAAGAACGAAGTAAAATTTCTTGGCTATAAAATTTCTGAGCATGGCATTTCCCAATCCTCTGAAAAGTTAATTAGTATTCAAGAGGTCTCACCACCTACCACATTACGAAAAGTTAGGCAATTTTTAGGATTAACAGGTTTTATCGTCGTTTCATTAAGGAATTTTCGGTTATTGCGGAGCCTTTGACGGAATTAACCCGACAAGAAAAATAAATTTAAATGAGAAAGATCACATCAAAACGCATTTGACACATTAAAACAGAAATTAACAGAGGCTCCCTTCTTACAAAGTCAGATTTTACTAAACCATTTCACTTATACACAGATGTGTCATATAAAGGACTCGGTGTAGTTTTAACGCAGATGTCTAATAACTCTATAACTGGACAGAGATCCCTATGTCCATTGCTTAGTTTTCTAGAAAACTTAAAGATTGTGAAGTCTCGAAATCAACAATAAAGAAGGAAGCAACGGCTGCAATTGAGGGAGTTAATAAATTCGCGCATTATGTGACAGGCGTAAAATTTCATATTCACTCCGACCACAGGCCATTAGCATACATATTTAATAAGAACAATAGAAATTCAAAACTGTGTAGATGGACGCTACAGTTAAATACGTTTGACTTCGAATTTCATTACTTACCCGATAGCAAATATTTTGGCCGACTACTTCTCACGCACAACAGAAAAAGGCATACTTCCAGACTCAGGGATGGGGCGAATACAGGAGCTCAGTATTTGAATACTTTGACTTTTCCTACGCAAGTATTCGAATACGAATACTTCAAAAGCTGTATTCGAGTACCAGTAGGCCCAGTCTCGAATATTAACGCGGTAGGCTCAGACGGATGTGTTCAATTGGTTCTTCGTTTAGATTTAGAAACCGTACAGAAAGAGCAGCAGTCAGAGGATAACTTTTCAGTCCTCATTATACAGTATTTGAACGGCGACTGTAATGCACCTCTTCGCAAACCGAGTGAAAGCCATTTATAATAAGTGCAGTATTTAGATTTTAGAGAAGGCATATTATATATATATATAGAGTCCCGGAAATTCATAAGAACACAGCGCAATTAGAAACAAACTTGTCGTACCAAAATCTTTAGTTACAGTACGTCATATCTGTCCTACAGTTAATTCACGATTAAGGACCTTAGAAAGAACGAGATCAATTTTTTTTATTGGCCAAATATGATCAATGGCATTAGAGTGCACATAAACGTGTATACCATGCCAATTGCGCCGATTACATGGCCAACAAACGGCAGAATTAGGAACTTTTCCTCCTATCGATAAGCCTATGCAACGTCTTTCTATAGACTTAATTCAATTGCCAAAATGTTATGATGGAAACGAATATGCATTAGTTTTTGTTGATAACTTTACCCAATTTGTTTGGCGACTGCTATGCCAAATAAATCTGCTGATACGGTTATTGAGGATTTTACGAATTTTATTTGCAGTAATGCTTGTTTTACTGAATGTACTTTAGACAACGGTACTGAATCTTTTTACGGAAGTATGCGCTAATTTGCAAATTAAATTAAAATTTACTGTCCCATTTTAGCCGACCATTAATTCCTACGTTGAAAGACAAAATAGAAATATAAAAAAAAAATGCCTTTCTCATTTGCGGACGACGATTCCTTAACTTGGGATAAGCAGCTACCATCCGTTTGTTTAGTTTTGAACACGTCCTATCAGACCAGTATTACAAACGTCTCATTCTTTCTGTTTCACAGCCGAGACCCCGAACTTCCATTTGTGAGCTTTTTTGGAAAACAACGACTAAATTACTGTTTGGGTGAAAATTATGCGGTGAAAATGTTGCTCAGATTAAATAAAGCCTTTACATCCGTAAAAGAAAACTGTGAAAAATGCCATGATGCAAGTAAAGAGTTATGCGATAAAAAGACAAGCAGAATTGATTTACAATACAAGTTGGAGCCATCGTTTAGAAAATGATCGAAGGTACACCGTCTTAATTAGATATATGAAAGTGGTCAGTTAAAGATGCTGGCCTATATTGAATTACTGATTGGTTCAACAATAACTTTGTTATTAGAGAAATATTTTCCAATAAGTAAAAAGCTATTTTGAGGCACGCTAATAAGATAAAGAGATAAAGTGACCAGAGTCCAAATTTTCGGCGGGACAATCCCACTTTGGAGAAGTGTGTCCCGCTGACGTATAGTGTCTCGAAATTGTACCACTTTTGGAGATATTGAGCAAAAATGTCCCGCTTTATTAAAATTACTACCAATAAGCTATTTCCTGAATAGTTATTGACATACTTCGATTTTTTTTGAGGAGTTGCTGAAAAAATATATAATCTCGTAGTGTTATGGTTATTCAGCAAATTTGCTAATTCATGTTTTTATTGGTGTTTTCAAGCATTACGTAATACAAGACGAAAGTTGTCAGTTTGCACTGGTGGAAAAGCAATAATTTGACTGACTCTGTTTCGTTATTGTCCTTATTTGATTTTTATTGTTAGTATTGTATATATATTTGGTACAACAGAGAATGGAGCATATACTGTATGTATTTCATATGGGGGGCTTGTTTTTTGCTGAAATTAACATTGAAATATCCGCTTACGATGCCGCCAAAACGTGTTTTTTGAGTATTGCAATTTCAAAATTTTCCCAACCGCGGCAGGGGACACCCCCTCCCCTCCTACTGGACCCCCCTGGGGTTCAGGATATGTCCCGCTTTTAACTTGAAAAAATCTGGTCACTTTATAAAGAGAGCGTTTTTAAGAGAAGCCAATTCGATGATCGTATCTGAAGACTCAAATTTAAATGATGAACGGGTTCCTATGTTAAATAAACCAAACCCGCCGAATTCGACTGGCAGCCAATCTGCCATTACAAAGACAAACGAAAAAATTCACGCATATAATTTAAGGAAATGATAACTAATCACAAGGAGGAAATAGCCGTTATATTAAACCCTTGAACATTAAAATAAACGACAGAGCAAACAAGCGTTCGATCATTTTGCAATGGCGAATTCTTTAACTGACACAATCCCAGTATAAAATGCTTTTATCATTCTTAGAAAACGAGTATCCTATGTATGTTTAAATTAGGAGAGACTAAAGGGCCTATGTTCAGTTTTTCGAATCACGCATACCGTATTTAGAATTCAACTCGGGTGTTTTAAGAATGTTTTGTCCTAGAACACCATTTTCCTCGTTGTTCATTCCAGTCATAGTTGCATTATAAATGAGATATATACTTCCTTAACCGTACATATTGTATTAGGCTTTTGATTCTTTACGGCACTGTTATACTACATATAACGCATCCTATATACTATTGAGATAAAATGTGTCTGTCTCTCTGTATGGAAAACTGATGAGTGGGTAGTTGGGAGGTAACGAAAATGGTTCACTGAGTAGGTAGGTAGTTAATCTAACAATTATTAAATTCCTTTTATGTCAATAACTGGGTGGATGAAACCAATTGGTTGCTCACCAGAGTTATTCTCCACACTAGTATTTATATACTGTGTGACAAGAGCGTGCTCGGTAATAGATATACATTACCGCTCAACCAACCGGGGAAAAAACCAAGACAACGCTGGTGGAAAAAGCCCCGCGAAGAGGAGAACAAAAGGAACGAAAACGAGGAACGGGGCGAGAGGACGCAACTGGAGAAGGGATGAGAACAGACACCGAAGAAAGATCCCCACCAGCAAGTACGCTCTCGACAATTACTCAAGGAGAAAAGAGACTCTCTAATAACTAGCAGTAAGTGACTAATTGTGTTTTTAACCCAGGTTTACATAGATTCATTAAATTAAGCTGGGTCAGACAACTTAGGCCTACATTGTGGCCTAAGACCCAGCATCAACTCATAGCTTAACAAAGGTGAAGGTAGATTGCCCTAACCTAATTTGGTAAGGAATCCTACTGTGGACCTCAATTTATCTGCCCGCTCTGGACCATTTCCGGAATCTCTAGGCTGACCCCTCTAGGCTAGACTTGATCTACTCTATAGTTAGACTGGAGATATAAGGGGTGGGTTAATTGTGGGCCAATTCATACAGAGCATTTTTCGCATTGGTGGTCCGTGTGTGGGGAATTTACAAACCTTAACCTTACTTAACAAAAATTGCAGAATTAGGCTAAATGGTCTAGCCTAAGCCTAACCTAATCAAGCCTAATTAGGTCTACAACCTAGGGCCTAACTAGGAAACATTTACATTTAAGGAGTCTCATTCTCTTATAAGCTTAGACCTGAGTGACACATAAATACTTGGTGGGGATTAAACCAAATTTAAACTTGACTGTTTTGTCTGTGCTCTCTCTTCTCTGGTAATTTCTTCTTGTCCTCTATTTCATTACGATCCCCAGTTAAACAATTTTGACTTAGACATGGACAGTGCGGAATTGAAAAAGTTAAAAAAGAAAAGGGGGGCAAAGTTGGGAGCTGTTACAAAGGCTGTGAACACTTTTAACAATATTACACAACCAGGTAAGGAAGATTTAGAGTGTGTAATTCTTAAATTGGAAACTAAAAAGAAGGAAATAATAGCCATTAATGAGAGTATTTCAGAGTTAGTTGAATCCGAAATGGCTGAAGAACAATTGATAGACCTTTACGCTGATAATGATGATCAGGTATCTCAATTGAACAGCAAATAAGGAGACTACGGTCTCGTTTGACTGACTTAACACCAAATAAACCTAATTCTGATTTTAATCAAAGTAGAGCTAACCTTCAACAAAATTTAAGTGGCATGCTAAATCCTGAGTCATAAGAATTGAGGGCTCAGTTACCCATTTTGCTAGTACCAACATTTGAAGGGGACACGGTACAATTCCCATCTTTCATTGACAAATTTGAGAGTTTAATAGGTAATAAACCTTATATTTCAACTGTTGAAAAGTTTAGCTACTTAACTAGTTTCCTTAAAGGCCCAGCCTATAACCTGATAGCCTATTTACCAGCCGTAGGGAATTCATATGAAGTAGCTATTGATCTCTTAAAACGTAATTACATTAATAAAGATGAGATTGTATATGAATTATCTCAACAAATTTTTGATTTTGCACCCATAAAAGATAACCATAGTGATATGGAAAATTTTTATACAAAATTAGAAGCTATTATAGGACAACTAGTTAGCAATGAGATAGATATTAAAGCTTCATCTTGGATTGTACAAGGCATAGTTCTTAGGTGCCTTCCTTTGAGGGTTAAAGATATTTTAATTCTAAAGACGGGAGAAAATTATCCTAATCTAGAAAGTATCAGAAAACACTTTCCCAATATCCTAACTAATTACAAATTGAGAGATTTTCCAACACAAAATAAGACCCAGACAATGGATAAACCAAAGACTGTTCCCAGAGACCAACTAGCTACAGCCAAACAGACAAACTTGATACTGTAGAATCAAATGTGACCAACTATATACAGGGTGTACATAAAGTCAGGATCTATTTTTGTGAAGCACTTGGAAATTATATGGAATTCAATCATAAAATGATAAAGTGGTAACATTTATTAAATAATTAAGAGTAGGATTCGACGTGACGCCCATCAGTATCCCTGCACAGCTCAAATCGTTCCGCAGCATTTCTAAACACATTCTGGAGCATTTGCGGGGTTATGTTATCTGCAGCAGTTCGTATACGTGTACGTAAGTTTTCAAGACTCGTAATCTTCGTCTGATAGACGTGCGATTTGATAAAGCCCCATGCAAAGAAATCTAAAGGGGTTAAATCTGGTCATCTCGCGACACAAGGTCTGTTGCTTCCGCGTCCGATCCAGCGATTTGGGAAACGTCCATTTAGATAATCCTGACAATTTTGGCATAGTGACAAGGAGCACCATCATGTTGATAGACGACGGTACTAACAATCCTATCCCCTTCGTCTATCAACATGATGGTGCTCCTTGTCACTATGCCAAAATTTTCAGGATTATCTAAATGGACGTTTTCCAAATCGCTGGATCGGACGCGGAAGCAACAGACCTTGGCCAGCGAGATCACCAGATTTAACCCCTTTAGATTTCTTTGCATGGGGCTTTATCAAATCGCACGTCTATCAGACGAAGATTACGAGTCTTGAAAACTTACGTACACGTATACGAACTGCTGCAGATAACATAACCCCGCAAATGCTCCAGAATGTGCTTAGAAATGCTGCGGAACGATTTGAGCTGTGCAGGGATACTGATGGGCGTCACGTCGAATCCTACTCTTAATTATTTAATAAATGTTACCACTTTATCATTTTTGATTGTTTTGCTTTCCAAGTGCTTCACAAAAATAGATCCTGACTTTATGTACACCCTGTACACGAACACCTACATTACAGAACTTTAATGTAACTGCTGCCTCAACTTACACACTACATTGCAAATTTTGTGCAAGTAATGAACACAGTAGTACTGGGTGTGATAAATATTCAGACTTTAACCAAAGAGCTAAAAGATGTGAACAGTTCAACCTATGTAAAAAGTGTACTGGCCAGGGACATTATAAGAAAGACTGTAAATCTAGGTTAAGATTCAAGTGTAAGTTTTGTAAAAGTTTACGACATGTCTCATCAATGTGTGATTCACCAAAGTGTCCAAACAATAGTACTCAAACTCAAAAGATACCTCCCCCAAACAAAGGTAATCAAGAAAATGCCACTTTCATGGGACATTCTGTTTGTTCAAACAACGTAACAAAAAACACTGAGATTCTTTTACCAACTATTACTTTGGACTTAGTGAATAGTGAGGGTAGCACCACTCCAGTGAGATGTCTTATAGACTGTTGTTCTCAACAAACATTTGTTTCACAAAATGTAGTAAATAAATTGGGTTTGACACCAAACCCGAATGAACAAAAACTCAATATTGCATCCTTTGTTAAGGATAACTCGGACAAAAATAGCTATAAGACAATTGACCTGGAACTACAGTTAGAAAATAAATTAGAGAAAATTGAAGCAGTTATTATTTCTAAAGTAGGACAAAACAAACTGGTTATACCCAAACTAGAACAAACCATAAATCATTTGGGAAAACACTACAAAATAGCTGATAGACATATCACTAACAACACAGTAGCTAACATTGAAATGTTAATGGGGGCAGATTATATTAATCTTATTCATAAGGGCATAGTAGAGATAGGTAATGGTATAGCTATTCAGACTCCATCAGGGATAGCCCCTTTGGGTGATCTATCCAAATACAACCTAGACCTAAACCAAAATAGTTCATGACCAACAAATACTATGTGCCTCAACTCAGTCCTACATAACACCTGTAAGAATAGCAACACTTTGAATAATATTATCTCAACTGAGAACATTAATTCATCATTATCAAATGAAACTTTGGATGAGGCAATTCAAACTTTATGGTTGCTAGAATCTGTGGGTATACATGACACAAATCAAACTTCAGAAGATCAGTTAATGGTAGAAAGATTTGAAGACACCATTCAGTGCAAAGACAATAGTTATTTTATTGAGTTACCTTGGAAAATAAATTGTCCAACTTTAAGAGATAATTTCAAAGTAGCTAAAGGACATTTATATAAAGTAATGAAAAAACTCAAACAAGATAATAATATAAAAACATATAATGATGTCTTCAAAGAACAGCTACAGAAAGGCTTCATTGAAGAAGTAACAAATAACCCTTTTAAAAGAGATGGTTGTCATTATTTAACCCACAGGGGGGTTTATCGACAAGATGCCCCAACAACAAAACTCAGAGTAGTATATAACTGTAGCCTCAAAGACAGTGATAAACACAGTTTGAATGATTGCCTGATTGAGGGTCCTAATCTCATTTCTGACCTTGTGAAGATCTTACTGAGGTTCAGGTTAGATAAATATGCCGTACAAAGTGACATTTCAAAGGCATTTTTGAGAATAAATCTTAAAAATGAATATGATAAGAACCAACTTAGGTTCTTATGGTTCAAGGATCCATTTGATTTGAATAAAGGGTTCATAACCTATAGATTTAATGTTGTGTTGTTTGGAGCCAATTGCTCACCTAGCCTATTAGCATTGACAATTGGACATCATTTAAACCAGTTTAATAACTCTTTAACATTGAACTTCCTTAAGGAACATTTTTACGTAGACAATCTAATAGGCTCAACAACAACAAAATCTGAATTATCTGAAGTCTATGAACACTCTCAAAACATTATGCAACAAGGTAACTTTGAACTTAGAGAGTGGATTTCAAATGATGAGGATTTAAACAAAAAGATTTTAAAGGATAATAATGGTCTTACTGAGCCATCAGACAGAGTTAAAACTTTAGGTATGAACTGGTATTTGGATGCAACTTCTAACAGTCATGATTCAATCTGTACTAAAGGTTTTAAACTTGATGAGGAAGCAAATACTAAAAGACAAATATTATCAGAGGCTTCCAAAATTTTTGATCCCATGGGTCTATTCCTGCCTTCAACAATAAAATCAAAGATTCTCCTCCAAGAAATTTGGAGGACAAATGTTGGGGGGATGATCCAATAACAAATGAAAATCAAAAATCTTGGAAGAAGTTAGCTGCTGATTTAACAAAAGTGCAGAACATTAAAATTCAAAGGTGCTGTGGGTTTAGGGATAAGCCCCAGAGACTTCATGTGTTTGCTGATGCAAGCACACAAGCTTATGGGTGCTGTGCGTATCTTGTAAGTCCTACAGAAAGTCATCTAATTTATGCAAAAGGGAAAGTTGCACCTCTCAAACCTACCCGAACCATACCTCAATTGGAACTATTGGCTGCTGCATTAGCCATTAAAACCATTTCATTGTTTAAGGATGCTTACCATGATGTGAACATAACTCATATCCACATCTGGCTTGACAGTCAGATTTGTCTTGCCTGGATACGGAATGATAGCATTAATAGTAAGAATATCTTTGTAAGAAATAGGCTAAAAGAAATAGCTGAAGCTAATGAAAGCCTACAAGTAAACTTTCACTATGTTCCAACTAAACAAAATCCAGCAGACTTTCTGACCAGAGGTTTATCCTACAAGTTGTTGAAGTCAAACAAAACTTGGTTTATGGGACCTAAGTGGCTCTGTAATACAGACCAATGGCCTGTGGAACAAGTTAACTTGACATTAAATTTAATCTTTTCAAATGAAAAGGTTGAACCAATCACTAATTATGAAATTTATTCTGATTTCAACAAACTTGTCAGGGTTACAGCCTACTGTTTGAGGTTTGCTCACAACTGTTTAACTACAATTAACAAACAGCTAAATAAAAATAATCATAATTATACAGAAGTTGCAACCAAATACTGGATAGGCCATGCACAACAAAAAGAGTACAATAAAGAGTTAGAATTCTTAACTAATGGAAAACAAACAAAAGAACCTGTACCATCAGTAGTTGTGGATCTAAACTTGTTCAGAGATGAGGAAGGCCTTCTAAGGTGTAAAGGGAGATTAGACAAATCAAAACTGTCATACAAAAGCAAACATCCAATCCTTTTACCTAGATTTAGCTATTTGACAACATTAATCATCAGAAAAACACACAATGATGTATATCATATGGGGATACCACAGACACTAACTACATTAAGAAAAACTTATTGGATACCCAAGGGAAGGATCACTGTTAAAACAGACCTGAGTGAGTGTGTCACATGTAGGCGTATTCATGCTAGGCCCTATAGGAAACCAAATCCTCCTGCTTTGCCAGAGGAGAGAGTTACTCTCAACAGACCCTTTGAGACTGTAGGTATTGACTATACAGGAGCATTGACTGTAGGGGTGGGTGACACTGAAAAAAAATGTACATTGTACTGTTTACATGTGCTGCCTCACGAGCTGTTTATTTGGATGTTGTGGAGGACCTTACAGCAGAATCT
The DNA here is from genome assembly GCA_023014485.1 of Bathynomus jamesi. Lineage (NCBI taxonomy): Eukaryota > Metazoa > Arthropoda > Malacostraca > Isopoda > Cirolanidae > Bathynomus > Bathynomus jamesi. The sequence goes on from JAJOZX010001564.1 coordinate 68,081, forward strand.
TTTGTTGCTGTCTTTAAGAGATTCTGTGCACGACATTCAGTACCAAAGACAGTTTGGACTGACAATGCTACATATTTCAAGGCTGGTGAACAAGTCATCCACGACTTGTTAAGCAATGAACTCACACAATTATATATACAAAATTCAAACATAAAGTGGAAGTATATTCCGGTTGCCTCTCCTTGGTATGGTTCTATCTGGGAGAGGAATATACAAACAGTAAAGAATTGCTTGAAGAAAGCAATTGGTAAAAAACAGATACACTTATTTGAGTTGCTCACTCTCCTGGCTGAGATTGAGAACATCATCAACAATAGACCACTCACTTATGTGAGTGACAACATTAATGACCCGGAACCATTAACTCCAAATCATTTGATTCAGGGAGAACAACTTAGTCTCCTGCCGGACTACAATATAGACTCTTCAGAAGACCCAAACTGGACTCAACGACATGATGAGCTCCAGACTAAGTTACAACATTTAACTAGAGTTAAAGCTCATTTCATTAAACAGTGGAAAACTGAGTACTTGATGGGTCTAAGGGAGAGACATAAACAAATGACTAAGAAGGATTGGTCTGACACAATTAAGGTAGGGGACCTTGTTCTCATACATGACAGTACTCCAAGACAATACTGGCCTCTGGCTAGAGTTTCAGAACTCAGACCAGGGGCAGACGGGGTAACAAGAGTGGTCAAATTAAGGACTTCAACGGGTGACACAACAAGAGACATTTCTCTTTTGTACCCTTTAGAGTCTGGACCCAAAACAATGGACTTTGGAGAACCTTCTCCACTGACAGTAACAACTGGAGACACTGAACTTCCAGTAACTATTCCTTTGACAGTAGGAATGGTAACGCATCCTACTACAACATTGACAGACACAAGACCTCAGCGACAAACAGCATTAAAGGCGCGACTATTTTTACAACAAAAAATAGATGCTGGGGAATTGTAATTTTATCTTCTAACTTTCATTTTTTTCTTTTCTTATGGTAAAGACCATAGACAGTTTCATCCTATGGATGTATATTTTCTCTTCTAATTAAATGCTACACCTTCTCCATGAGAAGGTGAGGATAGGCACTGTTAATCACATTAACAGGCATTTACAGTCAAATAGTTAGCTAGTCTACACTCAGACATAAAAATTGGTGACAATGACACCAAAATTTTTATCTCCCGGGGCCCCCAGTATATGGAAAACTGATGAGTGGGTAGTTGGGAGGTAACGAAAATGGTTCACTGAGTAGGTAGGTAGTTAATCTAACAATTATTAAATTCCTTTTATGTCAATAACTGGGTGGATGAAACCAATTGGTTGCTCACCAGAGTTATTCTCCACACTAGTATTTATATACTGTGTGACAAGAGCGTGCTCGGTAATAGATATACATTACCGCTCAACCAACCGGGGAAAAAACCAAGACAACGCTGGTGGAAAAAGCCCCGCGAAGAGGAGAACAAAAGGAACGAAAACGAGGAACGGGGCGAGAGGACGCAACTGGAGAAGGGATGAGAACAGACACCGAAGAAAGATCCCCACCAGCAAGTACGCTCTCGACAATTACTCAAGGAGAAAAGAGACTCTCTAATAACTAGCAGTAAGTGACTAATTGTGTTTTTAACCCAGGTTTACATAGATTCATTAAATTAAGCTGGGTCAGACAACTTAGGCCTACATTGTGGCCTAAGACCCAGCATCAACTCATAGCTTAACAAAGGTGAAGGTAGATTGCCCTAACCTAATTTGGTAAGGAATCCTACTGTGGACCTCAATTTATCTGCCCGCTCTGGACCATTTCCGGAATCTCTAGGCTGACCCCTCTAGGCTAGACTTGATCTACTCTATAGTTAGACTGGAGATATAAGGGCTGGGTTAATTGTGGACCAATTCATACAGAGCATTTTTCGCACTCTGTGTGTCTGTCCGCTTTCTTTGGAACCGTGCACAAACTAAAGGGTACATCGGAAAATTCTGCAACCACCACCAACTGATAGCCCATGAGCTGCCGATGTGTTCTGTCAAGTTTCCCGGTCCTTGGTCACTCCGCGGCCGAGCACGAGCTAATTAATGTCTATTACAAGTGAATGTGAGTACTTCGAAAACGATACCCAGGTTGAAGAGCACTGTATATTGTATAATTACAGAATCTTCCAAGGTAGTAGTCTGACCGCAAAATGTTCGAGTGCATATATGCAATTTTAATTTTAATTTTTTAATTTTTTACATTTAATGATTCTGTTTTGGAAAATTGTTAGTTTTTAAACTTCATTTGGGTTTACTCGTGCAACTGAAACATTATCTCGAGTGTTCACCCGGAAATGGAGCCTTTCAGATGTCCAGTAACGTTTTTGTGGTATCTAGAGGGTTCGTGATTTTCAGAGAATTGATGACATGAAGTTTCTGGGTTTCATTTTTGTCTTTCGTATTTAAATGTATCGATATAATTTCTGAAGGTAGTTTGAATAATAATATTTGTTAAATTATAATAACGGTTACTATGTAGGGGCGCTTTTATATTTCTACTGTGCAATTTTGTTTCGTGCGTTTGATGAATTTTTTTATCTTCTCCGATGTAACTGCCATAAGTAATCTTATTGGTAGCTAGGCGTGATTAAATTTTTTCAAAATTTTGGGATGTCATTTTTTTTCCGTGAATTTGGCCAGAGCAAATTATAGTTATTGTTTCGAAGTGAACTGTCGAGAAAATTCGGTAAATTAAATATGAAATGATAATCAGTAGCAGTACAAACGTTTCGAATAATTTTTTGTTAAAATTTCGAGAGGCTTGACTTGGAGGCAACTAAGTTGGATCCAAGTTCCATCCATTGAGTTTAGTTGACCCGATAGGTGAGCGATCACCGATGAGAGAGAGAGAAGAGTGAGAGAAGAGAAACTGAATGCGCAGGGACTTGGCGCAGGACAGTTTCAAAAGAGAAGAGTGAAAGAAGAGAAACCGAATGTGCAGGGACTTGGCACAAGACAGTTTCCGTCGAAGATGGTCTACTAGTATTTTTCGGGCAGTAGCTGGTCACGCTGCTCGATGCTTCGGTAAATATGTGTTTTAGCACTCGGTAGGCAAACCACGAGAGTTTGAACGAGTGTCTAAGGCTTTACTCTCCATACAGACATACAGTAGGTTCGTTGTGAAACCGCCTACGGCGAAGTGATCGTTTAATTATTGCCAGTAAGAGAGTCTTTCAGCTGGACGTAGGAAGAGCAGCGTTCACCGACAAAAGTCGAGATGAGACAGGCGAGTTGATTCGTCGACTTCTAGAATTGCAAATTCCGTCCAATTCCGGTACGTGGTTCCACTTTTAGTATATCTCCCCCCCTGATCCTCTTAGAATCAGGGGGGAACCAACCTCAAGCGTGCTGACCTGTTGCATGGTGATGCAATCCCTTGCATTCTAGAAAAGTGAGCAGAAGAGCTGCGATTGAAAATTGAAGAAGTCCGTTGTCAGCGTGCGGATTGTGATCTAAACAACGTCCAGCTATTATTGTACTGATTGTTATGTAATGAAATTATAAGTGAAAGGGTGCGATTATTGCCCATATTTGTTGTGTATTTCGTGAAATAGTATGTGCTCTCTGGTCAGTATTTTATATAAATGTTTTCTTGTTTTTTCTGTTACTCTGACAGTAACTGTATAACTATATAAATATTTGTTTCGAATGTAAAGCGATTTTTGATGAGGAATCGCTGGAATAGATCGTGAACTTGAAATTTGTGTAACCAGTGTTAAGAAAATTATCCGTTATTTGTCACAGGTTGTAAAATTGATTTAGTGTGAAATGTTATTTTCATGCAAATGTTGTGGAAATTATAGTTTTGTTTCTTTTCGATTTTATAAAATTATACAAAATATCTGATGTGTGGAATATGTCATTCCAATGATTTCTTCTCTATTCAACTTTGAACTTGTTAAAAAAACAACAACTGCAAAATAAATAACTTTGTTGAATAAATAAATAAATTTGTTAAACGATATTAATAAGTTTTCCTACTGAAAAATTTATTTTCAAGGGGTGATGCGAGTGTAGTAATGTCTAATAAAAAATTAGAATGTTTTGGTTATAAGAAATTAATAAAGAAGATAATAATATTTAATAAATGTAATTACGATAAACAATGGTTTGTTTATAAAAAAATATAGAAATACGAGATGGCAATGCCTGAACACAGGCTAGAGGCTGGGTAGAAATGCCCACCAGTCATCGGGCGGCCTTGGGCTTAGAAAGGTGTATTTGTGTGTGACGATGTAATTGTAAATTTAGAATAGTATTTCGTGTCTCTCTCCGGCAAAAATGTTAACGTTAATTTCCCCCTCGCATTGCCCCGTTTATCTAAAAGCGGTTCGGCATAAATAAAAGTTAGTAAGGTGTTAATAAGCGTATAATTACCCCCCCCCCCGTCCTTCTTGCATTGTTTGAATGATAACGGCTTTTCGGTCATGCTACCCGTATTTATAACGTACACCGAAAGTATAGCGAAGCGAGTGAAAAGAGAACGAAGAATGATAAAGAGAAATGGAATAAAGAAAGAACAAAATATTATAAAAACGCAAATAAGAAAGGTTAAAAAGGCATATTTACTACACTTCTCAAAAAACTGTAACGGTTTTTATATTTTTTTTTGTGGGTGTTCCTGTTGGGAATGGGGGAGAATGGCTGAACCTTGGGGGAAAAAATCCTCTACACTCTACAATGGTGCCATAAGATTCTACATAACCCGGAGTTGAATTCTAGATTTTGTTCAGTCAGGATCACAGGTGTTTCGGGCTCTCGAAAATTTGTAAGTACAGCTTGTCAGTTTATTGTTAGTCGCAAATTACCAGACTCTCTCTCTCTCTCTCGACCTCCGACGCGGACATCGCTAATGTACTGAATGAGTACTTTGCGGGAGTGTTCACCAGGGAGGACACCCGCGTCATCCCCGAGCCAGGCGTCAGGCGCGAAGGTGCTGGCCTGGATAGTGTTCGGTGTACCGCGACAGTCGTTGCCGATAGAATAGACAAACAGCGCGTTTAAGGCTCCTGGGCCAGACCAGTTCCTCCCCAGAGTCTTGCTGGAAGTGGAGACGGGCCAGGTGCCTGGTGACTGGAGGGAAACCAACGTGACCCCTATCTTTAAGAAAGGGGATCACGAAAGTCCAAGGAATATCATCCTATTAGTCTCACTTCGGTTGTAGGTAAATTATTAGAGGGGATAATTGCAGATAGGATCGTTGACCATTTGAATTCCTACAAGCTGCTTGGGGACTCCCAACATGGGTTTAGGAGCCATAGGTCATGTCTCACCAACTTGCTCAAGTTTTTCCACGTCATGCGGAGTGAGTACGATAAGAGTAGGGCGATTGATATACTTTATCTCGACTTTCAGAAAGCCTTTGATAAGGTACCTCACCACCGGCTAATGGGCCAAAGTCCGCGCGCTGGGTATCGATGGGAAAGTAGGTAGATGGATTGGAAACTGGCTGAAGAATGGGCGGCAGAGGGTTGTAATTAAAGGGGCTAGCTCGGATTGGGCCTCGGTCACTAGCGGGGTTCCTCAGGGTTCCGTTTTGGGGCCACTGTTGTTCATCATTTACATAAATGATATCGACGCTGGCATCGTCAGTAGGCTCGCCAAATTCGCTGATGACACCAAGCTTGGGGCCAATGTTGGGACGCCCGAAGCGATCGAGCAACTGCGTGCGGACCTAAGTAGGATAGGAGAGTTGTCCGAAAAATGCAAATGCCGTTTAACTTGGGTAAATGCAAGGTGATGCACATTGGCTACGCCAATCCCAAGTCGGACTACTCCATGTTGGGGAGTAATATCGAGGCCACTGATTTGGAAAAGGACTTGGCTGTGCTAATTAGCAGCGACCTTAAGTTTACCAAACAGTGCGTAGAGGTGGAAAAGAAAGCCCAGAAGCTGTTGGGTTATATGAGGAGGCAATTTCAGTTTCGGAACAAGGAGATTGTGCTCTCTCTGTACAATTCTCTGGTTCGGCCGCACCTGGAGTATGCTGTGCAGTTCTGGTCGCCCACCTCAGGAAAGATATTGAGAGGCTGGAGCGAGTGCAGGCGAGGGCCACAAAGTTAATCCTTTCCGTTAGGCATATGGGCTACAATCGACGCTTACACGCCCTGAATTTGTTTTCGCTGGAAGCTCGGAGGCTGCGCGGTCAACTCATCGAAGTTTTCAAGCTCTTACACGGGTTCAACGATGTCGATTTTAGAAGCATGTTTAGTTTAAATGATAACTCAACTCGCAACAATGGTTGGAAGTTGGATTTGAAACGGTTTAGCACTAGTATGTGTGGGAATTACTTTACCTATAAGATCTGTGACACGTGGAACAGGCTACCTTCAGAAGTTGTGAACAGTTCTTCTGTGGATCAGTTCAAGAAAAGGTTAGACCGAATCTTGCACACTATTTGAGGGTGTATGAATTTTTCCGTGGCACCCGTTGCCATTGGTACCTCCTCGGTATGGGCCGCAAGGTCTTTTGAGGTACTTCTTTTCTTTGTAACTCCTTGTAACTCTCTCTCGGTGCTGTTTTATGTAATAACATTCGGCCTTACCCAAAAGACTTGAATCCTTAACTAAATTAGTTATTTCAATAAACATAAAATCCAACCGTTAAATTATTTCGTCAATCCTTAAGGTTGTATCAGTGAAAAGTCGGATGGAAAAGCTTGATAGGTACTCATTTACCTGTTGTACTATTAATATATCGACCAAATAGAATATTTAATAAATAAAACACTATAACTGGAATGATTTAAATGCTGATATAAAAAATAATGTGAATGTAAATTCGTTTAAAACCAAGTTGAACTCCCGATTCATAATGGCATACTAATAAAAACCTAGAAATAATGTACGTTACTAGTGTTCATTAATTTTTCGTGTGTAATCTAGAATTAAAGACACATTACTCGTGATCTCGTTCAGTTCTCATCTCTCATGTATAATAGTGATTTCTTTGTATGGTATTGGTATAATTAATGCCTTCAATAATGACCTTGCATTTGTCATATCGATAATGATAATTTAAGATTAATACATACTTTAACTATTAATAATACTTATTCTTGATTTATTTATTATTAATAATAGCTATCTGTTTTATTCTTAATAAGAGCCCCGTAAAGCCTAAAGCTTAAGGGTCAAATTAAATTAAATAAATAGTTCAGCTTCACAATTGTTTATGGTATTGTAAATTGTAAACTGTATTTATTTATTATTATAATAATAAATGTTATTCAATTAAAAAAAATACAGACTGAACTGAGAAGTTTGGCAGAAATTTACTGATCTGGTGCGTCACGTTCCAAGCTAAAATACTAGTTTCAGATATGGAGGAGTCACTTTATAGATTAATAATATTATTAGATGGGGAATTTGTGTCATTTTTCCTGTTTTCTATGAAATTTGGAGTCACTTCATTGATATTTTGGAGTCACTTGCCTCCTCGTTTTAGAATCTGAGCGTCACTTCTGCCAAACTTCTGAAATTGGCGCGGGAAGGTCCTACAAAGGATGATGAATAGGACAGCGACTATTAGTATGATAAATCAAAGCAGTATTGACTTAACTGGTGATTAACTGCGAACGGCAATCTCGCTAGTACGTTGACCCATGTCCCACTACATATTTGGGTGATTTTTTTAAACATCTGACACTTCAAAAGGCTTGTATGTTTTTTATTAACTGAAATGAAAGTATAGAATTCATACTGTGCAATCTCTACACATGGGGAACTAGTCCTCTAGCACAAAACTTAAAATCTGAGAAATTTCTTGTTCAGTTGATGCGTTCAATTTTTCTGTTGTGTGGGAATTCTGTTTTTTATGTAGGAAAGAGAGAAGGAGGGGGCCAAGGGCGAATGCCCGCAACCTCCCCCCCCCCCACCCACCCATAAAGGAAGAAGAGAGTCAAAATCAAAGTCCAAGAGATGTCTGGACACTTTTCGTTTCAAAGATTGGAGGTCATAGCCAGAGGGAAAGATGGATTGAGGAAGATTGATTCAGGATTGACCGGTTGAGTAGATGAAAGATTGAAAATACCGATTAACCCTTGCGTTAGAGAGTGGGACAGAAAAGGAATGAGAATATGGCGAAAGTCTGGTACTGCGTGTTCTCCTTAAAGGAAGAGGCATGCAGCTAGAGAGTTCAGAAGAGCAGTGTCCGTTATAACGGCGATACTAAAAAGAGAGTGGGGCAACATTGCGGCAAAGAGAGAGGAAGTGAAGACAGTGAGTAAGAGGCGGGGAAATGACGAGACGAAAAGTCTTTGATTCCACCCCGTCCAGTAGAGCTGTGTGGGTTGAGCCACTCCACATATGAGAACCATACTACTTACAGGGGCGGACAAGACCCTGTACAGAGACAGCAATTTAATGCGGGTGAAGAAACTGCGGAGCGGGTACAGCACACCTAACCTCTTGGAAGCTGTTTTGGAAAGAGAGTATATGTGATCTTTCCAGGAAAGATCACGAGAAAAGGAAGCGCCAAGAATGTTAAGAGAGGAGGAAAGGTTGAGCTGTGTGTTGTTGAATGTAAGGGGATTGTCGTGCGGAAGATTGTGACGCGTAAACAGATGAAGGAACTGAGTTTTGGAGGCATTTAAAGCCATAAGATTTTCTCAGCCTCAATTAGAGATAGCAGGAAGATCAGAGGTCAGATACACCATAGTCGTCCTACGCGAATCATGGAGTGACTGTTGAGAGGAACGCTTTGTAAAGCGGGTGGAGAAATGAAAAGTGGAATCATCAGCACAGGAGTAGATAGGACAGGAAGTGCGATTTAACAGATCATTAATAAATAAAATGAAAAGAGTGGGTGACAGGACAGAACCCTGAGGAACACCACCATTAATAGCTTTAGGAAAACAACAGTGGCCATCTACAACCGCAGCTATGGATCGGCCAGAAAGGAAAAGAAATTAAATACTCTGTCTTTTAAATAACCCGACAGATAAAAGTCACAGGGGTTTAGATCTGATGATAAAAAAATACAAACTTTTTAAAGTGTTAGATGTTTAACAGAGCCAGAGTACTGCAAACTTTGTTGTTCGTGTGCAAAGAATTAATGAGCTGAGAGGACATCATATAGAGCATGTTTTGCACTAGGGATTCTCTTTCCCCATGTGTAGAGAAAGTACAGTAAAACTTTCATGCTTTTATTTCAGTTAATAAAAAAATACAAACTTTTTAAAGTGTTAGATGTTTAACAGAGCCAGAGTACTGCAAACTTTGTTGTTCGTGTGCAAAGAATTAATGAGCTGAGAAGACATCATATAGAGCATGTTTTGCACTAGGGATTCTCTTTCCCCATGTGTAGAGAAAGTACAGTAAAACTTTCATGCTTTTATTTCAGTTAATAAAAAAATACAAACTTTTTAAAGTGTTAGATGTTTAACAGAGCCAGAGTACTGCAAACTTTGTTGTTCGTGTGCAAAGAATTAATGAGCTGAGAGGACATCATATAGAGCATGTTTTGCACTAGGGATTCTCTTTCCCCATGTGTAGAGAAAGTACAGTAAAACTTTCATGCTTTTATTTCAGTTAATAAAAAAATACAAACTTTTTAAAGTGTTAGATGTTTAACAGAGCCAGAGTACTGCAAACTTTGTTGTTCGTGTGCAAAGAATTAATGAGCTGAGAGGACATCATATAGAGCATGTTTTGCACTAGGGATTCTCTTTCCCCATGTGTAGAGAAAGTACAGTAAAACTTTCATGCTTTTATTTCAGTTAATAAAAAAATACAAACTTTTTAAAGTGTTAGATGTTTAACAGAGCCAGAGTACTGCAAACTTTGTTGTTCGTGTGCAAAGAATTAATGAGCTGAGAGGACATCATATAGAGCATGTTTTGCACTAGGGATTCTCTTTCCCCATGTGTAGAGAAAGTACAGTAAAACTTTCATGCTTTTATTTCAGTTAATAAAAAATACAAACTTTTTAAAATGTCAGATGTTTAAAAACAATCACCGGATATTTAGCAATGATGCTGCAAGCTGCTCGTACCCTAAATGAGTGTATGAGCAGAATGGTGTTGTTTGCACTCAGCATTATATATATATATATTATAAAAGGAGACTAACCTGGTTTCTTCCACCGGTGAAATTTAGATGATTTAAAACTGTACTTAAATTCACATAAATCAAAACATTTGTAAACAATCAATAATCACAGATTTATATCACAACCGTTATTAAACTTTAACTTTTAAAAATAATGAAGTTAAAACGTTGGTCGCGTTACCATTAACGTGAAAAATATATAAAATGGTTTAAGTTTAAAAACCGTTGCCAAGCAACTGAATTCTTACCAACTTGAACACACACTGAGTATTTTGATCGTCTTCGTTTGCCTTTTCCTCGAGACTTGAGAAGACGCGAGTATGTTCGTATGTACATGTACACATTTTTCATTATGTGCATTCGTATGTTCGTTTGTACTTATGAAGATTAGAATGTTTGCATTATATGAAAGTGTATTTATTACCTTTAATCTTTACTGCACTTATATAATTATTATTCTCTCTCTCTCTCTCTCTCTCTCTCTCTCTCTATATATATATATATATATATATATATGAGGGTAATATGGAACTACAATATATTTACTTAATCTTAAAAAGTTGTCAATAAAATGTCACATTGTGAAAACGACTTTAGTTCGAGAGAAAGTAGTACGTACTACATTTCACTCTTTGAGTTTGTAAACATGTTCTAATTAATTGTAACCTTATTAAGTTATTCGCTTGTGTTAGCCTATATCATTGTACGAAAAGAAAATATCGAGTAACCAGTGAATGATTTACGATATAATATTATATTGAAGGTTTATTTTTGTGCTTCTCATTTGCTTCTCAATTTTAGGAACTTGTTAATATGTATTTTTTAAAGTTAACTGTATGTCTTGATAGGGTATCTAAAGATTACAAAGAAAAAAAAATCTTCACCGCGTGAGCCAGATGAACGGACCACACTGCCTCCAGTTGAAGAAGAATGCTATGCAAAAGATGTACTTGTACGCAGGGGCCGTCCCTCTGCGTTAGGCAAGTCAGGCAACGCCTGAGGGCGGCACAAAATTGCCAAAAAAATTTCCTTTTGTTCAAATTTTACAGTTTTCTGTATTAAATGTTTTTGATTATACTTTTTCTATTGTCAGCTTGTTTATATTCTGTTTTCGGATCACCTAAAGATCAGGGCCCCCGCCTTCTTTAGTTAGTCTTATAAGGCTAACTAACGAAAATATCACGACTTAACCTAACCAATCGTCAAGGGCGTACAGTTGACTTAACGATTGGTTAGGTTAAGTCGTGATATTTTCGCTAGTTAGCCTTATAAGGCTAACTAAAGAAGGCTGGGGGCCCTGATCTTCAGGTGATCCCTGTTTTCGAACATTTTTTCTATTGTTAAAGTTATATTTCCAAAAAGTCATTAATCCTTGAAATGGGTTTATCTGCAATTTCTGAAAATAAGTTAATTCCTAAGATATATGGATTTGGGAAAGTTTTTGAATTGTGGACCTTTTCTGGGCTCTCATATACGATTGGTTGAAATTTAGGATACAATCAGAGCACCCACAAATGACCAATAGCGGATGATTTCTTTATTTTCTTCTTGATATATAAGGTCTTGTTTTTGAAATAGATGGTTAGCTATTCGGGTGATTGCGAGTGGAATAGTTATTTTGACATTCTTGGGAGGTGCAGTGTACTTATATTGTACTGTATATAGTGTAAATCTACCTAAAAAGATTCCTGTATTTCAAGAAACCAAGGAAGAATCTGTTTAAGTTATTGATATTTCTTTAAGTATACTTTTCATGCGCAAAGTAAGAATGTAGCCATTTCATCTCTATTTTATTTATATTCTATTATTTTTTTAGGATCATATGTAGAATTCGGACCCCTACCAAGGTTGGGGTCCGAATTCTACATTAGCGGAAGGTTGGGGTCTGTATTCTCCATTTGGCTTGTTTAAGCTACTCTTTAACTATTTGAGTTTCTAGTACACACACAAACTATTGAAAGCTATTGGAATCGCCAAAAAAAGTTTTATTAAATCAATGCATGGATGTAGGAGATCACACTTAAATTCATACTTAGACGAATTTATGTGGCATGAAAGACATAAACAATACGTTTTTCCAATTTTGTGATACCATTTTTTCACAATATCCTTTTAATTAAACTTTCACTTAATAAGATTGGATCAAATGTAGAATTCGGACCCCAGCCTTCTTTAGTTAGCTTTATAAGGCTAACTAACGAAAATATCATGACCTAACCTAACCAATCGTCAAGGGCGTACAGTTAACCTAACGATTGGTTAGGTTAGGTTGTGATATTTTCGTTAGTTAGCCTTATAAAGCTAACTAAAGAAGGCTGGGGTCCGAATTCTACATTTGATATAAGATTTTACAATTGTGTGATTTTAATGGTTTTTATTTGTGATAATAATATAAAATTTTCTATGAACCTTTAAATTGTTTATTGATGTCCTTATACGATTCGTTTGGGGTCTGGCTTCTATAATCTATACATTAGGGGAAAGTTGGGGTCTGGATTCTACATTAGGGGAAAGTTGGGGTCTGTATTCTCCATTAGGGTTACCTGGGGTCCGAATTCTACATATGATCCTTTTTTTATTTAAATTAAAAATAATTTATTTAATTTTTTAAATATTAATTTTATTTTATTTGAATTTAAATCCTATAAGGTGACCGTAACTTACTTGCAGCAGTTATTTGCTAATAAATTAGTTCAAGCAAAGAAGATAATAAACCTTGTCGTCAATGATGCTGCCAAAAGTAATATACAGAGGCATGTAAGAAGTAAATAGACAGCCCAGATTTTGCTGTAACAATTTTATTTGAAAATTAGAGTACTAATAAATTTTAATTTTTGAACAATTAAGGTTTAGTTGTTAATACTTTGTTGACATTCCTTTAGCTGCTTTAAGAGCAGCAACTCGCCTAGGTATAGAATTAATGAGTTCTGAAATTGTAGCTTGAGGTATTTCTAACCATGTTTGGCGTAAAAGATTCAACAATTCTGATCGTGTTGCTGGTTTTTTGGGCTTTTTACGTAAAGTCTTGTCTAGTATTGCCCACACGTGTTCTATGGGGTTCATGTCAGGGGACTGACTCGGCCAAGGAAGTCGTTTGATACCATTTCGCTCCTCCCATTCTTTCGTCTTTTTTGCAGTGTGGCATGGGGCTCCATCTTTCATTAACAGGCAGCTGTTTTTTCAATTTGACCACTTGAGAATATTGGCATAAGTCCTTCTTCAAGGATAGAAATGTAGGAAACGAATATTAGTCATAATAATGGCAAAAAAATTTGGATGCATACATTTTACCATAAAATTAAGGGTGTCTATTTACTTCTTGCATGTCTCTGTACTGTAGATAGAGTTTCGATTTTTGGTTTAATCCAACAATTATATAACTTTTTCTTAGTGTCCACTGACAAATGGAATATCCTTTTACAATTTTTACCAAATTTGACACTAAAGAGAGTATGCGTTGGGAATCACGAATTGACGTAATGAAGCCCATACGCTATCAACTAGGAGAGCTTTACGATGAATTAATGTATATCAAGGAAGATCAGAAGGTAAAAAGTTTTAATGGCTTACAGTCTAGGGCCGATGCTTCTGCTCTGTTGAAAAATATTTGTCAGTACAAATTCACATGTTTGCATTATAGTTTGGTATGACGTATTAAGTATTATAAACCCAGTTAGTAAGCAATTCCAATCCATAAACTTTGATATACAGTTTGCTGTTAAGTCAGTTGCACGTGTATTAAGGTTTATGAAAGATTATCGAAAAAATAGATTCGCTCAAGTAAAGATAACAGCATGCGAGCTTTCAGCCATCATCGAAATAAAACCAGAATTTCCTCCAGAAGAACAAGTTCGAAGACGAATAAAAAAAAGAGACAATATGAATATGAAAGTAGAGACGAGACACCGCTCCATAATCCCGATAAAAAAATTGAAATTGACTTTTTCAACACAATTGTAGACACGGCTATTAACTCACTAGAGGATCGATTTGAAAAATTGGAACATCATAGTTCATATTTCAAGCTTTTGTATGATATCAGCTCCTTAGCCAATTTAGCATCAGAAACATTATTACAACAATGCAAAGATTTGGAAATTATTTTCATGGATAACAACACATCTGATATTGACGCAGTGGAACTCTATGAAGAATTAAAATTATTGTGCCTACTTGTTGAAGCAAAGCATGGACCACAAGATGTGCTAAAATTAATTTATGACAGGCATTTAAAAGAAATTTATCCAAACACAGAAACTGCGTTACGCATTCTTTTAACGATACCAGTAACTGTCGCCAGTGCAGAGAGGAGTTTTTCAAAGCTAAAGCTCTTCAAGAACCATCTAAAGTCAACCATGATTGAAGAAAGACTAGTAGGACTCTCCATTTTATCTATTGAAGCCGAAATGGCTTATAATCTCAATCTGGAAGATATTGTTAAAGATTTTGCAGCAAAAAAGCAAAAAAGTAGATTTTTAACTGTTTTATAGATATTTTATATTGCATTAGTAAAAAAATAAGGAGCAAGTGTAGTTTACGTCCCCCTGTGGTGCCTTGTGTAGTTTACGATCCCCTACATTATCCTAATGTAATTTACCAATCCTAATCAATCGTCAATTTATTTATATATATATATATTGACGATTTGTTAGGTTAAGTCGTAATATTTTCGTTAGTTTTAACGTTTTATTTGATGGATTCATTTAAAAAATGTCTCCTAACATCCTAGTGTAGTTTACATTCCCCAACTTTGACCTAGTGTAGTTTACATTCCCCAACTTTGACCTAGTGTAGTTTGTGTCCCTTTTGCGTCAGGGGGGACGTAAACTACACTTGCTCCAAAAATAAAATTATAATAACGTTGTTTTTTATTTATTTCTATACAAGGGGCGGCATTTTATTTTTTGCCTGACGGCGGGAGATCTCCTAGGAACGGGTCTGCTTGTACAGCAATGCAATGAATATTCCTCAAACAGTAGACGAAAACCGAAACTACTGCAGCTGATCTATGGAGTTGTGCATGACCTTTTGCTAGTTGGGTGTGAACTTTACTGGACTGCCAAACTAGATGTGTTATATATATTTTTTTAATCGATAATCTCATTATGACTTCAAATCAGTAACTGAAGGTGATAATGGCTGGTGTCGTGAAGAACAACATGCGGTAGAACGATTTCGAGCAAATGTCTATCGAGAAACAATGGAAGCAGGTGCAACTTTCATCACTCGGAAGTGGATTGTCCAAAAACTTCAGCATATTGAAAGATGGGCGAGTGACAATTGGAAAAAGGGATATGACTCGTGCTTTACAAATTTTGGCGAAAGCAGGCCCCCTAAAAAAAACTGTCGCAGGAGAGCAAAGACATTGTGACAGAAAGCAGTGAAAAAAGACAACGAAGCTGCACTCAAGTTGCCAAAATCATCTTGGAGAGGCGAAAGAAGGCTGTAGGCTGTAGACCGGTCAACGATTCAACGATATCGCAAGAGGCAAGGACTGAAGCCTTTTCACGCGATCCCAAAGCCAATGATATCTCCAACAAGCAATGAGAATCAATCGACTTTGATTTTGCGATTATCTGCGTTTGTGGGATGATGATTTCATGCACCTGACACCAACTGATGAATTCTTTGTTTGGACTGTGGTTATTTTCTTTAGAAGATATTGAAGATCATGAGCATTGTCAACAGCTTTGCCAAAAAAACTCGTTGTATTGGGATATTCATTTGCTTCACGGCTGTCAAAATGATGTGGGTGATCAAAGAAAAGGGCGCTTCATGGAAAAGTGCATATCATTGGCGGGCTATTCTTAAGGAAAATGTTATTCTATTTCTTTCGGATCCACAAAATGTAATAAACATCTCAAAAGTGATTTATCTTCATGATAGTGCCCCAGACCACCGTGCAAATGCCACCCAGCAGCTTCTGAGAGACTCGGGGGATTGATTTCTTTGATCGAACTCAATGGCCAAGAAAATTCCCTGATCTGAACGAGTGAACGTAGCAGAGCGCTTTGGAGCGATTTTCAAGGATAAAGTGAAAGATTTGATGTTGCAGGAACTTGGTCCCAACCAATACTCTCAAGAAGTTCTCCTTCAGCACATTTAAACTATCCTGCAAGAACCTGAACATAAAAGAGATTTGTTTGAACATTTGCTAAAATCATACCCTGAACTTTTGAGAGCTGTGCGTGAGGATAATGGCAAGCATACGAAATACTGATTCGTTTTTGTATTCACTTTATTTACTTTGGTTTGTACCCGGAAGCAAAAGGTTATACACAACCAGTGATGGGCATCGATACATGAAAATCGCTAAAGCGATACCGATACATCGATACATGAAGAACGTCTTACGCGATACCGATACGCCGATACTTTCTAGATGTCTTAAGCGATACCGATACATGCATCGCCGATACATGTATCGCCGGTACATTTTTATAATTATTCATTTAATATGTAGGTATTAGATATTATTGTTTATACTAGTAATTTGTACGCACTGTAAGTAAAATCAACGACATTTTAATGGGTTTTATAGATGTAAATAAAAACAATTGCTTTATTTAATGAAAGTATGTTTTAATTTTGTCGGATACATGAATGACTGAAAATATTACACTAACAATTAAAAGTAATCAACTCGGGGGACCAAGAGGAATCGCTGCGTTACAAGTATGAATCTGTTTAAACTCAACACCGAGTGGGCGTGGCCAATAGTGTTGCAACACCAATGAGCGTTTCTATATTATATGAGCGTTTCTATGTTATGAGCGTTTCTATATTATGGTTAATTAATCTCAATAACACAAGTACAAACGTGTTTGAACGTTGCGCCGTACTGTGTGACGTGACCAGTAGAGTAGTACTGTCATTAAATAAATATTTAATAATTATTATTTATGTATATTCATAAATATAACTCAGCAGTGTCATATTATAACATCTATTTAAATATTTAAAAATTCTTATTAATGTATCGATGTATCGAAGTATCGATTTTTTTCGATACATTTAAGAAAATTGACCTTAGCGATACCGATAAATCGATACTTTTGTCAAGTAGCTAAAGCGATACCGATACAAACGTATCGATTGATACGTATCAGCGATACATGTATCTAGATACTGCCCATCACTGTACACAACACTGTATAATTCTTATTGGATTAAGTTATCATCAAAGATTCGGGAAAATCAAGAACCTTCGGCTTATCCACCCACTGACTTTACCATTAATTTTAACGCCCTAACAGAGTATCATCCATTGTGAGTGACACCAGACAAGACACCGATTAACCTTGCTAATAGAGTTGGATGAGGTGTGTCAACTTGGTTGTGTACAAAATAGTCAGTTCACAGAAAATCTCATTGTGTATTCATAAAAGACAGTAAAATTATATGAATAAGTTACATATACGATATAAGTTCATTGGTTGTCCCATTTTACATCCTTCAGTCACGAAGGATACGTTATTGAAAGGTACGCATACGTCACTAACCGAGAAATATAACCTCCATCATTTGAAGGCTATGGTCGAGCCGTATATATTACGAACAATAGGTTCGTCATTGTCCCCCTCACCGTATACACAAGGTGATTAAAAGGTCCGTGCTTAGTTTAAAATATTGATATTTGGGAAAACAAAGTAAATTCAAGCAAAGGAAATATATTACGCAGACCAACACTGGAACTTATGTTTACAAAAGAGATAATTCCACTACAAATCTTGGGTCAATCCCAGAATAGGCACCTGATGTACCTCAATCCCAGATGAAGCACCTGCGTTCAACCTCAATCCCAGAATAGGCACCCTGCAAGGAATTAAATTAAAAAACCTGATGATTAAAAAATTTATTGTTTATACAAAGTTTATTACAAATGTAATAAAGGCAAAGTTATATATATAAAAAAAATATTAAATGTGAAAATCAGGTAAAAATCAAACTGGTAAGATTAGCAAAACTAACCAAAAAAGCAGAAGATATAGCAAAAGATTAGGTTAGGTTAGGTTAGAGTTGATTTTTTTCAAATATTGATAAAAACAATGAAATTATATCTCTAAAAACTGTTTATATTTTTTCTCCTCAATCCCAGATTAAGCACCTGTGTTTTGCCTCAATCCCAGATTAAGCACCTAAAAATGATTTCAGGTGCCTATTCTGGGATTGATCCCAAATCTTTTCTAACCTCGAGGCCACTTCCACATCTGCACCCAGACCCGGATCTAAGGATGGGCTATGTGGGCTGCAGCCACGGGCCCCACATTTGAGGGGGGGCCCAAAATTTTCTACATTATTTATTTTAATTTTAGGTTTTTACATTTATTATTACAGTCACTGGCAATTCTCTATGTTGAACATGCTCTGGCCAAAGAAGTCGATTTTCGAAATATTATTAATGAATTTGCACAAAAAAAGTTTCGTCGGTTCAATCGGTTGCCAGCTCATAATCAGTAGGTAGGTGTGTATAAAATTATTAATTCAGGAAAATATACATAATATGTAAAATAAAGTAAAATATTTGTAAAGTAATATGTTTGTTCTGAAAACTAAATAAATAAAGTAAAGTAATATGTTTGTTCTGAAAACCTTTAATTTTCCTCGTAAACAAAGCTTATAATCCTTATATAATAAAAATTGTAGCCAAGGGGCCCCAAAAAAAAATTAGCCACGGGCCCCCATTCTTCTAGATCCGGGCCTGTCTGCACCACTAATTTCAATGCACTTGAGCCACCTGGGAACAACTTTATTAGCAACAGTGAACAATGTTTCTGTAGAAATTCCCTGAATAACAGTGGTTATACGTTCTTGTAAATAAAGTCGGGGCATTGTTACATAAATTTTGGATTTGAAATCTCCACAGAAAGAAATCCACTGGGTTCAGGTCAGGGGACCGTGGAGCGCAAGGAGTTGGTCCGCGTCTCCCAGTCCACCGATCAGGAAAATACCGATTTAAATGCCAAATGAGGTGGAGCTCCATCCTAATAAAAGATGATTTTATCGAGACAATAAGATTCTAAGTGAAGCAAGACGGACTGTTGGACCATTTCATGATAATTTTCCCCATCTACGGTCGTTGTTTGTGCACCAGCATCTCGGAGTATGAAACACGCAATGATTCTTTTGGCTTAGAAAGCACACCAAACATTAAATTTTGGTGTACCTCGTTCATGCTCACGATATTCTACTTGGCAGGTTTTTTTAAGTACTTTGTAGTAATGGGTCATATTAAAAAAAGGGCATATATGTCTATCTATATTTATTTAGGCTCAATTACGACAAAAATATGAAAACTACCATAACGACATGAAGAAATGAAAGAAACACTTTATTGAAGATGTTAAAATCACGAGTATATTTTGTAGAATATTTACAGTACCTTAAAATGATCCACCAGTGAAAATTTAACAGCAAATTCTCTTCCTTGATAGGCTTCAGTTGGCTCCCGATATCTGAAATATCTACGGTGCAACTCTTACAATGTCAACAGTCTTGTTTTCTCAAAGTACAGCTCTCTCTTCTTCCCTAGACACTTATCCTGTTGTTAGTGACTAGTAGGCAAATAGAATAACACTAGTGGGCCAAATGGTCCACCGCTATATACGGGACTCCAATAAACCTTAGCTCCCCCGCCCATGGCCTAAACCATTAGAAGTACAGTAAAACTAAACATACCTTACAAAAGAGAATTTAATCCTGCATTTAATGAGAAACAATTAAACCTTGGTGTTCACGCCATTGGCTTCCAAGACAGCCTGAATTCGCTTTGGGTAGCTTGCCAAAAGTGACATGAATAGATCTTGATCGTTACGCAAATTTGCTAAAACAGTTTCAATGTGTTGCGTCATTGTATCCTTCGAAAATTGATTTGCTGCAGTTTCTTGAAACAAGAGACATTCAACCTTGTCCTTTATAACTGATCCAGTGTGTTCACAGACGTTCAGGTGAGGAGAATTTCCTGGCCATTCTTCATTTCCAAAGAAATCGATCTCATGGTTCCGCAACAACTGTTGAGTGGCTAATGCCTTAAAGCAGGGGGCCTCATCATGCAGAAGTGTGACCTGATCGACATCCATAACATTGTTTGGGTTTCTTAGAAAAGGAATGACATGCTGGGATAGAATAATATCACGAAAATACTGCCCATCCCAACTCTGACCATTTGGCTTCAGCACCCACATGAGCTTCTTTGCAGTGAACAAAACAAACACACCAACACAGTCTGGACTTTTTAATAATTCGCGATAATGTTCATTGTCATCGATTTCATCTGGTGTTGTGGCCCACACTCGATCATTTTGGTAGTTAGGCCGACGTGTTACGTAAACAAAAAATTCATCGGAGACAGCTAAATGCATGAAATCATCCACATCCCAATCTTCAAGATAATGGGCAAACCACATTCTGTCATCGATGTTAAGTTGAGTTTTTCTTGGCTTTGGAAGTTCATGCCAAGGCTTTAAACCTTGCCTATGACGGTGCAGTCGAATGATCTCACCACTAACGATCTTTCCTCTCAACACTTCGATCTCTCTAGAAAGTTTAATACAGCTGTTTTTCCGCTTACGCGTACCGCTTTCAATGATGTCCTTTGTTTCCTGAGAGAGTGGCAAATTTGGGCGCCCAGATTTGGTTGTATCCATTTCACATTCATCCAAAGTTTTATTCCAATTTCTTTTGACGAAGTCCTCACTTCTTCGGAACTTTTTGGCAACCCATGAACGTGTTATAAAGGTGGCTCCAGCATCACGAACTTCCCGAAATGTCATTGCTCGTATGCGATCTATCACACGTTGCCTCTCCGAATCACCAATTAATTGAGAAGCCATTATATTATCACTTTATCAGCTAGAGTAATTTTAATACCTGCAATAAATAAAAAAATTTTATATATTTTTATAATCACTAAAAACTATCTCGATATAAGTAAACATGTAAGCTGCAAATGGGGGGACTAAGGTTTTTTGGAACCCCTTATGTTAAAAAAAGGCCTGGAAGGAAGGTGTTCTACTGGTGCGAATTTATGTGAAGCAGGTTTCTGGTGAGAAGTAGAACCTTCGGAAATAATTTTGATGAAGTCTGATAATTTTTATGATGAATTACTGTAAATACTGTATCACATTTTTTTTCCAACATTCGGAAGCATTTCTTTCATTCCATTTCCGCTTTTCGTCCCTCAGTTCCATGTTTACTCCTGTGTATACAATTTCTTACATACCAGCAAACACATAATCATGCACTATATTCGAATTTCAACCTTCTTTAGTCGGTGCGCGCTCTCTTGGTAACTGTATACAAAACTATATGTACGTATATACTTGTTCGAATTCATACATTTCTCCCCTTACAATCTTTACCAATATGTAACAGTAAAATAACGTCACATACTATAAAAGTCTACTGACAGGGCCTATCAGAGCAGGGGCTAGGAGGGCCATTTGGCCTGGGCCTCAAGCTTAAGGGGAGCCTCAAATTTAGAAACTTTCAGGTTTGAATATAATGTCTTGCAGTGAAAGTAATAATTGGGTTTAGCTATGGGCCTCAAAAGTTGGAAATAAATATACAACCAAATACATTCACTTTGTTCTACTGCGCAAAACATTAAACTCACACGTAAACGAGTCTACAGTCACATCATTATTGCTTTGCACTACGCAGTAAACACGGCTTAATATTATTTTACCGCTCAAGTTATAGGGAGACCTATACTTTATGTAAATGGCCTTCATATCGTTCAATACTATTTTTGTGCCCACTTTACAATCGGTTGGCAAATTATCTTTAAATGCGGCTAGAATACAATCAAAAGCACGCACAAAGAGGTCATCGTTAGCCACAACATCATTATTAAATACAAGTTTATAAACATTCCTTTCCAATCGAGGGTTTATTTTTACCGACCCGGGCTTCCCAATCGTGAACTCTTCTTCACACTGCATAGCGGCAGTTGAAATAATCTTCTAAGTCGTTACGACAACTGCTCATTATATAAAGAAATAGTTCTTCAGGGTGAACGGTGTAGGTGAGCTCAGCCCTGTACCGCTCAAGTGCTTTGTACCAAAGTTCATGATATTTCAAAGTCTAAACCTTTTAAATAAGCATCCATCTCTAGACCATTCTCGCCTTGTTCAGTCCTACACTCGGTAAACCCATCGAGCAGAGCGGTGTATGCGTATTGAAGAACCGTATCAAAATAAAGCATATCCGTAATACGCGCGTCTAATATAGGCTTCAGCTTGCGGAATCCTGACGATTTCAAACATTCTGTCGAGGATGAAACGGTTTCGCGTAGGGACAAGAGCGTTATTATCAGATGCATTCTTCCACATCAGTCGTATATCAATGCATGGCTGACCGTTATTTATACACAACGTATAAACAACGGCATATGAGGGGGTATCACTAATCTGCTCTCTTCTTGTACCTACACCTGCAGGAATTTTATTATAACGATCCTCACTCAACTTCTCAACTCTCACGAAGATTCTATACGTCTCCTCAACACTTAAATAAACAACATTCCGTTTGTTTGTTTGTCTACAAGTCGTTTCCAGTACAGAGTTAATGGCACCGGTTTTACGCCTGAACACGCGCAACGACTTCGTCACGGAC
Source organism: Bathynomus jamesi (assembly GCA_023014485.1). Taxonomy (NCBI): domain Eukaryota; kingdom Metazoa; phylum Arthropoda; class Malacostraca; order Isopoda; family Cirolanidae; genus Bathynomus; species Bathynomus jamesi. The sequence continues at coordinate 90,781 of JAJOZX010001564.1, forward strand.
ACATCGTACACGGCGTTGAGAATGCTGCTCAAAGGAAGTTCCATCGTATTCGAGGAGCGCACGTCCAGTCGGTTCAAGCTCTGAGATGACTATGAGCCACATGCAACGCATCAGCTCGACGGGAGGAGTGAGTCACACCATAAGCTAATGAAACGTGTACGGCGCTGTTCCAACATATAAGAGTCATGTGAATATTTGTATCCCATTATAGTGGGTAGGTGTTTTGAGAAATTTTCCGGTACATGAAGTAATACCGGTTTTAATGTTTTATCACTCCCACTCCCCAGAATACGTACCAGACATTTTTGCATAGGGGGATTTTCACGAACTAAACACATTTTATTCACATTCCGGCGCGCTATTTGAGAGAAACATATGACCATATTTTTCCTTTTTGCTTAGCATGCGATACTCATCTGTAAATTCTGTTAAATATTCACGCAGACCTTTAACCACAACCTCACTACAAACCTCGTCATGACATATATTAATGTCATAGTAAAAATACTTAAGATTCTCCATGATGACAAGATTTACATTCTCAGTCGCAGGGTACGAGTACTCGGTATGATGCAACATGACATAATATCGCTTGTCGACCACTCATCAACAAGACTCACTAACCATATCCGTTGCTTCTTTTCTGCACGTGTTGTTTCTTCTACCTCACGGTATATGTAAGCTTTTATAAAGTTTAGTCCTACAACATAGTTCAATACATCACTTGTACCACGAAATCCTGCAATGCTCTCGCCAGAATAGCCGTAGAGTATTTGTACCTCTTTTTCCTTCGCATGAGTCAATGTAGCCTTAAAAGTATCAAAGGAGGGTGGAATAGAGAGCCATTCAGTAACTTTATCTTCACAATTTACCGAATACCACTTCATAAACGTCGACCACGCAATATTAAAGGTATCCATTACTATTTTTCGTCTACGTGGGGAAATGCACGTCTGAGACCCAGGTCTTGCAGTGATCAACTGAACACGCAGGGAAGAGATATGCACAGCTAGTAGCTGTGACCAATCATACAGGTGGGCGGAGCTTAGAACTTTCTCCTGTACACACGCTGGGCGGAGCTTAGAATTTTTTCCTGTGTACACACACACACACACACACACACACACACACACACACAAAGGAGAAAGTGAGACGCTAATTGAAACCCGATTTATTTAATAAACGAAATATTCAAGGTACCGTATTTGACGGCTTACAAGACGCTGCGCCGTGAAAGACGCACCTTAATTTTGGAAATGTAAATTCAAGAAAAAAGTTTTTGATGCACTTTATTGTTAATACAATGGATATGTAAAATTCAATAAAAAGAAAACCCAAAAGTCAATAAAGAAAGATAATATGGTTATTACTCTTATTATTTGTTATTAATCAACTTCAGATTCATTACTGACATTATTATCATTATCCCCATCATCATAATCATCATCATCTTCACTTGTATCACTGTCACTCTCATACAATAAATGATCTTCAGTGCCATCCATTGCACTACTTATACCCAGTGTTGGGCACTAATAGCTTCCAATCTTTCCATATCACTATGATAGATGGTAATGGTATGAAGATAGGTAATGGTTAGTGTTGGGCACTAAAGCGTTAATCCGATAACAGTTAATTAACGAAGTTAACTTTTTTTAACGGACTATTAACGGAAGTTAATTTCCATTTATCGTTATCGGACCAGCTAACTTCCGATAACTCGATATTTATTCTGTTAAAGTCCGTTAACACGTTAACTGCGAGGAGTCATTCACGGAAGATCACCGCTCCGCGAATGAATTCAAACCGCCATAACTTCAGTCTGCCAATTCCGTCCTCTGCCGCAGTGGAACGGCTCTTCTCTCTCGGCAAGGACATCCTGAGGCCCAAGAGGTCAAGACTGGCAGTTGGGCCTAACTTTGAGAAGTTGGTCTTTCTGAAGGGCAACCAGCACATTGTGTCATAGTCTTTAATAAATGTGCCTAAAATTTAATTTTACCTTTCAGTTCCCGCCATAATAATTCTCTGGTAAATTAAAATTTAGTTAATGGTTAGTGGTTACAAGGGTTTCAAAACATGTAATCAGTACATTTTTTATTAAAAATAAAAAAAAAGTTATTAAGCAAAAAAGTTGCAAAACTTGATAAAAATACAGTTAAATACCTATTTATTGTTGGATTTTGCATAAATAAACATTTTCTATGGGTTTTAAAGCTTTTTTCCTTGATTTTTTTAAATGTTAGTAAAGAAATAGTTATCGTTAACGGATTATCGTTAACTTCCGTTAACTTTGTAGTAAAATTATCGGATTATCGTTATCGGAGTTAAAAATTGGGGTTAACGGATTATCGTTATCGAAGTTAACTTTTTGGTTAACGGTGCCCACCACTGCTTATACCACATTTTTTAAAGGACTTGACCACAATTTCAGTTTTAACATCATGCCATGACTTCAGCACCCATTTACACACTTGTGCTATTGATGGACGTTTCATCCTTCCCCACTTTTGGCTTCTAAGACGGAGGGCGATTTTTTAAGGTATTTATAAGGAAAAAAAGTGCGTCTTATAAGCCGACAAATACGGTATATATATATTTACAAATAGGTGTAATAAATAAGTTAATATTTACGGTCAATATTTACCGTGAAGTTGTCCATATTGAAGGCTATACTACTTTGAGAGGCATGCATTATACGGCCTAATATATACTCTATATCTTCAGCTGCCAAGCGTCTGAACGGTATTACAACCCAAAAATCATCTACATCTCCGTCATCTGACCCGAATCCGAAGGACAGCCTCGTCCTGACTTCACGTTAAATATTGACCGTGTATTCCGTGTTGCGGGTCATAGTGCCACACCTTATACTCTTAACTTCAATTCTCAGGCTATTTATAGACGGCATATAAACGTCGATCGTGGTTGCGGCTTTATAGCAGTAGTCTTAGCTCGTGTGTTTACTGTACTAAATACACGGACCCAAAAAATTTGGTTGCCTACGGTAGGAAGCGTGCCCGTAAACTATCTGTAGACTAAACTTGAGTTTGACTGTAATATGGGTCCTGAGGAGCTGAGAAGGGTAGAACAGGAAATGAATGTTCGTATAGTTGTATTTGGAATGGATGATCGTCGTAGGACTGTGTATGTTTTTAAAAGTTGTGTGAGAGATCGTACAAGACCCCTACTTATTTTAGGACTGTCAGGGACAACGTATCTCCCCCCCCATCCGTAATATAAGGAGCCTTTACGCGAGTTATGATAAAAGTCGAAAATATGGACGACATCATGATTTGTGCAAGGGGTGTATCGAGTTTGCGGATGATATAGTGAAACATTGTAAAATTGTCACATGGTATGTGAGCAGTGTAAAAGCTCCAAATGTGAAAGCTGTGTAGTTGAAGCTGAGAAGAGGGATTGTGATGTGTGTAGACACATATTTTTCAATAATAACTGTTTTCAGCTCCATAAATCAATTGGCACGTGCAGGAAAATGAGAATCTGTGAATGTGGTATGTTTCATATGATGAATAATTGGGGGAATTTCAAGCATAAATGTGATGAAATTCACTGTTCTACATGCCATGAGAAATATAAGGTGGTTGGAGTAAAGCGTGTATGTTATATGAAAGACGCTAAGCCTAAAAATAACCCTTGTATAACTGTGTACTACGATATAGAAACATACACGAACGCTGAAACCAAAGAGGTTATTCCACATTTACTTGTAAGCCAGACTATCTGTGATGAGTGTATGGAGATCGAGTGTGATGAGCGCCACAAATGTGGTAAACGGACAAACGTGAAGATTTTGACCGATACGACAACAGTTTTAATGAATCTAATCCTTATAATATAGCTGATGAATATAAGCTTTATTGCGTGAATGATGTGCGCATGCTTAGAGTATATTTCCAGACATTTAGAAGGATGTACATAGGCCGTTTCAAATGCGATACGTTGCAAGTCGCAACCACCATCGCCTCATTATGTTTTCCGGTGTTTAAGAATAACTTCATGCCTAAAGACACCTTAGCAGTTATCCACAGAAACAATCCCCGCAGTTATGAGCACAAGGCTATTTACTGGCTCTTACACCTACAGCAGCAGACAGGTGTATACATAAAGCATGCCCGCAACACGGGTGAAGTACCCATTAAGGTTAATGGTCGTGTTTTTTGGTTGATGGTCTAAGTGAAAACCGTGCCACTGGTGAGAAGACTGTGTACTCCTTTAACGGTTGCTGGTGGCACGGATGCCCCCGTCCTGAATGTGGAATCGTAGATGTCCACGGTAGATCTCCTGTCGACAGTCTTGCGTGGACCCGCACCCGCAATCAACTTATAGGCTCCCAGTTCACTCACAGAGTCTTGTGGGGGCATAAGTATGATGCACGGATGGAAACAGATGGACAGTACCGTGAAGAAATAAACACGATCAAACGTTCAATGGTGCTGGATCCTCTCAAATGCGGTGATAGCTTGTTCGGAGGGCGTACAAATCCCTTCAAGCTATACTTTCCGCCTACGGAGGGCGTGAAACTCAATTACTACGACTTCTGTTCTTTATATCCCTACGTGATGAAGAACAATCCGTACCCCGTGGGTGCACCTGAGAAACTGGTGGGACCTGACCTGCCCACCATCGAGGTATTCTCACAAATTTGAACGGGTACTACTTCGGCCTTTCTTTCTTAGATGTGCTCCCCCCACGCGATTTATGGATGCCGATCTTACCCGTCGTTATCGATCACAAGCTCATGTTTCCCTTGTGTGTGAAGTGCGCAGAGGAGAACAATGGGGAATGTAATCATACAGCCAACCAGCGTAAGATCAGGTGTATATACAAATCCAGAGTTGGATCTAGCTGTTCGCCATGGCTACAGAATATTGAAGATATATGAGGTGTGGAGGTTTCAGAAGCTACCCAACCTTTTCACGCCATATATAAACGCTTTTTTGAAGGATAAGGTCGAAGCATCAGGGTATCCGCGAGGAGTTGATACCGAAGATGAAAAATCGGCCTATATTCAACGTTACCGTGACCGTGAAGGGATACAGCTTCACCGTTCTCAAATTGTAAAGAATCCTGGCAAGCGCTTTAGTGCAAAGTTGTGTCTAAACAGTCTTTGAGGAAAATTTGCGCAAAATACTGGCAAAGGGAACGTTCATTTGGCAGAAAGTTATAGTGAAGTCTGAGATTATGCCAACGCTCCCGATAAAGAGGTCATGGAGATCGTGAATGTAGGTAATACTTAGATAATAAAGTACAACAATACCGAATTGACCACAGATACCTCACGGGTTACAAACATACCTGTAGCCAGCTTCACAACGGTCTACGCACGCATCAAACTTTGGAGCCTATTGCATTCTCTTGGGCGGAGGGTTTTGTACGCCGATACAGATAAAGTGATATTCACAGAGAGGGAGGATGAATACATGCCTCCTATGGGTGAATTCCTCGGAGAGTTGACTGATGAGATCAAGGATGAGTATCGAGACATCGCATATGCTGACTCTTTTGTCTCAAGAGGGCCAAAAACGTATAGGGTACGGGCAGTGGTGGGCACGCGCAACAATTTTTGTAGCGCCGCAACCGCAACCGCAACTCTGCTGAAATAGTTGCGCCGCACGCGCAAGCGCAACCCTTTTCAAAAAGTTGCGCCGCAAGCGCAAGCGCAACCAAAAATGTTGCGCCGCAAGTTGCGCCGCAACTTTTTGCGGCGCAACTGCCCACCTTTGGGTACGGGTGAGGGTGGGGGAGGATATGAAATATATCGTGAAGGCTAAGGGTATCACGCTCAACCAGGCGAATCGGCGGGTCGTTAACTTTGATTCGTTGAAGGATCTAGTGTGCTTGGATGATGATGAGGGCGACCGGCCGCCCCAACTAACTATAGGTACCCACAATTTTCGGGCGCAGAAGCTGGGGGGGCGTGAAGGAACTTAGGGGTACAGAAGTGTGCCGAAACACCAAGAGGAAACGTTACCAGGTGCCTGGTACCTATGATACCGTACCCTTTGGATACCATAATCTTTGATATGTCTATTGTTAATTTATTTATTACACGTATTTGTAAATATATATACACCTTGAATATTTCGTTTATTAAATAAATCGTGTTTCAATTAGCATTTCACTTTCTCCTTTGTGTGTGTGTGTGTGTGTGTGTGTGTGTGTGTGTACACAGGAAAAAATTCTAAGCTCCGCCCAGCGTGTGTACAGGAGAAAGTTCTAAGCTCCGCCCACCTGTATGATTGGTCACAGCTACTAGCTGTGCATATCTCTTCCCTGCGTGTTCAGTTGATCACTGCAAGCCCTGGGTCTCAGACGTGCATTTCCCCACGTAGACGAAAAATAGTAATGGATACCTTTAATATTGCGTGGTCGACGTTTATGAAGCGGTATTCGGTAAATTGTGAAGATAAAGTTACTGAATGGCTCTCTATTCCACCCTCCTTTGATACTTTTAAGGCTACATTGACTCATGCGAAGGAAAAAGAGGTACAAATACTCTACGGCTATTCTGGCGAGAGCATTGCAGGATTTCGTGGTACAAGTGATGTATTGAACTATGTTGTAGGACTAAACTTTATAAAAGCTTACATATACCGTGAGGTAGAAGAAACAACACGTGCAGAAAAGAAGCAACGGATATGGTTAGTGAGTCTTGTTGATGAGTGGTCGACAAGCGATATTATGTCATGTTGCATCATACCGAGTACTCGTACCCTGCGACTGAGAATGTAAATCTTGTCATCATGGAGAATCTTAAGTATTTTTACTATGACATTAATATATGTCATGACGAGGTTTGTAGTGAGGTTGTGGTTAAAGGTCTGCGTGAATATTTAACAGAATTTACAGATGAGTATCGCATGCTAAGCAAAAAGGAAAAATATGGTCATATGTTTCTCTCAAATAGCGCGCCGGAATGTGAATAAAATGTGTTTAGTTCGTGAAAATCCCCCTATGCAAAAATGTCTGGTACGTATTCTGGGGAGTGGGAGTGATAAAACATTAAAACCGGTATTACTTCATGTACCGGAAAATTTCTCAAAACACCTACCCACTATAATGGGATACAAATATTCACATGACTCTTATATGTTGGAACAGCGCCGTACACGTTCATTAGCTTATGGTGTGACTCACTCCTCCGTCGAGCTGATGCGTTGCATGTGGCTCATAGTCATCTCAGAGCTTGAACCGACTGGACGTGCGCTCCTCGAATACGATGGAACTTCCTTTGAGCAGCATTCTCAACGCCGTGTACGATGTGTCCGTGACGAAGTCTTGCGCGTGTTCAGGCGTAAAACCGGTGCCATTAACTCTGTACTGGAAACGACTTGTAGACAAACAAACAAACGGAATGTTGTTTATTTAAGTGTTGAGGAGACGTATAGAATCTTCGTGATAGTTGAGAAGTTGAGTGAGGATCGTTATAATAAAATTCCTGCAGGTGTAGGTACAAGAAGAGAGCAGATTAGTGATACCCCCTCATATGCCGTTGTTTATACGTTGTGTATAAATAACGGTCAGCCATGCATTGATATACGACTGATGTGGAAGAATGCATCTGATAATAACGCTCTTGTCCCTACGCGAAACCGTTTCATCCTCGACAGAATGTTTGAAATCGTCAGGATTCCGCAAGCTGAAGCCTATATTAGACGCGCGTATTACGGATATGCTTTATTTTGATACGGTTCTTCAATACGCATACACCGCTCTGCTCGATGGGTTTACCGAGTGTAGGACTGAACAAGGCGAGAATGGTCTAGAGATGGATGCTTATTTAAAAGGTTTAGACTTTGAAATATCATGAACTTTGGTACAAAGCACTTGAGCGGTACAGGGCTGAGCTCACCTACACCGTTCACCCTGAAGAACTATTTCTTTATATAATGAGCAGTTGTCGTAACGACTTAGAAGATTATTTCAACTGCCGCTATGCAGTGTGAAGAAGAGTTCACGATTGGGAAGCCCGGGTCGGTAAAAATAAACCCTCGATTGGAAAGGAATGTTTATAAACTTGTATTTAATAATGATGTTGTGGCTAACGATGACCTCTTTGTGCGTGCTTTTGATTGTATTCTAGCCGCATTTAAAGATAATTTGCCAACCGATTGTAAAGTGGGCACAAAAATAGTATTGAACGATATGAAGGCCATTTACATAAAGTATAGGTCTCCCTATAACTTGAGCGGTAAAATAATATTAAGCCGTGTTTACTGCGTAGTGCAAAGCAATAATGATGTGACTGTAGACTCGTTTACGTGTGAGTTTAGTGTTTTGCGCAGTAGAACAAAGTGAATGTATTTGGTTGTATATTTATTTTCAATATATTTAATTATTTAACATATTATATATATATATATAATATATATATAATTATATATATATATATAATATACATAATAATATATATATATATATATATATATATATATATATATATATATATATATATATTATATATATATATATTTCTCCTGTACTGCGATATTGATGGTTATACTTCATCGTTTTGTATTATATTTTTTATTTTTTATTTTAGTTAAGTGCAGTAGAAGATAAAGTATATGTATTTATTTTCAATATATTTAATTATTTAACATATATATATATACAGGGCTATTCAAAATGATTCACCTGATTTCAAATGAGAATATTTTTTAATGTTACAAATACAGAGTGATTTGTGATACATCAACCAAAAGAAAAACTGTCCAAATTTTGTCTCTCACCTCATAAATGCTCTATGTGACTTCCCCTAGTTACACGAGCAACGTCGACACAATAGTCGAATTCCTCCCATACTCGCTCCAGCATGTCCGTTGTCACTGACTCTACGGCAGTAACAATGCGGGTTCGGAGCTCATCCAAAGATGTGGGCAACGGTGGCACGTACACAGTATCCTTAACGTACCCCCAAAGGAAGAAGTCGCACGGTGTAACATCGACGAAACTCACGCTGCACTGTGACTACTGATTTACAGCTCGAAAACTGCAACACACAAAACGCCTTCTGCTGTGCGGACGCCATTTTCACACTGACTGTTTGTTGTTAGGCTAGGCCACAGCGTGACTTTGGAGCCCTCTCGCGGTGATCGTGTAACTCGGAGATTTCCTCTTTCATGTGGTGTATGCCCAGTTGATGCACGGTTGATAGGTATGGAAGTATTCTCAGTTGAAATCGGATGAATCATTTTGAATAGCCCTGTATATATATATATATATATATATATATATATATATATATATATATATATTTCTCCTGTACTGCTATATTGATGGTTATACTCCATCGTTTTGTATTATATTATTTTTTATTTTATTTTTTGATTATACATATATATATTCCTCGTTCATATTTCTTATACTATCATTATTTTTTATTGTATGTATTTCTCGTTTCTCGTTTGATTGTATATTTATTTTCTATATATTTCATGAAATTGATTCCAATAATTCGTCTAAATAAACAGAATGATGTAATGGTGTTTTATTTAATTCTTTTGGTTGTAAACGATATTATTATTTAATTATACCAAATGGCTGGTTACGCCTTCTAAACCGACTGACGGATTTCTAAGCCAACTGCCAAGAATATATGCTTTAGTTCAATAAATAGCCCTATCTGGCAACCCTAATAATGTAAACCTGGACAAGCCATTTACGCCTTCTAAGTCAACTAGCTGGTTAAGCCAGAATATATGCTTTAATTAAATAAATAGTGCAATCTGGCAGCTCAGCCAGATAAGCCAACTGGCTGATTAGGAACATATTAAGACAACGGCCGCTCGGCTGAAGTTATAATATGCGCTTGGCTCCTGCCAGGCGAACACCTCTCTTTCTCTCTCTTCCTCTTGGGAGATAACTCCGCCTCCAAGTTGCATAACCCCTTGTTGTCCTTGCAACATTCCCCCTCCCCCGTTGTTGCATAACCCTTCCTCTTCATTGCATAACCCTCTCCCCCTTCATTGCTTAACCCCTTCTTCCCCTGTTGTTGCATACAACTTTGCAACATTGATCAACATTGCAGCATTCCTGCACTCTCCCATTTTTCGCCCATACTACTTCCTGTAAGGTTATTATTACTATGATTACTATATATGATCATACTTATATTGTATAATCATGAGAACTTCGGACCATATAGCACTTCAAATTATGCTTTCCTTTAATCTTAGTAATAAAATCTAAACCTTTTAACTCGCATTATGCAATTCTAAATAATTTTCCTTTGTTTTTTTTTATTAATATAACTATCATTCGTCCCATCGAATTGGCTTGTTTATGTTTAATCCATTCCTAAATTGTCACAGTGTATTGTAGATAATCTTTCATCCCATCATCACATCCTTTTTTACATGAGAGAGCAGTGTCACAACCATGCGAGTTACCATTCCCATATTCGGACGATATCCATGTTTGTGCCATTAGAAGATCGCTAGAGGAAGCGAATATCCCTCAATTTCATTCAGGGTCGTGCCTAGACATTTTGCCGCCTGAGGCGAGATATAATATGGCGCCCCTTTATTTATTTTACTAAACTAAGTCATTTAGTTCTATATTAAAAAAAGTAGGAAATAATAAAAAAATGTATTTATTCATATAATTTAATTACTTGCATTTATCAAAAACAAAATCAGAAAATCAGGTACATTTTTCTTTTACATATTTATATATTTATTTAGGAAGCTTACAAATAAAAGGAACAAATGCTTAATCTGCTCCATTAAGAGAAAAAATTAAGAAGTGATAAATATTTTTACAAAATTATTAAATTATTAAATTAAATTATTAAATATTAATTTACCTATGAAAATCAAAGAAGGGAAAAAGATAGAAATTCAAAAGCATACTTTGCGAGCTTTCAATTTGGCAAAAGTATCAATTGTATCCAAATAATCCAAAGAATTTGCCATCTCATTTTCAATGGACAATATGGCCAAACCTACTAACCTTTCTTGGCCCATGTTCTTAGGTAATTTTTTATTATCTTGAGTTTTGTAAAACTCCTTTCTCCACTGGCAACGGTTACAGGCAGAGTTAAGAGGATACGGAGACAAACCAATGTATTCGGAAAAATAGTGACGAAATCATGAGAATAGATGCAATTTAATACCTCTAATGGAGTCATTCATGGAGATAAAAAAGGTGAAAGATTCTCCAATTCAAATTTAAGCTCCATTCCATCTACATCTATATCATCTCCATCCATTAGAGTAATGTGGATGTCTCTACAATTTTTTTTAAGAGTATCTGAATCCATATTTTTGATGTTATAAACATCGTAAAATATTTGAAATATTTCACTATGTTTATTTATGCTTGAAAATCTTTCTTCTAAAGAATTAATTGTGACATCCAGTAAAAAATTAAAGAAATCTATTTTGAATTTTTCTTTGGGATCAACAACTACTTCATCATTTGCTTCATAATCAAATTGTTTCTTTTTGCGCCTTACTTTTATTGTAGCTTCTGTAGCAAATACCGGATCAATTTCTAGCTCTTCTGCAATTTTTTTTCCTGCAACTAATGTCATTGAATCCTGTCATGCGATATTCTTTAAAAAATTTAGTGATTTTATTAATGGCTTTAATACATTCTGAAAGATCTAAAGTAGGACTTTGAAGTTGAAACAATGTTTGTTTTAAAAAGAACCATTCCAAATGACGATGCTGCAGATGAACTTAAAGGTATAAATTTTTTTAGCTAAGCATCGGGCTTCATGTTTTACCAAATTATTTTTGTTTTGGTCCTGGGCAATTTCGACCAAAGCATCATAAATTAGTGGCAGCTGATAGAGTAATGGTTTTAGCGTATCTATTCGGCTTGCCTATCGAGTTGTGCTAACAGGTTTAAGAGTAAGTAAAGTAAGGTGTTTTTTTAGTATATCCCCATCTATTAATAGATCCGCTGAAAAACAAATAATTCTTCTTGCATTTGTATGGATAGAATAAACCAACCACTTTCGCTCAATTTCTTCTCCATTTGTCAAACAGCGTTTGTAGTGTATTATAGAAAAGTGCCTTCCATATTCGTCAGTTGGAAAATTGAAATCTTTTACTTGAACAGGACCTTTTTCAATTAAAATTTGTCTGATTTCAACATTTATATGACCCCATAAACCAGGATCGGTACCACAAGCATCCTGCTGTTCGTCTTGTTGTACATCCTGCTGTTCATCTTGTTGTATATGTTATAATGTTTCAGACCAACAAAGACCCTAGGATCCACTCATGGCTGGTCTACCTAACTGTGTTCGTAATTGTGTATTGTGCATGTCCTCTGTGGTGTCGGGTAGAACCTACAATTTTACGTGAGTTCCGAACCACGAAGCCTTAATTTTACTACTTTAAACTATACCCAATCTATTAACATATGCGTCTAATTGATTCTTAAACATGTTTATAGACGTGCTACTAATTACTTCTACCGGCAAACTATTCCAGCTATTTACTATTCTAGGCGTAAAAAGTTTTTGGCAACTGCTGTCTCGAACCTCCTACTTGTCAACTTACACCCGTTATTTCTAGTCCTATTATATTGAGATATTTCGAAAAAGCTATCTCTATTTACGTTATCGAACCCATTCATAACTTTAAAAACCTGGATTAGATCACCCCTTAGCCTCCTAGTCTCGAGTGTAGTCAATTTTAACTCCTTAAGCCTATCCTCGTACAACTTTGACCTAAGTGACGGAATCATCTTAGTTGCTCGTCTTTGAACTCTTTCGATTTTGTCTATATCTTTCCGCATATGCGGATTCCAGAATTGGATCGCGTACTCCAAATGGGGTCTAAGTAATGATTTATAAAGAGGAACAATAATATCGCGCGATTTGTACTCAAAATTCCTAGCTATAAAACCTAGCATCTTTTTCCTGCTCCACGCTTGCTAACTCCTTCCCTGACATACTATACGCAAAATTACCGTTACGGGAACCTACATGTAAAATTTTGCACTTATCGACGTTAAATCTCATTTGCCATGTGACTGACCAATCAACGATTTTATTCAGATCTTCCTGGATTTTACCTCTATCTTCGTCATTAATCGCCCTACCACCCAACTTCGTGTCATCCGCAAACTATGAAACTGTACTGACTAGGCCGACATCTAAATCGTTAATATATATAAGTAAAAGCAACGGGCCCAATACAGAACCCTGAGGAACGCCGCTCACTACATTAGCCCAAGACGACTCCGCTCCATCAACAACCACCCTCTGTTTCCTACCTCGCAGCCACTCTTCTATCAAATTTATTACTACACCCCTAATTCCATGAGCCTTAGTTTTTTTCAATGAGTCTTTTGTGCGGTACGGTGTCAAACGCTTTTTGAAAATCTAAATACACTACATCAACCGCCCGATGACTATCGTAAACTTCAACCACGCTTTGAAAAAATTCTAAAAGATTAGTTAAGCAAGATTTGTGTCGCCTAAAACCGTGCTGCGTATTTCTAACCAAGTTATCCCTAATTACACTGGTATGCATCAATTTTGCTGTCAAGGGTTTTGTAAGTGATTCTTATAGAGTTTTTCCTGCTGATTTCGAATATGCAATCCGTTTTTCTCAATCAGCTCAGGTTATCCGGCTATGACCTCATAAGTAAAATAGAATTTTTCGTGATTTTGTCAAAGCGGAATTGGAACAGTAACATCTATCATCACTTGTTTCACTTGTATAATATCTTTTTTTACTTTTCAGGCATATAGATAAAATATTTCATAATGAATAGAGCGTGTAAAAATGATCCCAATAGATTCTGCTACATATGTGGGACGGTTACCATGCCAAATAACCAGTCCCAAATCACTAAATTTGTGAAGACAATGTATAGAGCATACTTTGGAATTAAGCTAGGGGACCAGGACAAAAATTTCGCCCCTCATATGTGCTGCAAGACGTGCATTGAAAATTTGAGAAGATGGAGCAAAGGCAGAGCGAAATCTTTGCCTTTTGGAATTCCCATGATTTGGAGAGAAGGAAAGGATCACGTGACAGATTGCTATTTCTGCATGACAAACCTCCAAGGTGGGCTTATAAATTTATTTTTCTTAAATATTTTGAAATCCTCGTATGAAACTTGACATAATATTCACCATAATGTAATATTCACCATATATAGCATAATATTCACCATAATGGTAATCATACATTTACATATACATATTGTTATAGAAAATACATTTACACATACATATTTTATACAAGTTACATTTACATATACAATGATTGTATATTTTCTTTCTTTTTCATTCATATTGTCCCCGAAGGGACAATATGAATGAAAAAGAAAGAAAATATACAGACTCCATCGACCTATTTCATATCTTACAGACCGCAGCCTTCCCTCACGAGCCGCCACTGTCTGAATGCTTCTTCTATTTCATATGCAAGTTTTATATCCATGTTTCTGTGTTTCTATTTTCAGGAGTTAACAAGAAGAATAAACACATTGTTGTATACCCTGACATTCCTTCTGCTATGAGACCTGTACCCCATGGTCCTGGAATTCCAATACCCGACCCACCTCAAACCCTGGACTTCGATGATTCTGATGATGAATCAATGACCAATGCCAATGACCAGTCCCAGTCGTATATACCTCAAAATACCGCTTCAAATGAGCCGAGGCCTCTCAACCAGGCCAAACTTAATGATCTTACCAGGGATTTAGGACTTTCCAAATTAGCTGCCGAGATCTTGGGCTCACGACTTCGAGAGGACAACTTGCTGGCTCCGGGAACAACATTCTCCTGGTATAGGAAACGAGAGGAAGAATTCCGCAAGTTTTTTGCAGTGCACGAAAATACCTCTTCCTTAGTGTACTGCTGCAATGTTGAGGGGCTAATCGAATCCTTGGGCCTGCCATATAACGCATCAGAATGGAGGCTATTTATAGACTCGTCTAAACGAAGTTTGAAAGCAGTACTTCTCAACATTGGGAATAGGGTTGCATCAGTCCCTGTAGCACATTCCGTACAACTTACTGAGAGCTACGATAACATGAAAATTTTACTGGATGCTCTCGTATACGACCAACATAACTGGAGATCTGTGGAGATTTGAAGGTAATACTAATATCATAAGTAAACTATTGCTATTGACTATGTTGTTTTTCCAAAGGTTATTTGAGAGCGTATAAGAACACTTAACTTCCCCACAGAAGTGATACAGTCCAATGCATAGATTTTTTTATCTGATAGAACAAATTCTCAAATTCTTTAAATATTTTCATTTTTTTTCAGATTGTGGCATTTGTATTGGGAATGCAAGGGGGATACACGAAATACCCATGTTTCCTCTGCAAATGGGATAGCCGAGCGGATGAGAAGCACTATGCACAGCGTGAATGGGCATCCAGAGAGAATTTTGAACCTGGGTCGCATAATGTCGTTTCAGTGCCCCTTGTACCACCAACAAAAATTTTGCTCCCACCACTTCATATTAAGCTGGGCTTGATGAAAAATTTCATCAAATCAATGAATAAGGAGGGTTCAGCATTCCGATATCTCGAGAGTAAATTTCCTCATATATCTGATGCTAAACTAAATGCTGGGTTTTTGATGGTCCTCAAATTCGAACTTTGATCAAGGATACTCAGTTCGAAAACGCAATGACTCCAACTGAGAAGAATGCCTGGCAGGCATTCAAATCAGTTGTCACTGATTTTCTTGGCAAGCGTAGAAGTCCAGAATACGAGTCCGTTGTCGAAAACTTGATGGAAGCTTTCAAAGCTCATGGGTCGCGCATGTCCATAAAAATGCACTTTTTGTGGTCCCACTTGGACTATTTTCCTGAAAATTGCGGGGATTATAGTGAGGAACAGGGTGAACGATTTCACCAAGATATCAAAATAATGGAAGAGAGGTACCAGGGAAACTGGGATATCAATATGCTGGCGGACTATTGCTGGTGTTTGAAGCGAGACGTGCCCGAAGAAAAACACAGACGGAAAGCCAAAAAAACTTCATTCCTTCCTCAATAAACTTTTTTCCATATTCATTGTATGAATAAAAGTATTTATTCACACAATGTTTTCATTTTTCACGAGTGTTCTTATAATATTACTCGTATCTACAGTGTTTAAGCTAAAAAAATCAATAAATTTGGGGATAAAATTGGACTTATAATAAATGGCAATAGAAAAAACCTGACCTGATTGAGGAAAACCAATGTCATTTTCGAATTCAGCATGGTCGAATTATATAATATGAGTTGAAAAAACCCTCACAGCAGACAAAAAAATTTCATATGCATACCAGTGTTATTGATTCCAGTAGCTTACCTACAACAGACGTTAAACTGATTGGCCTATAATTTCCGCCGCACCTTTATCGCCTTTCTTAAAGATAGGTGTTACGTTTGCTAACTTGAAATTATCTGGTACGACCCCTCAGAAATAGACGCATTAAAAATCTTTGTTAGCGGCACAACAATGCTATCTTTTAATTCTTTTAGTTGTATGGGATATATGGAATCCGGCCCCGGTGATTTACGCGTTTTCATTTTATCAATATAGCGCATTACCTCCCTTCACTAACCACAATATTATCCAAAATATTACCATTATCAAAAGGTATTATGTCTATGACCGTAGGGATATTCGTTACATCTTCTATAGTAAAAACTGACGTAAAAAATTCGTTTAGCAAGGTAGCCATTTCCTTGTTTTCAGAAACTAGCTCTCCGTTAATTTTCAAAGGCCCCAAGACACTTTTTACTGGATTTCTATTATTGACGTATTGAAAAATCGCTTGGGGTTTTCTTACCGTCACGAGCTATGGAGATT
This sequence comes from Bathynomus jamesi, assembly GCA_023014485.1. Classification (NCBI taxonomy): domain Eukaryota; kingdom Metazoa; phylum Arthropoda; class Malacostraca; order Isopoda; family Cirolanidae; genus Bathynomus; species Bathynomus jamesi. The sequence continues at coordinate 107,596 of JAJOZX010001564.1, forward strand.
TCAAATTCGCGCTTGGATTTTTTATTACACTTTTCGCTTCACGCCTTAGAGATATGTAGTTGTTTCGTAACCACAAATTGTCTTTATCGCACTTATGTAGCCTATAAGCCCTATCTCTACTCTTTATAATGTCTCCTACTCTAGAAGTAAACCACAAGGGCTTGTTGTTTACTTTCGCACGCTTAATTTTGTACGGTACACGTTCCTCATTTATAGTTCTAAATACTGTTTCAAACGATTCCCACATTAGTTTTGTGTTGGAGATCCCCATTACGTTTTCCCAATTGACGTGTGACAATTCATTTCTAAATTTAGAAAAGTCTGCGTGCTGGAAGTTAGGAATTTCAGTTGACTTAGCTGGTTTCGAGTGACTTACTGAGAGGACAAACTCTACCATATTGTGATCGCTATTGTTTAACGGTTCTATTACTTGAAGATCCGTGATTAGCCTATCATCCGTAGTTATTGCTAAATCTAAAATACAGTCCAACCTCGTAGGTTCCCCAACCTTTTGAATAAGAAAGCTATCCTCGAGAAAATTAACTATGATAAATGATTATCTTCCGCGTGTCTCCCTGCATTGTATCGTAATTCACGTTGGCGCAATTAAAGTCACCCATAACTAAGGCCTGCTCACTACCTATTATTCTCTTTAGTTCACGATATAACGCTTCGTCCGTATCAGCTGTGTGATTAGGAGGCCTACATATAATCGCAACAACAAGTTTGAAATCGTTCAATTTAAGTTCCGCTATAGTCGAATGATCGAATCTATCAGTTCTGGAATTCTGTGCTTTACTTCTATAACGTTCTCAATATTATCTTTGATATACAACCTAACACCGCCTCCTCGCCTACCTATTCTGTTTTTAACAAAAAGTCTATAACCTCTAATATGATACTCCCCTACAAAGTCACGTGTTGCAGTGCTAAGCCACGATTCATTTATCGCAATTAAATCATAGTCTTTACGAGCAATTAAAGAAAAAAATTCGTTTATTTTATTTCGTAGGCTACGAGCATTAAGGTGGATCGATTTTACATTTTTTTCGATTTCCATATTCTAATAGAGACAAAAACTTGCGCATGCATGAGAAAATAGCCTCTGCAAAATCTTAGCTTATAGGTAATCATCTTCTGCCCCCGGCAGAGCGATGAAAATCATATTTTAGTAGTCAAAAACGTATTTTTAAACCCTAGCCTAGAGTCATAAAATTTTGCGTGTGTGTTATTTCATGCCTAAGCAACGATATAAATGCTATGGGAAATATATAAATGCATTATTTAAGACAAAGAGCCGATCTGAAAATATGTATAATATGTATACATATTTTCAGATCGGCTCTTTGTCTTAAATAATGCATTTATATATTTCCCATAGCATTTATATCGTTGCTTAGGCATGAAATAACACACACGCAAAATTTTATGACTCTAGGCTAGGGTTTAAAAATACGTTTTTGACTACTAAAATATGATTTTCATCGCTCTGCCGGAGGCAGAAGATGATTACCTATTACATGCGCAAGTTTTTGTCTCTATTAGAATATGGAAATCGAAAAAATGTAAAATCGATCCACCCTAACGAGCATTTAAGGATAGAATCTTCAAATTGTTTGTAATTGCGATGCGTTCGCGAGCGGAAGGGAAATTTGAGGAAATTGCGCCGGGACCGTTCGAGTTACGGCAGCCTGAAAAGAAGAGACAGTATTATGAAATAGTCCTCCTAAACGTGCAGCTCCAACGTCATTAAGATGAAGTCCATCTCCGAGGAACAAGTCCCTCCTGCCGTACAAACTGTTCCAAAAATTCGCAAAATGCACTCCTTCCTGTTGGCAAAGAGACTTTAGGTTATTGTTGATAAGGTCGCCTTGCTGTAGAAATCGCTACGTTGGATAATTCAAGGAAGTGTACCTGTTTAAACAATATTATTAGTTTTTTCCTTTAGTCGCTCCAGTAAGTCCCTGTACCTAGCCAGCAGCTCTTCCGATCTAGAATTTGAAGCGTTATTAATACCGACATGAATAACATACGCTGTGTCCTCAGAAGTTCCGTCTGTAAAATGGTCAACACTATTAGTTATATCCTCCACCCTTGCACTAGGGTAGCAGTAACGGCGCCTACGACGAGGGTTTCTCCCACAGAATTCCTCGAGCAATGGAATCGCCAACGAGTCGTATTTCCGATTCATCAGCATCTTCGAAACCTAAAACAGAAAACTTATTGTTTGTTATTACTGGTAGACAAGGCTTAGGTTTTCTCAATGGGGCTCCATTATGCACTTGAACGAAGGGTTGGGAACTAGGGGAAGAGAGAGGGCTATTAGTACTATTTATATTAGTAGAAACTGAGGCAGGAGGGGTCGTAACTGAAGTCTCAAGGGATTCTAATTTTGCTGTCAGGAGCATCACCCTTAAAACAAAAAGTCGAGCGTTTGGAAATTAATAAATTACAACGTAGGTCTACTGCGTGCTTATTGTACCGTCACCTGCGCAAGCCCGCAAAAATGTTCTTGAAACGCAGAAACAGGTTCTTGTAACACAAATTTAAACTAAATGAATATATACTTAATTAAGCTACCGACGAAGGATCTGTAAAAGAAAAGATATTAATAAAACTTATCTGTCCGCTATTCGATCGACTTTTTCTTTCCTTTTTCCCACGGAGGGTGACCACACCCTACTTGATGATACCGGTAGCAAGGCAAAATGAATCTTATTAAACCTCGTTTTCTAATAGATTCGAAAAACAAACAAGGCAAGCCACGTGTACTAGCCTTGGTTTAATCAAATAATATAGTAATGAATAAAGTCAATAAATTAAATATATTCGTTAATGAATGATTAGTAACACGAGGTAATTTAGCTAAGAATGCACCAAACACTAATTTTTAAAGACACTTCAACGAAAACCATTTATTCAATTGGTAACACTGGACACTCGATAAAACACGTCTGTTCACAAGGAAAGACTGATCACTTCTGATACCGTAGCTCTTCATCTTGTTGTTGTTGTTGTAGCTCCTCATCTTGTATATCCCGTAGCTCCTCATCTTGTTGTATATCCCGTAGCGCTTCATCTTGTAAATTCCGTAGCTCTTCATTTTGTATATCCCGTAGCTGTTCATCTTGTAAATTCCGTAGCTCTTCATCTTCTTGTAAATTCCGTAGCTCTTCATCTTGTTGTTGATCATTTTTAGGAACTTCAATGTGTTTATAAATCTGTGTTTCATTTGCTTCTGCCTTTTGAAGAAAAAATTTGTCCAATGAACCAACTTGCTTTTTGTCATCAGCTAATCTTGCTGCTTTTCTCTTTAGATTTTGTGACCTTGATAGCTTTTGTCTCTTCATTTGTCCCTTCAAAAATTCAAAATTTACAATCTATGGGGCTTAGGTAGACTCCCCATAATCTGTAAGCCCCCACAAATATTATTAAAAAGTTAGGTAAATACTGCATGCATATGTCTAATTTATATATGGTTATATTGCATTAGGTTATAATGCACTAGGTTATAATTAAGTACCACAGGAAAGTTTTGTATTAATAATAATAATAATGCTTTATTTCGTAGTAAAATATTACATAGTTGTTGCAAGTTGCAAATATTTTTAATAACTTATAAATATTAGGATAGATATTTTTATCACATTGCATTAATGCTTCCAATGGATTTTTTGGATGTATCCTATTTTCATACCTTTTCTGCCAAAGTGTTAATTCACCCTCGAGAATAAATTTACAAAAGCAAGTACATAAAAGAAGTCAAACATACACATATAATATTTATTTAATCCACAATTAATTAATTATTCTTCTAATTTATTCGGAGATTCAAACCTTCAAAAAATACATATTTACAAACAACGTAGTTGGTTATATCCGTGGAAATTTTGGGTTAAAATTGACCTCGATTAATTAAGCAAGACTGCAAGAGCACCTCTTCACTGTAGTTACAACTAACAACAATTAATATTTTGAGCTCCTTTAGATATGACCATACATAACGTGTTTTGGAATCTGGTGGCTTTTTCAAATGTAGCACGTGCGTCGAGTATTATCTTACTACCGACAACCCAGTATGTTTGTGAATTGACAAATAGATCCAAAATAGATCCACTTTATTACGCAATTGAAGATTGAAATTTCTTCATTTTGCAGTTTTAGATTCAATTTTAAATATCCATCGAGAACCAGGATTTTAGCAGTGTTATAAATACTATTTTGAGAAAAATGTAATCAACATGGAAACAATTTTAATTGGGAAGGAAGCGTTCGATCTTCAATCTATTATGCTTGCATGTATGATCTGTCACTCTTCCATGTTAACATTTCTAAAGTTAGCTTTTTTACATTTTTATTGTTGTCAAGCTTTTGGCGCCCGTTCCTAAAGGCGCCTGAGGCGGCCGCCTCGCCGCCTCACCCATCGGCACGGCCCTGATTTCATTCCTTCAAAGTACAAACAAGCCAATCAACGGTTTAGATTTTTTAGATTTCCATCAGAATATTTCCCATATCCCCATTTTTCATTTGTTATGGATTCGATCAAAATTAACTATCTTACATTGAACCCTCCATTCCTAAATTTCATCAGATTATGCATGGTTAAAATCTTTGTTTGTACTTCCTTACTCATTTACCCTATTTTATCCCCACTCATTTACCCTATTTTATCCCCAACACGCGTAATTTAATAGGTATTTTTGTATATAAATGAATATAGTTATTTACTAGTTCACTCACTCATATCCGGACCGTAAACGTTTCATTACCATGTCTCTCTAATTCATTTCCTCCTATTTCTTCCTATAATGACTTAATTCGGATGTATGAGTAACATACTAATTGTGAATTATGTCATAACGTAAGTTAATTTCTCTCTTAATTTTCATACCTTGAATACTAAATCTTCATACTGAGATAATTAGTACTCAATGTATTGTAATTTCCCCTGAGCTTTTCCGAAATTTGGACTGTTTCCGATTTTTTTGAAAATAAGATATTTAATGTAGAATTGTACGCTGATTTAAAAAATGTAAATCGTTTTTGGGAGAAATGAGCGGTTCAAAAGTTATGTTTGTTATTGTAATTTTGTATTATTGTAAGTTAAAAACTATAACAATACAACTGAAAACTAATACAAGAGTTATCGTATTCTTTAGTAATATTGGCTTATGTCACTAAGTATTTGTGTGAATAGATTTCGACCGTTATTTTTCAGTCGTCACGTGAATTCCCACAAGTAGGTATCAATCAGGTCAACTGAATGCCCGGTAAGGTTAATTGTACGCCCTTGACGATTGGTTAGGTTAAGTCGTGATATTTTCGTTAGTTTTAACGTTATCTAATATCTATAGAAAAGCTGAAATTTATCAGAAATAGTATTAACAATCTGACAAATGAATATATATACATGCCAAAGATTTTTCTACAGTAACTATAGGTAAACTAATACACCATGTAACTTTTAAAATAGTAACTATACGTAAACTAGAACAGAAAATAATAATTTCTCCAAAAAAAGACACATTTTTTATATCAGCGTAAAAATCTACATTAAATATCTTATTTTCAAAAAAATAGGAAACAGTCCAAATTTCGGAAAAGGCCCATTTCCTGATAATTTATAATATAAGTCACTATTTATTTGTATGTCTGTTTATGACTTTGTACGTAATGTCCTTACATATAATTGCGTTCATATGTATAACTGTTACATTGTTCACCAATTCTTCTCAAGGCGTTGACTCCTGCCCTCTCGCAAGATTCTCGTAACTGCTGATGCAAATATCCAATTTCGCTGACATCGTCAAAAGCGAGCGAGCCTCTGCTTCTAAAAATTCTTCGTGGGTTCTCTTCCGCATAAAGTATTTTTATTGCCACTGAGCTTGGTTTATTTTCATCGACCCCAGACATATGGACACTCCTACACTTCTCCCTCTGGCATAGGCTATTTTAGCATGTATTAATACACAAAATGTGCATTATTAAATTTTGTTGTGTATCTTTAAAAATTATTTTGTGTATTATTAAATTTGTGCATTATTTAATTTAATTAATTAATTAACCCTATATGGACATATGTGACATTTCTGTAACGTTTAAAATAATGCATTAAAATATAAGCACACCGGACAAAAAATTAGTCACCCCTCTCAGAATGTACCTAATAACGTGTGACGGCGCCTCTGGCCTTGATAACCGCACGAATCCGGCGAGTTTAGTATGCGGAGGTACGCCTGCTGGTTCAAATTCATCGTCACTGGAACGAGAGGGCCTATTTCGTGGTACGAAAAACATCCCCAGAACATCACGGAACCACCTCCAGCCTGAACAACACCTTCGACGCATTCAGGATTAAAGGCTTCATTGGACCTGCGATGTACTCGTCGCCTCCCATCATTGGAGAACAAACAAAAACGGGACTCATCGGACCAAATTACACGTTTCCAATCTGCCGCAGTCCAGTTTTTGTGCCTCTGAGCCCATTATAACGTGCCAATTTGTGACTTGCTGTTAACAGCGGCCTCTTCCGTGGTACCCTGCTCCAGATGTCCATCGCATGCAGTTCTCGTCGCAATGTCCGTTCGGAAATTGGTCGCTGGAGAACCTCATTGGTTTCTTGGAGCAATTGTTCTCTGGTTTGAAAACGATTTGCAGTTACTAGACGAGAAACATGGCGGTGGTCCCTATTGTCGAGAATTGTTTTCCGGCCACAGTTACGCCGTCGATTTTCAGTTGATTGCGAACTACACCACTCTTTGTAAACTCGCTGGACAGTACGCGTTGACACACCAACAAATTGGGCTACTTCAGACATTTTGTGTCCGTGGGCTCTGCCAAACACGATGGCTCCTTTTTGCCACTGAGTAACGTCTGCCTCACGACCCATTTTGCAGACTATATCCAACACACACTTTGTTCTTCACCACCTCACGAAACAGACCTGATCCTGTGTGCTACGTCACCGCTACTTGTCACTTACCAATGCTACATCAGCGCCCTCTGTGTGACCTTGAACTTCCTACTATCGGTGCTATTAGGGGTAACTAATTTTTTGTCCGGTGTGCTTATAATACCAAAACTTTATCAACTGTGCGCTTAACTCATCAGATTCGCTACATTTTAAAAACGATATTTACGTAGTGACAACTCAATCAACTTATTTTCCATTTTAGAATAATAAAATATATTTTAGTCTTATCCTCCGCGTATTCATGGCCACAAGGCCTATTTTTTCAAAAGCTACTGAATAGTTTCTACCCAGTCAACAATTATCGTAGGCCGTAGGGTTATAGTCGATTTTTAGAAATTATAGTAGGATATCACTGGTATATCGTATGAAACCGACGGTGACGAAGATTAATTAACCTATTTTTAAATGTGATATTTAGATATTAAAATGGTTTAAAATCAATCAAAATATCAAGTCTGTAAGATATAATTTATTTGAATTTGGTAAATCTTAAGGAAGCGTCCCGGGAAGTTTTTTGGATATAAAACATGTTTTCCCGATGTATTTCTATGTGATTTATTTGAATTTGAAATCCGTTTCAGTCGCAAATCAGTCGTTTATGACTTTCCCCCACCCCCTCAACAAATATAACCTAACCTAAACTAACCTAACCAACCTAACCTAACGTGTATATAAATGTTACCTACCCATTAATATCCTGGATTATACAATTTTGGTAAATCTTAAGGAAGCGTCCCAACCCTTATCTAATTTGCACACAACGCTGCCAGGCGCAAGAAATGCCGTCGGCGCAAGAAATGCCGTCCACTTTAAAAACGTTAATTAAAATTACTTATCCTTAATAAAAATAAAAACGCGGGGGTGCATTTTATTGAGAAAAATATAATCTTTCATATTATTAATATGTTAAATCTCTGTAAAACGTATTAAGAACCGGGACCTTTCCTTAAGATTATCCTTGAATTTCAGTAAGGCTTTTGACAAACTTTCACATGCTAGCTTGCTGTACAAATTAAACGAATTTGATATTGATTTTAAGCTGCTAAATTGATTAGAGAATGGTTGGGATCTTTTAAACTATTTCCTCCCCTCATATTCTTTTCAACAACCACCACCCCAATGTTGATCTTTTCAATTATGTTCCCCCCAAAATTTAAACTCTGCAAATTAACCAAAATAAGATAAGAAACCAATAACAACAAATTTATTATTTATTGCAAACATATAATAAATAAAGAACCATTATTTATATAGGATAAAATATTTGGATCAAATGTAGAATTCGGACCCCAGCCTTCTTTAGTTAGCTTTATAAGGCTAACTAACGAAAATATCACGACCTAACCTAACCAATCATTAGGTTAACTGTACGCCCTTGACGATTGGTTAGGTTAGGTCATGATATTTTCGTTAGTTAGCTTTATAAAGCTAACTAAAGAAGGCTGGGGTCCGAATTCTACATTTGATCCAAATATTTTAATATGCTTAATATATCTTATACCAGTGTGTGTATTTAATACCAGTGAATTCGCGATAATAAATTATTAAATGAAAGCCGGTGGCATATAGCTTGCACAACGAAGAAACATCAAATTGAAATATAAATTTAAAACACTTCGAACGGAAAAACAGCTCTGAGATTGTACACTAGGCCTAAGAGGGAAAAATGGTCAGTGCCATAAAAACGAAGGTCGAGTGATCGAAAGAAATTTGAGAAGCGAGGAAAAAAAAAAAAAAAAGGAAAATAAAGGAGGAAATAAAGAGGAAAATAAAGGAGAAAATGGCCAAACATTCGAAGAAATGTGTAAATTGCGGAAAAATCAGAAAACTGAATAAAGCCGGATTATGTGTAATGGAATGTGCCGCATATCAACTTTGCGATTGTAAAAACGAAGCAGACCAGACCTCGGGGTTAAACTGCATTTTGTGCAATACCTTTAAGCACTACGAATGCATGAACTTAGAAAAGAGAGGAAAATGGTAAATAGAATAAATAACAAAATCATAGGACTTTGTGGTTTCTTATGCGTCAAATGCATGGAAAACAATAGAAAATTAGTACAGAGGGGAACACAAAATGTTGAAATAGAAGAATTAAGTACAGCAGCTCTACCGACAGAAAAACATGAAACAGAAAACGCCTACACAACCGAGAAGGAAAAAGAAAAAGAAAACACACTACAGGGAGGGGCGAAAGCAGCCTCAGAAAAAGAGGTACTCATGGCAGAAGAGGGAGATACGAAATACACACCAAAGAAAACAACCCCACTGAGTAGGGAAGAAGTGGTGGCGAAGCAGAAGAAGGAAATCGAATCACATAAAACACAGAGGGAATTTAAACGACGGGCCATATGCGAATATTATAAAATAGGTGCGTGCAAATATGGCTCAAACTGCATATACAATCACCCTACAAAATGCTTCTATATGATGAGGAATGGGAAGTGCAAGTACGGACCAAACTGCAACTTTTTTCACCCTCGTATGTGCAGGCAGTCAATTACTGAGAAAAAATGCCTGAACATAGAGTGCCCGCTTTTTCACATAAAGGGTACGCAAAGAATAGAACGGGAAAGAACAGATCATATTCGACATAGAAGAAATAGCAAGAGTAATGAAACATATTTTTTAGAAGAAAGACATAGAAGAAATAGCAAGAGTAATGAAACATATTTTTTAGAAGAAATGAGAATAATAAAAGCTCAGCTTGCCTTTCTAACAAGGAGAGACAGAACGCCGCAAACATATGCACCACAACATTACGCACATCACCCCTCTATTCAACACCACCCACCAATAACACTGGTATGCATCAATTTTGCTGTCAAGGGTTTTGTAAGTGATTCTTATAGAGTTTTTCCTGCTGATTTCGAATCTGCAATCCGTTTTTCTCAATCAGCTCAGGTTATCCGGATATGGCCTCATGAGTAAAATAGAATTTTTCGTGATTTTGTCAAAGCGGAATTGGAACAGTAACATCTATCATCACTTGTTTCACTTGTATAATATCTTTTTTTACTTTTCAGGCATATAGATAAAATATTTCATAATGAATAGAGCGTGTAAAAATGATCCCAATAGATTCTGCTACATATGTGGGACGGTTACCATGCCAAATAACCAGTCCCAAATCACTAAATTTGTGAAGACAATGTATAGAGCATACTTTGGAATTAAGCTAGGGGACCAGGACAAAAATTTCGCCCCTCATATGTGCTGCAAGACGTGCATTGAAAATTTGAGAAGATGGAGTAAAGGCAGAGCGAAATCGTTGCCTTTTGGAATTCCCATGATTTGGAGAGAAGGAAAGGATCACGTGACAGATTGCTATTTCTGCATGACAAACCTCCAAGGTGGGCTTATAAATTTATTTTTCTTAAATATTTTGAAATCCTCGTATGAAACTTGACATAATATTCACCATAATGTAATATTCACCATATATAGCATAATATTCACCATAATGGTAATCATACATTTACATATACATATTGTTATAGAAAATACATTTACACATACATATTGTTATACAAGTTACATTTACATATACAATGATCGTATATTTTCTTTCTTTTTCATTCATATTGTCCCCGAAGGGACAATATGAATGAAAAAGAAAGAAAATATACAGACTCCATCGACCTGTTTCATATCTTACAGACCGCAGCCTTCCCTCACGAGCCGCCACTGTCTGAATGCTTCTTCTATTTCATATGCAAGTTTTATATCCATGTTTCTGTGTTTCTATTTTCAGGAGTTAACAAGAAGAATAAACACATTGTTGTATACCCTGACATTCCTTCTGCTATGAGACCTGTATCCTATGGTCCTGGAATTCCAATACCCGACCCACCTCAAACCCTGGACTTCGATGATTCTGATGATGAATCAATGACCAATGCCAATGACCAGTCCCAGTCGTATATACCTCAAAATACCGCTTCAAATGAGCCGAGGCCTCTCAACCAGGCCAAACTTAATGATCTTACCAGGGATTTAGGACTTTCCAAATTAGCTGCCGAGATCTTGGGCTCACGACTTCGAGAGGACAACTTGCTGGCTCCGGGAACAACATTCTCCTGGTATAGGAAACGAGAGGAAGAATTCCGCAAGTTTTTTGCAGTGCACGAAAATACCTCTTCCTTAGTGTACTGCTGCAATGTTGAGGGGCTAATCGAATCCTTGGGCCTGCCATATAACGCATCAGAATGGAGGCTATTTATAGACTAGACTCGTCTAAATGAAGTTTGAAAGCAGTACTTCTCAACATTGGGAATAGGGTTGCATCAGTCCCTGTAGCACATTCCGTACAACTTACTGAGAGCTACGATAACATGAAAATTTTACTGGATGCTCTCGTATACGACCAACATAACTGGAGGATCTGTGGAGATTTGAAGGTAATACTAATATCATAAGTAAACTATTGCTATTGACTATGTTGTTTTTCCAAAGGTTATTTGAGAGCGTATAAGAACACTTAACTTCCCCACAGAAGTGATACAGTCCAATGCATAGATTTTTTTATCTGATAGAACAAATTCTCTAAATTCTTTAAATATTTTCATTTTTTTTCAGATTGTGGCATTTGTATTGGGAATGCAAGGGGGATACACTAAATACCCATGTTTCCTCTGCAACTGGGATAGCCGAGCGGATGAGAAGCACTATGCACAGCGTGAATGGACATCCAGAGAGAATTTTGAACCTGGGTCGCATAATGTCGTTTCAGTGCCCCTTGTACCACCAACAAAAATTTTGCTCCCACCACTTCATATTAAGCTGGGCTTGATGAAAAATTTCATCAAATCAATGAATAAGGAGGGTTCAGCATTCCGATATCTCGAGAGTAAATTTCCTCATATATCTGATGCTAAACTACTGTAAATGCTGGGGTTTTAGATGGTCCTCAAATTCGAACTTTGATCAAGGATACTCAGTTCGAAAACGCAATGACTCCAACTGAGAAGAATGCCTGGCAGGCATTCAAATCAGTTGTCACTGATTTTCTTGGCAAGCGTAGAAGTCCAGAATACGAGTCCGTTGTCGAAAACTTGATGGAAGCTTTCAAAGCTCATGGGTCGCGCATGTCCATAAAAATGCACTTTTTGTGGTCCCACTTGGACTATTTTCCTGAAAATTGCGGGGATTGGAGTGAGGAACAGGGTGAATGATTTCACCAAGATATCAAAATAATGGAAGAGAGGTACCAGGGAAACTGGGATATCAATATGCTGGCGGACTATTGCTGGTGTTTGAAGCGAGACGTGCCCGAAGAAAAACACAGACGAAAAGCCAAAAAAACTTCATTCCTTCCTCAATAAACTTTTTTCCTTATTCATTGTATGAATAAAAGTATTTATTCACACAATGTTTTCATTTTTCACGAGTGTTCTTATAATATTACTCGTATCTACAGTGTTTAAGCTAAAAAAATTAATAAATTTGGGGATAAAATTGGACTTATAATAAATGGCCAATAGAGAAAAAACTGACCTGATTGAGGAAAACCAATGTCATTTTCGAATTTAGCATGGTCGAATTATATAATATGAGTTGAAAAAACCCTCACAGCAGACAAAAAAATTTCATATGCATACCAGTGTAATACAACAACAACAGTGGTATCACGGGCCGCAACCCCAATACTCCCAAATGCAGCGGCCCAACCAATAACACCAAACAGGAACCGACATCGACCAGGAAACGACCATCATTTAAGAAAATCGAACACGAAGATTAGAAGAAACCCGGTAAATGTATTATACACAAATATACAAGGCCTCTATACGGACCATGCAGACTGCAAATTACAATACTTGCAAAATTTAGCTACGAAACCAGCATAGATATCATATGCCTAACGAAACACACTTACACAAGTGCGAAAAAGGCTGTGGAAACTGCATCGAGAATACTGAAATAGCATTGCTGGACTACACATATACAGAGCAGATAGAGTGGCTAGACGAGGAGGAGGGTGTTGTATCTACGTGAAAAACACTACACATGTGAAGTGAGGGTAAAGAAATCAAACAGCACAGTTGAAGTTATATTAGAAGTAAAAGAACTGAACCTAACATTATGAACATCTACAGACCACCAAACACCACAAAAAGTGAATTCCAATTTGCTACAAATGAAATAGAAAACATATTAAAATTACTTGAAACTCCCGCAACAAATATTCTAATTTTCGGAGATTTTAATTTCCCATTCATATCATGGAAGAAAAATGACGAAGTTATATATGTTGAGAAGTTTCATGGCAACATTACTAAAGATGACAGAACCCAAGCAACATTGCTTTTAGATATTATGGAACATTACGCCCTTACCCAGGAAATCTGTGAAGCCACGAGAAAGGAGAACGTTTTGGATTTAATGTGGACAAATAACAACGAGATAATAATAAATAAAAAAGTAACGCACACAAAGTTCTCCGACCATAACCTCATCGATATACAATTGAAGTTAGCACCTAGAGGTCGAAAACGCATCCCAGAGGCAGATGGAATATTTGAAGGCTTAAACATAAATTCAAAGAAAGTAAATTGGGAAAACGTAAATAAAGATTTAAAGGGGTAAATTGGGAATTGCTACTACACGAGAGACTCCACAAGAAATACTATGTATAATAGAGACGGAAACCAAACCTATAATACTGAAACATATTCCAGAGAGACAGGAAAGAAAACGTAGCAAGCTCGAAAGGAAAATCAGGACTCTATTCAGGCAACGAAGACAAACCGTAAAACATCTCCACAGATGCAGAACTGATGCAAGAGACTCAAACTAGAGAGGAAAACTTGGCGAAATAGAATGGACCTAAAGCAAACATTCATACATAAGACAAACGAGGAGGAAAACAAGGTAGCAGAAAACATAAAAAATAACCCAAAATACTTCTACACTTTTGCGAAAAGGAAAACGCAGTGTAAAAGAGTATTGGACCGTTGATAGACGGGGAGGCCGAATACACAAATGACCCGAAAGAAATAAGTGAACTGCTTAGGGAACAATTTAAATCTGTGTTTAGCACCCCTAAGTCCGAGATGGAAGTGGAAAACCCAGACGAGTTTTTCGACATTGAACGGATCAACCAAGAACAAATCCCGGCACAAACCTATTAATGGACTTCGAGTTCACGGAAGGAGATGTAATTACGGCCTTATCACAGATGCGAGACAATTCAGCGCCAGGGCCAGACACATGGAGTGCCACATTTCTGAAGAAATGCAAAGAGAGTATTGCAAAACCGCTATACTTACTATGGAGGAAATCACTCGACACAGGACAAATTCCTCCCCTTAAAGAACGCGAATATTGCCCCCCTATTTAAAGGTGGTAACAGAGCAATGCCCAAAAATTATCGGCCAGTGGCTCTCACCTCACACCTTATAAAGTGTTTTGAACACATAATTAGAGCCAAAATTACCTACTACCTACAAGAAAAAGACTTGTACAACCCAAATCAACATGGCTTCAGGGCGGGTAGATCATGCCTGTCACAGCTACTAGACCACCAGGAGAAAATATTAGGAACATTGTGTCGAGGACAAAACATTGATGTAATATATACTGATTTTGCTAAAGCCTTCGATAAATGTGACCATGGAATCATAGCACACAAACTTAAGGATACAGGAATTACTGGAAAGCTAGGAAGGTGGATATTTAATTTCTTGACGCAAAGAACGCAAAGAGTGGTGGTAAACGGAGTTAAATCGGAAGTCTCGGAAGTCGTGAGCTCTGTCCCACGAGGGACAGTATTAGCTCCCTTGCTGTTCATAATAATGATTGCAGATATTGATGCAGATATTAAGGACAGTATTGTATCATGCTTCGCAGATGACACGAAGATATGTAAGGAAATATTGAACGAAGATGGCGTAAGAAAACTACAAAACGACATTGAAACATTATTCCAGTGGGCAGAAGACAACAATATGAAGTTCAACGAAGAAAAATTCCAACTTCTAAGATATGGTAATAACAAAGAGCTACAGAAAAAAGGGTACAAAACTCCGCAAGCCAAACAGATAACACCAAATCCACAAGTCAGGGATCTTGGAGTAATAATGTCGTCGGATGCAGAATTCAGAGAGCACTATAAAATCAAAATCACAACGGCTAGAAAAATAATGGGAATCATCTGGAGGAGCTTCCGCAGCAGAAAAGCAAACATCATGCTCAAATTATGGAAGAGTCTAGTCCTACCAATAATTGAGTATTGCTCAGTACTCACAAGCCCACACAGAAAAAGAGACATTGCGAGCATTGAAGCTATACAAAGGACTTTTACGTCTAAGATAGAGGAAACGGAAGGAAGACTACTGGTCTCGACTACAATCCCTGGAACTCTACTCTCTTGAAAGAAGGCGAGAGCGGTACACAATAATATACATATGGAACATACTTGAGGGCTCTGTCCCTAACCTCAGAAATGAAATAGAAACAAACTGGAATGAGAGAAGAGGCAGATTTTGTACGGTCCCAGCTGCGGTGGGACAAGGAGCCATGAAAACGAGGATGGAAAATACCCTCAGAATACGGGGCCGAAAGCTTTTCAATGTCCTTCCAAAAGAAGTGAGGAATCTCCAGCACACCAACCTGAATAACTTCAAGAACCAGCTGGACAGATTCTTGTGCAAAGTCCCTGACCAGCCATGCGTGGCTGGCTACGAGGGCAGGAGGCGATCAGAGAGCAATTCCCTCCTCCACCAAGTCCCGCAAATGAGGCGGGATGCTGCAGAGGGGTCGACCGCAGGTCGATCCTGAACCGTCGTTCAAACTCAACAAAAGTAAGTAAACATAAGTTATTAAAAGCATTTCGATTAACAAAATATTTTCGCGACAGTTGATTTGCAAATATAAGAAAGTTGGATCACTTTAACATATTGCTTCCCAGGAACCTCTCTTTAACATATTGCTTCCCAGTGTATATCACTTTAACATATTGCTTCCCAGTGTTAATCACTTTAACATATTGCTTCCCAAAAATAGACATTACACAACCAATTACAGTTACATTACAATAGTTTATAATATTTAGAGATTAGCTAGTCGAGAAAATGTAAATTTATGGACAACTTAACTTATTATGCTTTGCCATTTTTTGTGAATGCAAAATATTTGGATCACCTGAAGATCAGGGCCCCCAGCATTCTTTAGTTAGCCTTATAAGGCTAACTAACGAAAATATCACGACCTAACCTAACTAATCGTTAGGTCAACTGTACGCCCTTGACGATTGGTTACGTTAGGTCGTGATATTTTCGTTAGTTAGCCTAGATTACCAACCTCTTTCTAACCAACCAACCTCTCTCTTTTTAACATATTGCTTCCCAGTGTTAATCACTTTAACATATTGCTTCCCAGGAGGGATCACTTTAACATATTGCTTCCCGAATGCTTTGGGAAGCAATATGTTAAAGTGACCCAGAAAGTTAACTGCAAAAACCCTGTAATAGAATTTTTGGATCACCTGAAGATCAGGGCCCCCAGCCTTCTCTAGTTAGCCTTACTACCTAACGAAAATATCACGACCTAACCTAACCAATCGTTAGGTCAACTGTACGCCCTTGACGATTGGTTAGGTTAGGTCGTGATATTTTCGTTTGTTAGCCTTATAAAGCTAACTAAAGAAGGCTGGGGGCCCTGATCTTCAGGTGATCCGAATTTTTAGACTGGAAATATGATAGATTATAATAGAATTTTCAAGATATGTATCTTACATACATATCTTAAAAATTCTATTATGTAAATAAGACAAGTAAAACCTGTTAAATTATCTCCCCCCTAATATTGACCTTTTAAACTATGTCCCCCCCTCTCTGAAGCTGGGGGAAATAGTTTAAAAGATCCACTGGTTGACAAATAGGAAACAGAGAGTAATGTTACATGCATAAAATTTTTTTTTTTAAATACTTATGCTATACGATTGTTATAATATAGTATTCAGGTAAACACTAAATCGTAGTCTGTTTTTGGTTGTGGTTGTATGTGTGGTGTGTGTGGTGTTTTTTATGAGAGTTTTATATACATTTCATATATACAACTTATATTATAATATAACATTATTAACATATACAATTTACATTTGTATGTCTTTTCTGCTGTGATTTTATAGAAGTTAGACAAATGCTTTATGGTTGGATATGTTTTTATATCAACATTTTTTACTTATCATGGTTGAGGAATACCATGGGTACTGAAATTGAATTAGCTATGTATAGGAAAGATAAAATAATAGGCTAATTTATCAAATTGCTAAAGTAATAAATGTATCGAAATGTGCAGGTGTGCAGGCTTAGATTATTTATTTATTTGGACATGCCATATAGAGTGAGAAGGAATATAGCGTGTTTACAGTGGCGTACTGAGGGGGGTGCGAGGGGGGCGGTCCGCCCCGGGTGACAGCCAG
The DNA here is from genome assembly GCA_023014485.1 of Bathynomus jamesi. Lineage (NCBI taxonomy): Eukaryota > Metazoa > Arthropoda > Malacostraca > Isopoda > Cirolanidae > Bathynomus > Bathynomus jamesi. The sequence continues at coordinate 124,995 of JAJOZX010001564.1, forward strand.
GAGGGGGGTGCCATCGGGAGAGTTGAAATACCAGTACAAGTTTTCAAACCAAATGAAAAATTCGCCAAAGTAAGGAAAAAAATTAAAAAATGTTCAAACTATTACAACGGCTTAATGTTAATTTCCACTATAAAATTTTTGGATCAAGTAAAGATAAGCACCCCCAGCCTTCTTTAATTAGCCTTATAAGGCTAACTAACGAAAATATCACGACCTAACCTAACCACTCGTCAAGGGCGTACAGTTGACTTAGCGATTGGTTAGGTTAGGTCGTGATATTTTCGTTAGTTAGCCTTATAAGGCTAATTAAAGAAGGCTGGGGGTGCTTATCTTTACTTGATCCAAATTTTTTTTTATTTTTATTGGCAATACAAAATTTACAAACGAAAAATTAAATATTTGATAAAAATTACATCGAAAGGCGAACGTTTGTCGACGTTTTAGTCATCAGTTTGTTGAGCATAGCCAGCTGGCTGCAACTGACATTCCAAGTCTTGTTCACTTGACACTGTGACTCCACATATATGAGATATGTTTCATTAAATAATTATGATAAAGCATAAAGTGCTGGTGTTTATAACAATATCATGGTACTTATACCAGTGTCCAGTAATTTTTGACAATGTGGTATCATAGTGATGTTTAAGTGTTTATAAATGCATTGTCGTGATGTTATAATACGTTAAATGCATCGTCGTGATGTTATAATAAATGCATCGTCGTGATGTTATAGAAACTTATGTTTATGAATGGTGGTCCCTGTGACTACTGGTTATCAGTAAAAAGACACAGGAAAGTCACACTTTGCACTAAACTTTAGACTTGACTTTTTTCCTACAACCATGACTAATGAAGTAACGATGATGTTTGACTGAGTGAGTTTTTTATGATGACTATGTGGTGATCTTACGATGGTGGTGGTGATATGACTGCATGATTTTTTTAATGCAACTACATGGTGATGTTAAGACAGAGAGGGTGATGATGTGACTGCATGGAGATGTGTTAATGCTTACATGCTTAATATAGTAAACACCGTTTCAGATTTACATCCAACAACTACAGTACTATTCTATATTGAATTAGTAATAATGCTTATTGGCTTAGTCAAGTTCAACAATTTTACAATGTCCAGTGTAATATCATTGTATATTTAATATGTTGTTAGTGCTTACTGCTTATTAAATAATGATATCAATTATAATAGCTAGCGTTATACCATACGTCTCGCTTCAAACACCAGCAATAGTCCGCCAGCATATTGATATCCCAGTTTCCCTGGTACCTCTCTTCCATTATTTTGATATCATTGTGAAATCGTTCACCCTGTTCCTCACTATAATCCCCGCAATTTTCAGGAAAATAGTCCAAGTGGGACCACAAAAAGTGCATTTTTATGGACATGCGCGACCCATGAGCTTTGAAAGCTTCCATCAAGTTTTCGACAACGGACTCGTATTCTGGACTTCTACGCTTGCCAAGAAAATCAGTGACAACTGATTTGAATGCCTGCAAGGCATTCTTCTCAGTTGGAGTCATTGCGTTTTCGAACTGAGTATCCTTGATCAAAGTTCGAATTTGAGGACCATCAAAAACCCCAGCATTTAGTTTAGCATCAGATATATGAGGAAATTTACTCTCGAGATATCGGAATGCTGAACCCTCCTTATTCATTGATTTGCTGAAATTTTTCATCAAGCCCAGCTTAATATGAAGTGGTGGGAGCAAAATTTTTGTTGGTGGTACAAGGGGCACTGAAACGACATTATGCGACCCAGGTTCAAAATTCTCTCTGGATGCCCATTCACGCTGTGGATAGTGCTTCTCATCCGCTCGGCTATCCCATTTGCAGAGGAAACATGGGTATTTCGTGTATCCCCCTTGCATTCCCAATACAAATGCCACAATCTGAAAAAAAATGAAAATATTTAAAGAATTTAGAGAATTTGTTCTATCAGATAAAAAAATATATGCATTGGACTGTATCACTTCTGTGGGGAAGTTAAGTGTTCTTATACGCTCTCAAATAACCTTTGGAAAAACAACATAGTCAATAGCAATAGTTTACTTATGATATTAGTATTACCTTCAAATCTCCACAGATCCTCCAGTTATGTTGGTCGTATACGAGAGCATCCAGTAAAATTTTCATGTTATCGTAGCTCTCAGTAAGTTGTACGGAATGTGCTACAGGGACTGATGCAACCCTATTCCCAATGTTGAGAAGTACTGCTTTCAAACTTCGTTTAGACGAGTCTATAAATAGCCTCCATTCTGATGCGTTATATGGCAGGCCCAAGAATTCGATTAGCCCCTCAACATTGCAGCAGTACACTAAGGAAGAGGTATTTTCGTGCACTGCAAAAAACTTGCGGAATTCTTCCTCTCGTTTCCTATACCAGGAGAATGTTGTTCCCGGAGCCAGCAAGTTGTCCTCTCGAAGTCGTGAGCCCAAGATCTCGGCAGCTAATTTGGAAAGTCCTAAATCCCTGGTAAGATCATTAAGTTTGGCCTGGTTGAGAGGCCTCGGCTCATTTGAAGCGGTATTTTGAAGTATATACGACTGGGACTGGTCATTGGCATTGGTCATTGATTCATCATCAGAATCATCGAAGTCCAGGGTTTGAGGTGGGTCGGGTATTGGAATTCCAGGACCATGGGGTACAGGTCTCATAGCAGAAGGAATGTCAGGGTATACAACAATGTGTTTATTCTTCTTGTTAACTCCTGAAAATAGAAACACAGAAACATGGATATAAAACTTGCATATGAAATAGAAGAAGCATTCAGACAGTGGCGGCTCGTGAGGGAAGGCTGCGGTCTGTAAGATATAAAATAGGTCGATGGAGTCTGTATATTTTCTTTCTTTTTCATTCATATTGTCCCTTCGGGGACAATATGAATGAAAAAGAAAGAAAATATACAATCATTGTACAGTATATGTAAATGTAACTTGTATAACAATATGTATGTGTAAATGTATTTTCTATAACAATATGTATATGTAAATGTATGATTACCATTATGGTGAATATTATGCTATATATGGTGAATATTACATTATGGTGAATATTATGTCAAGTTTCATACGAGGATTTCAAAATATTTAAGAAAAATAAATTTATAAGCCCACCTTGGAGGTTTGTCATGCAGAAATAGCAATCTGTCACGTGATCCTTTCCTTCTCTCCAAATCATGGGAATTCCAAAAGGCAAAGATTTCGCTCTGCCTTTGCTCCATCTTCTCAAATTTTCAATGCACGTCTTGCAGCACATATGAGGGGCGAAATTTTTGTCCTGATCCCCTAGCTTAATTCCAAAGTATGCTCTATACATTGTCTTCACAAATTTAGTGATTTGGGACTGGTTATTTGGCATGGTAACCGTCCCACATATGTAGCAGAATCTATTGGGATCATTTTTACACGCTCTATTCATTATGAAATATTTTATCTATATGCCTGAAAAGTAAAAAAAGATATTATACAAGTGAAACAAGTGATGATAGATGTTACTGTTCCAATTCCGCTTTGACAAAATCACGAAAAATTATATTTTACTTATGAGGCCATAGCCGGATAACCTGAGCTGATTGAGAAAAACGGATTACAGATTCGAAATCAGCAGGAAACACTCTATAAGAATCACTTACAAAACCCTTGACAGCAAAATTGATGCATACCAGTGTTATAATTAATTGTCTCTGCTTGTCTGGGTTGATAATTAATCTGATAACTCAATGGGTATCTGGTTGAAAAAAGTTTGAGAACCACTTGTTTGAAGCTTTTCTGATGTAATAATTTTTTTTTATTTCTTTATTTACTGGATATATTGTTAATTTTCATTTTGTCATTGGTCCTTCTTTTCAGTCTCAACTCATCGATGGGAAGTGCTGATGAAGAATGTAGGCATGACAGTCAAAAGACTTTCCCAGACAAGATGGAGTGCTCATTATGACGCTGTGAAACCAGTGAAGGCAAATTTTGAAAAGCTGACCTCAACCCTTGAAGTACTGTGCGATCCCAAAGAAAATGTGAACACAAGAGGATCAGCTCAGATTTTGCTGTCTGCTGTATGTGATTTCTCTTTTTTGAGTTACCTTTCTTTCTGGTGTGAAGTCCTGGAAGAAATTAATCTCACACAAAGTATTTGCAAACAGTTGGAATCAGCGTTGAAAAGTGCATTGTGAAGCTCCAAGCTCTAAAACTGTTTCTTGAAGAAGAAGAACAGAAGAAGAACTTCGGAAGTATATTCCAAATTTGACTCAGATTTTCGATGAATTCTCTGATGAAGATATCAGTGTGGAAATTGGACGACTTCGGAGGCATTTCGAAGCTGCCAAACTCAGCGTTGAAGAAGCAAAGAAATGGACAGCATTGCAGTTTCGTGGAGTTTATTGTGAAATGGGATTTTTGTGAATCTTTGCCAAGCTTGTCACTGTGTTTGAGATTCTTTTTGACTGTCTGTGTGTCTATTGCTTCATGTGAAAGAAGTTTTTCCAAATTGAAATTGATAAAAAATTTCTTTCGCTCGACCATGAGTCAGACAAGATTGACAAATCTGGCTTTACTTTCGATTGAACACGAATATGCAAAGAAAGTGAATTTTGATGAGGTCATTGATCAATTTGCAGAAATTAAGGCTCGAAAGCAGAGACTGTGAATCCTCTTTATTTACCTTTGAAGAATAGGCTGAGCGTTGAGACTGGATTTCCTGTGTTTTTTGTATAAAATAAAATGCAGTTTTACCTGTTCACTGAATTTTTAATGTCCTGCATTTTTCTTATTTCCAATTTGCTTATGACAGTACTGTACTGTTTAAAAATCTACTTGCAAACATAATATATTTTTCTGTGTTTAAATTTTAAAATTATTTATGTGGGGTGCCAAAGGAAGGATCTGCCCCGGGTGCCAAATACTTTAGGTAAGCCCCTGCATGTTTATAATATATATATATATATATATATATATATATATATAATTCATCCTAATTTTCTAAATTTCTCATCATTTCCCACATGAAATGGTAAATATTTTTTTGGTTTTGCACACTCGTATATAGTATACTAGCATATTATATTATAGTATATTATATAAAGTTAATTGCATTGTGTTTTAATTTTGGTGCATCCAATCCAATTTTAGTAGAATACCTTGCAACTTTTCATTCTACCATTTATAGATATCACAAATTGCAAGTAGGCTTAGGTACTTGTATTTATATTAACTAACAGGAATATAATAATAAATAAATAAATAAATATATATATATATATATATATATATATATATATACAGGGTGGGCGGAAAGTAGCTCCCTATTTTGGATTGGTAAAAAAATACGTATATTATCCATTTATTTCAGAAGAAATAATATGAAAAGGTAGGCATACATGGTAGGTTTTCTCTAAAATTCAATGTGGGCTCCAACTCTTTCCACCAGCTTCTGGAGCCGCCCAGGAATGGCGTCCACTGACTTTAGCAGGAACTCCGGCGGGATGGAGGACATGACTTCCCGAATTCGGTCCTCCAGTTCTTCCAATGTCCTCGGTTTGGTGCGGTAGACTTCTTCCTTTACCCACCCCCAAAGAAAGAAGTCGCACGGTGTCAAGTCGGGGCTCCTGGCTGGCCATTGATGTGGACCACGACGACCCATCCAACGCCCAGGGAAGTGGGCATCCAGCCACTCACGGACAACAAGAGCGAAGTGCGGAGGGGCGCCATCTTGCATAAATATCAGATCGTCGATGTTCTCCCATGTGCTGACAACCGGCCAGACCTCGTTTCGCAACATAGCAAGGTACCGCTCAGCATTCATGGTGTTGCGCAGAAGGAACGGGCCCACAACCTGATCTGAGGTCATACCACACCACACCGTTACACTGAACCGATTCTGCCGTTTTTCAGCGGTAACCATGGGATCCTCTCCTGCCCAGTAGTGGCAATTGTGGCGGTTGACAAAGCCTCCGACGTGGAACACCGCCTCGTCGCTCCAGAGGATGTTGCGGAAGAGATGGGGCCAGTCTTCATGCCAAGCCAGCATGATTTCCCCGAACTCCATGCGAATGTCGCAGTCCTCGTCCGAGAGAGATTGGCAGTAATGCGGCTTCCACGCACGCCAGTTCAGCTCCTTCTTCAGCACAGTTCGCACTGAGTAGCGGGAGAGTCCACTTTCCCGAGCTGCCTGGCGAGTTGACTTTCGTGGACTCCGTGGGAACATTTCCTGAACTGCCTGCACCGTCTCCTGGGCCCTGGATGTCGAAGGGCGACCACATCTTCGAACATCCGCCACAGACCCCGTGGTCATGAGCTTCGAGTGGCAGTTCTTGATTGTTTTCGGGTCCACTTGGGCACGTGGTCCGTGAATGGCCCGCCACCATCTTTGAACTCGAACGACAGATTGCCAAACTTCGTACCGTGCCGCCAACTGGGCACGCTCCTGCAGTGTTAAACGCTCAGCCATGTTACCCTTCAATCTGAAATGAAAAAAAAAAAGAACGTTACAATTGTACCACTTTAGAGAACACAAAGAGAACACTTTAGAGAAAAAAAGATTACCGTTACAATTGTACCACTTTAGAGAACACACCATAACAATATAACAATACAATCACAATTTATACATAATTTATATGTAATTTAAATTAGGGAGCTACTTTCCGCCCACCCTGTTACACACACATATATATATATATATATATATATATATATATATATATATATATATATATATATACAGGGGTTAGACAAAATAATATGAACACCCGCCGATTTCACCGGTTATCTTTACAGACTGCTCAGACAAAGTAAAAGGTCAAATGACTGGCAAACCTATTTAAATGCGTAACAGAGTGTGTATACGTCATGTTATAACCCTCACGTTGTTTTTACAGATCTGAGTGAATTATGAATTAGCAGTTATGAAAGACCTGTCAGACTTCCAAAGAGGGCAAATTGTCGGAGCGCGGATGGCTGGTGCATTGGTGATGAAAACCGCTCAGATGTTCAATGTATCCAGAGGAACTGTCTCTATGGTCATGTCTGCATACCAAAACCATGGAAAGACAAGCACCGACAAATGCAATAGTGGACGCAAGAAGAAGCTGTGTGATTGAGACCACCGGGTGCTAAAGCGCATTGTGACAAAGAACCATAAGACCACAGCTCCAAAAGTGACTGCAGAGCTTAACCAGCATCTTGCAAGCCCGGTATCGACCAGAACTGTACGTCGCGAGCTCCATGGAGCTGGATACCATGGGAGGGCTGCAATTGCCAAACCCTTCCTTTCGCACATCAACATTGAGCGGCACAGAAAATGATGTAATGACCATAAGAATTAGTCAATGGACCGGTGGAAGAATGTAGTCTACTCCGACGAATCCTCCTTTACGCTATTTCCATGTTCCGGTCGAGTTTGTCTGGAGACAGCCTAAAGATGCTTATGACCCCGACTGCCTGACCCCAACCATTAAGCATGGAGGTGGATCTGTGATGGTTTGGGCAGCAATATCGTGGAATACTCTTGGCCCAGCTGTAGTACTGCATGGTAGGGTTAACCAGGTCCATCCCATGGTCCAAACGCTGTTTCCCAATGGCGGCACCGTCTTCCAGGATGATAATGCACCAATCCACACCGCTGGGGTCGTTAAAAACTGGTTTGAAGAGCATGTTAGTGAAGTAGAACGCTTGGATTGGCCTCCACAATCCCTGGATCTTAACATTATCGAGCATCTGTGGTGTCAGTTGAAGCAGCAGGTCAGAAGCCGATTCCCACCGCTAGCGTCTTTGGAGGAACTGGAGCAGGGTTTGCTCGAAGAATGGCTCAGGATTCCTCTAGCCACTGTCCAAAAGCTGTATGAATCAATTCCCCGACGCATTGCAGATGTTATTGCCGCTAAAGGAGGACCAACTCCATATTAAGAATAAAAACTGCCATTTATCAAGGTGTTCATATTATTTTGTCTAACCCCTGTATATATATATATATTTTATTTTGTACTTACAGGTGTTGAATCTCGTGAGTTGCTATCGATTTACTACTGTCTGACTGGCCTGGTGTATATATATGACCAGAGCTGGGCAATAAATACATTGAATGTATTTAAATACTAAATACTAAATACATGGGAGAAATGTATTTAAATACTAAATACTAAATACATTTTACGAATGTATTTAGATACTAAATACAAAATACATCAATTGTATTTAAATACATTTGTAAATACATTTTAAATACATACAAATTTTAACATATGCATTCACTAATTCACTAAGCCATGACACGTACACGATAAAGAAATCAACCGCTTTCGACTAAGAGTGGCACACAACTGATTGAACTGACACGTTGAAACATGAACCATGCTGTACTACACTGTCGACGCGTCGTACTGTGCTAGTACAGAACGTGTATTAAACCAGTAAAAGTATTTACATTTTTATATTTTGAGTATTTAAATACATTGTATTTAAATACTCATTAAAGTATTTAAATACTATATTTAAATACATGAAAAACAATGTATTTATAAATACAGTTCTAAATACACAAATGTATTTAAATACGTATTTAAATACAAATGTATTTAAATACTGCCCAGCTCTGTATATGACAACTTGTTGAGGTCAAGGTCAAGCGAATATATTGATACACGATGGCAGTGGTCTCAACATTTTTTCATACATCAGCAGTTCGCACCAAAGAACTGGAAAAGGTTGGAAAAGAAAAGAATTTAACAGTACATCATATTCCGAAATATTTTGAAGTTCGTTGGACAGAATTCTCTTACAATCTTTTCAGCAGTATTCTATCATCATACAGACCAATCGTAGCATATTTAGAACAGTCGGAAGATGCTTCTGCTCAGGGTCATCTGAAGAATCTTACTGATCTGAAAACGTTGAGCACAATGTACATAGTTGCAGACATTTTGTTTCTATATTCAAGGTTTCAAAAGTCCCTACAAGACAATAAATGCACTTATTTTGATTGGGATAACAAAGTATAGAATCTCCTGGACAATCTAGATGCATTGAAAAGTTAATCGCTTCTTGGTGGATGGGAAAGTTTTTTTGAAGAAAATTTAGATGAGGACAACTTGACATTCTTTGGCATCCAGCTGACTGACAAAAAGAGCAGAGTGAGCCATCAATTAGTTACAGCAGCAACAGGCGATTTCAAAGCTGTACGATATGAAATTATTGAATCCTTGATAAACTTCCTAAAAGAAAAATATGCTTTTGATTCTGATCGTTTAAAGTTGTTGAACCCCTTGAGAAGTTTAGATCCTCAGTGACTGACTTACAGTTGAATGAATGCCATACTTTCATTATTCCGGATCTTGACTTAGCAACATTTGCACTACAGTACAGAGATGCCTGTGCATTAGCCAGTGTTTCAAGTATTGGAACTTCAAACCTGATGAAAAGACTTCTACAGTTAGAAAATCAGGAATTTGATGTGTTGATCTTTGCACTTGGTCGGATTGTTGCAGCAAAACTGCATTCAGTAGATGTGGAAAGACTCATTAAGTCTTATAATGTTCTCAAAACAGCCGATCGTTCACAGCTGTCTTCAGATGTGCTCATGAACTATCTTTATGTCAGGCATAACATGCCAGTTGTGTCATACTTTGATCCGAGAAGTGCGGTGTTGCTATGGTTGAATGACAAAGTAAGAAGAGATGTAGAACCAACAAAGCACAAGATTCAACGATGGTATGGGTCAATGTTTTTAGAAGCAGCAGATATTGAAAAAACTGTTACCAGTACTAAAAATATTATGTTCTAATTTTGAATATACTACTAATTCTGAAAGTCTGACTCGTTTTTTTTCTGTACTTTGTCACAAGTGTGTATTTTTAAAATTTCCTTAGAATAGCCTATGCCCTCTGGGCTAGAAAGAACTGCTTGTCCTTTTCGATCTTCGTCAGAGGCAGGGTGTTCTCCTGGGTGATGTCGTACAGCTTGTCGAAGCTCGACACGAAGGTAGCCTCGTTTGCGCCTTGACTGGCAGATCGGCAAGACTTGCTTTTCTTGAGTGCGTGTAACTCAGAGTAGAGCTTCAGAAGACGCTTTACATGGTCATGCTGATGGGGGATGGGAGAAACACGAAAAGTCAGTGTCGTACTCAAGATTTCGGAGGATTGTTTCGATGTGCTGCTCCATGGTCCGGCGGCAGAATCGTTCAGGATCCATCCTGAAAGACCGAGTGGAATCCCTGATGCTTGCTAAACCACCAGCCACCCGATTCTGCCGCCGGACCAGGAAGCAGCACATCGAAACAATCCTCCGAAATCTTGAATATGACACTGACCTTTTCGAGTGTCTCCTCACTTCCTACCCTTGCCGACTTGAAGCCGTCCGCCAAGCACGCACAAGGAGGCAACACTAACTACTGAGTGGTTTTGTTTAGAATTAAATTGTCTAAAAGATGCAACAATCAGTTCTTTGTACCTCTATTAGTTTCATCTGTGCAGGGGGGGGGGGCAATCATTGCTTGCCACCCCTTACAATGTACAATTTTTGTTCAGTATCAACCACCCCTACAGTCAATGTTCCTGTATAGTCAATGCCTACAGTTTCAAAGGGTGTGTTGAGAGTAACTTTCTCCTCTGGTAAAGCAGGAGGATTTGGTTTCCTATAGGGACTAGCACCAATACGCCTACATGTGACACACTCATTCAGGACTGTTTTAACAGTGATCCTCCCCTTCGGTATCCAATAAGTTTTTCTTAATGCAGTTAATGTCTGTGTTACCCCGATATGGTGTACATCATTGTGGGTTTGTCTGATGATTAATGTTGTCAGATAGCCAAATCTAGGTAGAAGGATTGGATGTGTGCTTTTGTAAGACAGTTTTGATTTATCTAGTCTCCCTTTACACCTAAGAAGACCTTCCTCATCTTTGAACGAGTTTAGATCCACAACTACTGATGGTACAAGCTCTTTTGTTTGTTTCCCATTAATCAAGAATTCTAACTCTTTAGAAGTTGCATCCAAATACCAGTTCATACCTAAAGTTTTAACTCTGTCTGATGGTTCAGTAAGATCATTATTATCCTTTAAAATCTTTTTGTTTAAATCTTCATCATTTGAAATCCACTCTCTAAGTTCAAAGTTACCTTGTTGCATAATGTTTTGAGAGTTTTCATAGACCTCAGATAATTCAGACTTTGTTGATGTTGAGCCTATTAGATTGTCTACATAAAAATGTTCTTTTAGGAAGTTTAGTGTTAAAGAGTTATTAAACTGGTTCAAATGATGTCTAATTGTCAATGCTAATAGGCTAGGTGAGCAATTGGCTCCAAACAACAAAACATTGAATCTATAGGTTATATGGAAAACTGTTGTGTGGGTAGTTGGGAGGTAACGAAAATGGTTCACTGAGTAGGTAGGTAGTTAATCTAACAATTATTAAATTCCTTTTATGTCAATAACTGGGTGGATGAAACCAATTGGTTGCTCACCAGAGTTATTCTCCACACTAGTATTTATATACTGTGTGACAAGAGCGTGCTCGGTAATTGATATACATTACCGATCAACCAACCGAAAAGAACCAAGGGACGCTGGTGGAAAAAGCCCCGCGAACGAAAAGGAGGACAAGGGAGAATGAAAACGAGGAACGGGGCGACAAGACGGAACGGGAGAAGGGAGAAGAACAAACAACGGAAAAAGATTCCCACCAGCAAGTACGCTCTCAACAATTAAACAAAAGGGGAAAAGGGACTCTCTAATAACTAGCAGTAAGTGACTAATTGTGTTTTTAACCCAGTTAGAAGTAAACGCCGTAAATTAAGCTGGGTCAGACAATTAGGCCTACATTGTGGCCTAAGACCTAGCATCAACTCATAGCTTAACAAAGGTGAAGGTAGATTGCCCTAACCTAATTTGGTGAGGAATCCTACTGTGGACATCAATTTATCTGCCCGCTCTGGACCATTTCCGGAATCTCTAGGCTGACCCCTACAAGGCTAGACTTAATCTACTCTATAGTTAGACTGGAGATATTAGGGGTGGTTAATTGTGGACCAATTCATACAGAGCATTTTTCACAGGTTATGAACCCTTTATTAAAATTAAATAGATCCCTGAACCATAAGCACCTAAGTTGATTCTTGTCATATTCATTTTTAAGATTTATTCCCAGAAATGCCTTTGAGATGTCACTTTGTAAAGCATATGTATCTAACCTAAACCTGAGTAAGATCTTCACAGGGTCAGAAATGAGACTATGACCCTCAATCAGGCAATCACTCAAACTGTGTTTATCACTGTCTTTGAGGCTACAGTTATAAACTACTCTGAGTTTTGATGTTGGGGCATCGTGTCGATAAACCCCCCTGTGGGTTAAATAATGACAACCATCTTTTATAAAAGGGTTAGTTGTTACTTCTTCAATGAAGCCTTTCTGTAGCTGTTCTTTGAAGACATCACTGTACATTTGAACTCTATTATCCTGTTTGAGCTTTTTCACTACTTTATATGTCCTTTACAGTAGCTACTTTGAGATTATCTCTTAAAGTTGGACAATTTATTTTCCAAGGTAACTCAACAAAATAACTATTGTCTTTGCACTGAATGGTGTCTTCAAATCTTTCTACCATTAACTGATCTTCTGAAGTTTGATTTGTGTCATGTATACCCACAGATTCTAGCAAACATAAAGTTTGAATTGCCCCATCTAGAGTTTCATTTGATAGTGATGAATTAATGTTATCAGCTGTTATAATATCATTCAAAGTGTTGCTATTCTTACAGGTGTTATGTAGGACTGAGTTGAGGCACATAATATTTGCTACTCATGAACTATTCTGGTTTAGGTGTAGGTTGTATCCAGGGCCGCCGAGAGGGCGGGGAAGCCGGGTTAAATCCCATGGCCCGGAAAGAGGGGGGATAAAATCTAAGAGTATTAATAAAACAATTGATTAAATAAAGAGGAAATATAATTATTAATGAACATACATTTTATAGAGATTATCATCCTTTGTTAAAGATGACTCAAACAAAAATAGCTATAAGACAATTGACCTGGAATTCCATGTAGGAAATGAACCAGAAAAATTAAAACGGTTATTGTTCCAAAAGTAGGACAAAACAAAATGGTTGTACCCAAACTAGAACAAACTATTAATCATTTGAGGAAACAGTACAATATAGGTGATAAACATATCACAAACAACGCAGAACGCAGTAGCTAACAATGAAATGTTAATGGTGCAGATTATATTCATCTTATTCATAGGGGCATAGTGAAGATAGGTAATGGTATAGCTTATCAAACACCATCAGGGATAACCCCCTTGAGTGACCTATCCAGATACAACCTAGATCTAAACCAGAATAGTTCATGACTAACAAATACTATGTGCCTCAACTCAGTCCTACATAGCACCTGTAAGAATAGCAACACTTTGAATAATATTATAACAGCTGAGAACATTAATTCATCACTATCAAATGAAACTCTAGATGAGGCAATTCAAACGTTATGTTTGCTAGAATCTGTGGGTATACATGACCAGGAGCGTGTTTAGCTACCGCGGGGCACAGGGCACCAGATGACTTGCGGGGCCCATTGGTTCCGTGAACAGTGAACACACATGGAAACCATAACAATATATGAATATAAATGTATACAACAATTTACAAGGTTAATCATGGCATACAGTGTGGCGGACTCAGCTGTTTTAAATATCTCCTCCCTACAAAAAATAAGGTCGACACTATGAAAAATATGTGAAAAAAATTGTAAAAATTATACTAATAGTATATATATTTTAGTTACAATAACATGGCAGAATATAAGAAATAGTTGGTAATATGAATAAATGCAAACAATTGAAATAATTAGCGATTTATTGCAAAATAATTTTACATTTGACAGTATGACGACAAAAATGTCCTAAAAATTGTGACACTTACAGTTAAGTAAAAAAAATCAACCTTTTTTTTTAACAAACATATCAGCAAAACAAAGACTAAAGGCGATCTTGCCATCTTAAAAGCACCCAGCGTATGTCGCTGTACCATATGTATCAAGCTTTTTATGTTGTCATTCAATAGAAAAACACACACACATACAAAAACACTATACGTACGACGTATCTTCCCCTCACAGCGACAAATCGAAAACTAAACGCTGGAAGTATTCGGCATCTTTAGCCTCTTTAGGCCACCTCTCTTTGGCACTACGGGCGAGACTGAGTTGCCATATGGCAGTTAACTTGTTAGGAAAATTCTGCGCCAATGTAAATATACAAAAGGCAATAATACTGTATCGTTATACGTAAGAAATAGTGTTGAAACTTGAAAGGATAATCAAGTACGGAAAATAGAAAAAAACTTGGAGGAAATCAGTGTAAAGTGTAAAAACGGCAATTCATCAGCAGGATCAGCTATTACCTATATGTAAAAATAAAAGTGCAATAATAATGTTATTTTCCAACCATTTTCAGTTTTTTCTTGACGTGTTTGCACTTTCCAAAAATCTATATCTACTGACACAAAATCTGGTTTAATTTTATATAATAAGCAGTCTCTCTTCCTAGAGTGCGGGGCCCATTAAAGCGCGGAGCCCAGGGCACGTGCCCTAAGTGTCCTGCCCTCACTGCCGGCCTTTGGGCAAAGCAAGCAAAGCGGCTGCTTTGGGCCCCGCGCTATTATGGGTCCCGTAAATATATGAGTACAGTATAGAAAAATATTTTGGTTTTGAGTGGTAAATTAAATACGGCTTGTCATAATAACTCTTCATATGCAGTAGTATTCATATACAATAGTATTCCATATTAATTATATATTTTGTTATATTTCAGATATCGACTGACAGTGATGCCTCCAAAGAGATTGCGAGATACTGCTCGGAAATATCTCAGCGGTCACCAGAAGAGACAGTGTGAAGCGAAGCGGAAATCAGAACTTGAGCGTATGTATGTGTCATTTCAAAAATTTCTAGAGAAACGCGATCCACAGGCTGAAACTGAACAAGATGTGCCTACGCAGTCACATGCATCATCATCAGCTTTGATAGATGAAAGTGGACTAGATGTACCTGCGCCGTCACATGCGTCATCACCAGCTTTGATAGATGAAAGTGATATCCAAAGGCAGAGGCGTACCAATACTTTTTGCCGCTCGGGGCGAAAATGCCAACGCCCCCCCCCCCCGCAACAATTTTCAATTTTAAAAACAATTCCTTTACAAAAATACACTTCTAAACAAAACTTTTATTGGAAGAAAAACTTAAATAAAGCAACTTCAATTTTAACAATACTACCTAATGTACCGTACATAATACACTACATAATTTTAACAATAACTATATAATGTATAATGCCTAGTTAAATTTTCGGACTTTCATAACAGAAAATTCATGAATGATTTTTTCTATGTCCATTGTCTCTGCAACTTCGCGTTCAATTGAAATAATCGCCAAATTGCTCAGTCTAGATTGACTTATAGTTGACCTGAGGTAAGTTTTTATAAGTTTCAGTTTCGAGAAACTTCGTTCGCAACTTGCCACGGACATGCATGTAGTAGGGGTTAAAACCGGTATTGAAATACCAGTATTAATACCGGTATTGAAGAAGTACAAATAATACCGATACCGATATTATAGGTTTTCGGTATTGACAAAAATTGCTATTGTAAAATTTAGGCAATTTAGTCCTCCGATAGGCAAATAAACTGTTTTTGGAGGATTTGGAGAAAAAAAAAGTTTCGGGGTATTTTGCAGTTAACCTCTTTTTTTCGTTTTCTATTCCTTTCTATCAAAGAAAACTATTTATTGCACTAACTTTTATAAATTTATATTATGTATGGATCATGAAAAGAGGTTATAACAAACAAACAAAACAAACAAAAACTCTTTATTGGAAGTTACTTTACAGAGAAGTGAGAATTTAGAGAAGCTGTACAAGGCACTGCTTTCAATTAAACCTACAAGTGCAGAATCAGAAAGAGCCTTTTCTGCTGCAGGCCTATTTCTGACGAAACTGAGATCAAGTCTATCTGAACAATCCCTAGATGCTCTTTGTTTCCTCAAAGCATACTTTCAAAATCAAACTAAGAAATAAATATTTAGATACTAATAATTTCTATCTACCCCAGTAGTTGTATAATAATATGCTAAAAAAAAATTCAAATAATATTTTTATTACAATTTAGTAATTTACTGTATAAACTTTTTCGAATAGAATACCATCTATTTGGAGTTGGGTCATTAATTTATAGTAAATATGGTGAGTACTGCAAGTCCCTCAGACTTGTGGGAGGGTTGGTAGGGTGGCACCATAATAAATCAAAATAAATTATTTTTTTCATAATACCGGTATCAATACCGGGATTAGCATAATTGCCTCCAAATACCGGTATTGAAAATTTTCGGTATTATGCAAGCACTAGCATGTAGTTAGACAGATCCGGAGGGCAATTGTTATATGAGGCAAAGATTCCACTAGATCCCATTTAACGATCCACTGAAGTAGTTTTAACATATCCCAGTTCTTTGGATCATCGTCGACGCTTATGCTTTCGAAACTGAGCAAATGTCTGCGCAAACGCTTTATTTCTTCCAGTAGACTTCCTGGATTAATGTCATTGTAGATGGAAGAAAAATTATTGACCTTGGTATTAATTTCTTCATCTTTGGACTGATTCAAAAGGTACGAAGGAGACAGAAATTCAAAGCGATCATTCATGTTTTTAAGACAAACTGTGCGTTTTTCAATTTCTGCTGAGATATATGATGAGATATAATTTTTTGGAGGGTTGCATTTTAAAACATAAAAACCCAAAATTTTGCATACTGCGCCCGCCTGACAGTAATTTGCCGCCCCTCGGGAAGTGCCGCTCGGGGCGGTCGCCCCTCTCGCCCCTCCCTTGATACGCCACTGTCCAGAGGGAAGAAGAACCCATGGATCAGACTCCAATTCTGCAAAATCAGCCTCTGGATGCACTCAAAGATCCAGGTCAATGGCCGAAAACTGTCAGCACAAAAGTCAGAGATTTACTAGTGAGTAAATGCCCACCACAGTGTGAGGAAGACTATAACTTTCCCGGAGATGACAATGGCCGCAAGTTTTCAAAAAGTCATCACAAGAGACGGATGGAAAATGAAGAAGTTGGTATACGGAAATGGCTGATTTATTCAATCTCTAAGAATCGAATATTTTGTTTCTGTTGCAAGTTATTTGGAAACTCCAACAATGCCTTGGAGTGTGGAGGATTCTGTGACTGGATGAATACTAGTTCCAGACTGTCTGAGCACGAAAGATCACAGGGCCATCTGAAGACGACTCTCCAATGGATGGAACTCGAACAACGTTTGATCAAAAGTTGCACTGTGGATGAACTCAGTCAAGAACGAATCAATACGGAGAAGCTTAGGTGGAAAAATGTGTTTGAGCGCCTCCTCGCCATTGTACAGTACCTTGCTGAACACAACATGGCATTCCGAGGATCAGTAGATACAATCTTCAGACGGAATAATGGCAACTTCCTTGGACTGGTTGAACTTATCTCAAGATTTAATCCCGTCATGCAAGACCATCTTAGAAGAATAGTCAATAACGAAATTCATGATCATTACCTGGGAAAACGAATCCAGAATGACCTCATCTCGCTCATGGGCAACAAAGTTCGAGCAACCATTGTACACAGAATTATGTAAAATGGCAAAGTATTTCTCTGTGATCCTTGACTGCACACCCGACATTAGTCACAAGGAGCAGATGTCCCTTACTTTGCGATATGTCTCTGATGGATCATCAGGTATTGAAAGTGGAATTTTTGAACACTTTATCAAGTTCATTGAGGTGAAGGAGACCACAGGAGAAAACCTACTAGAGGTGTTGATGAGAGAACTTCACGAACTTGGACTGAAAATGAGTGATATTCGTGGACAAGGATACGATAATGGTGCGAACATGAAGGGACACTCATCAGGCGTTCAAGCACGACTTCTGGAAATGAAATCAAGAGCATTCTTCACTCCATGCGCATGCCACACTTACAATTTGCCACTTGGGGACATGGCAAAAACATGTGTTCAAGCCATCTCATTTTTCGGGGTTATTCAACGCCTGTATGTCTTCTTCTCAGTCTCAACCCATCGATGGTCAGTCTTCTGCAAGTATGTGAAAGAGTTCTCAGTGAAGCCCTTGAGCGAGACAAAATGAGAATGCCGTGTGCAAAGTGTCAAAGCTGTACGATATCAAGCTGTCGAGATCTATGATGCACTTGTTGAAATTGCTGAAAAAGCAAAAGATCCTCAAGGAAGAAGCGAAGCAGAATCACTTTGCAAAGAGATGAAGAATTTTAAATTCATTGTTGCTGTCATATTCTGGTATGATCTCCTCTTTCAAGTCAACTACGTGAGTAAAGATCTTCAGAGTGATTCAAAGCATCTGGCAAGTGCCATCGAGAGTTTGGAAAGAACATGTAAGTGGATGAAAGAATATCGGGGGAGTGGATTTCAAAGTGCTGTAACAGATGCCAAAGAGATTGCAGAGCAGCTTGAAATCGAGCCAGAATTCAAGACAACACAGGTCAGACGAAAGAAGAAGCTGTTTTCCTATGAAGATAAAAACCAGCCAATTGAAGATACTGAAGAAAAATTTAAAATTTTAGACACTGCCATATCCTCCCTAGAACGACGATTCGAACAACTGAGAGAACATCACTCAAAGTTTGGCTTCATGTACATGTTCACAAAGATGTCCAACAGGCCAACGTAAGCACAGCAAAGATCTCAAACTTGAACTGACTGATGGAGAAGACCGCGACATTGATGGATTCATGCTTGCTAAGGAAATGGAAGCCTTGAAACCAATTCTTCCAGAAGATATACAAAGTGATCAACTGAAGATATCGGGCTTCATCACTTTGAACAATCGTTCTGTGGATTTCCCTAATTTCACGACTGCATTACGAATACTACTGACTATTCCAGTAACTGTTGCATCTGGGGAAAGAGTTTCTCAAAGTTGAAATTAATAAAAACGTATTTACGGTCGACGATGCTGCAGGATCGATTCAGTAATCTGGCGATCCTCTCCACTGAAAACGACATTGCGAGAAACTGTAACTATACAGACCTCATTGCCGAATTTGCCACTATGAAAGCCAGAAAGGTTTCCTTGTGATCACATCCAAAATAAATGATATTTGTTGTTGAATCATTGTTCTTTTCTTTCAGTAAGCATGCACCCACTATGGGTAGGTAACTTTAACCTTAGGGCCCCACTTTAAAAATCTCGAATTGGGCCTCGCATTTGCTAGGGCCGGCCCTGCCTGCCCTTAACATGCCCCTATACATGACACAAATCAAACTTCGGAAGATCAGTTAATGGTAGAAAGATTTGAAGACACCATTCAGTGCAAAGACAATACTGTAGTTATTTTGTTGAGTCACCATGGAAAATAAATTGTCCAATTTTAAGATAATCTCAAAGTAGCTAAAAGACATTTATATAAAGTAATGAAAAAGCTCAAACAGGATAATAGAATTCAAATGTACAGTGATGTCTTCAAAGAACAGCTACAGAAAAGCTTCATTGAAGAAGTAATAACTAACCCTTTTAAAAAAGATAGTTGTCATTATTTAACCCACAGGGAGGTTTATCGACAAGATGCCCCAACAACAAAACTCAGAGTAGTTTATAACTGTGGCCTCAAAGACAGTGATAAACACAGTTTGAATGATTGCCTGATTGAGGGTCCTAATCGCATTTCTGACCTTGTGAAGATCTTACTCAGGTTCAGGTTAGATACAGATGCCTTACAAAGTGACATTTCAAAAGCTTTCTTGAGAATAAAGCTTAAAAATAAATATGACAAGAATCAACTTAGGTTCTTATGGTTCAGGGATCCATTTAATTTGAATAAAGGGTTCATAACCTATAGATTCAATGTTGTGTTGTTTGGAGCCAATTGCTCACCTAGCTTATTAGCATTGACAATTAGACATCATTTGAACCAGTTTAATAACTCTTTAACACTAAACTTCCTACAAGAACATTTTTATGTAGACAATCTAATAGGCTCAACATCAACAAAGTCTGAATTATCTGAGGTCTATGAAAACGCTCAAAACATTATGCAACAAGGTAACTTTGAACTTAGAGAGTGGATTTCAAATGATGAGGATTTAAACAAAGAGATTTCAAAAGATAATAAGGGTCTTACTGAACCATCAGACAGAGTTAAAATTTTAGGTATGAACTGGTATTTGGATGCAACTTCTAACAATCATGATTCAATCTGTACTAAAAGTTTTAAACTTGATGAGGAAGCTAACACTAAAAGACAGATATTATCAGAGGCTTCCAAAATTTTTTATTCCATAGGTTTATTCCTGCCTTCAACAATAAGATCAAAGATTCTCCTCCAAGAACTTTGGAAGACAAATGTTGGGTGGAGTGAGCCAATAACAACTGAAGATAAAAAATCTTGGAAGAAGTTAGCCACTGATTTAACAAAAGTGCAGAACATTAAAATACCAAGGTGCTGTGGGTTTAGGGATAAACCCCAAGAGACTTCATGTGTTTGCTGATTGAAATGAAACGCTCTCCTTTTCTTAGGCTTTAATCAACTTAACTGAACAACATTCCTGTTAATATAAATAACAATAATATAGTTATGGTACACAATATATATATATACTCACTGACACAAGTTATAATAATATAGATATAGTAAACATAGAGCATTTATATGAATTGTTTATACTACAGATTAGGATTAATTACATCAAAGAAAATATCATTACCTTCATATAATAAAGTATCTTACATCTCATCAGTTTAATTCAGACATCATCAGATTCATCAGTTTAATCGAACTGAATATAAACACAAATGATTTTACTTAGGTATAACATTCTAATAAAGTCATCATAAACCTGCAAAATAATATTACACTGATGCAAGCACACAGGCTTATGGGTGTTGTGCGTACCTTGTAAGTCCTACAGAAAGTCATCTAATTTATGCAAAAGGGAAAGTTGCACCGATCAAACCTACCCGAACCATACCTCAATTGGAACTATTGATTGCTGCCTTAGCCATTAAGATCATTTCATTTCTTAAGGATGCTTACCATGAAGTAAACATAATTGATATCCACATCTGGCTCGACAGTCAGATTTGTCTTGTCTGGATACGGAATGATAACATTAATAGTAAGAATATCTTTGTAAGAAACAGGCTAAAAGAAATAGCTGAAGCAATGAAAGCCTACAAATCAACTTTCACTATGTTCCAACTAAACAAAATCCAGCAGACTTTCTGACCAGAGGTTTATCCTACAAACTGTTAAGTCAAACAAAGCTTGGTTCATGGGACCTAAGTGGCTCTATAATACAGATCAATGGCCTGTGGAACAAGTTAACCTCGCATTAAATTTAACCTTTTCAAATGAAAAGGTTGCACTAATCACTAATTATGAAGATTATTCTGACTTCATCAAGCTTGTCAGGGTCACAGCATCACAACTGTTTAACTACAATTAACAAAACTAAATAAGAACAATCGCAATTATACAGAGGTTGCAACCAAATACTGGATAGGGCATGCACAACGAAAAGAGTACAATAAAGAGTTAAAATTCTTGATTAATGGGAAACAAACAAAAGAGCCTGTACCCAGGGGCGGATTTAAGGTAAAAGGCCCGGTCAACTCACATACCGAAAGGGCCCGTGTGTGGAGTATGTGACCTTGTGGCGATTTAATTTAATTTTTAATTTTTTACCCAAATGGGGCCCGTATGACAGCAGGGCCCGATCAGCAAATGCTGATCTTGCTGACCGTTAAAGCCGCCCCTGCCTCTATCATCAGTAGTTATGGATCTAAACTTGTTCAGAGATGTTCTAAGGTGTAAAGGGAGACTAGATAAATAAAAACTGTCGGATCAAGTAAAGATAAGCACCCCCAGCCTTCTGTAATTAGCCTTATAAGGCTAACTAACGAAAATATCACGACCTAACCTAACCAATCGTCAAGGGCGTACAGTTGACTTAACGATTGGTTAGGTTAGGTCGTGATATTTTCGTTAGTTAGCCTTATAAGGCTAATTAAAGAAGGCTGGGGGTGCTTATCTTTACTTGATCCAAACTGTCTTACAAAAGCAAACATCCAATCCTTCTACCTAGATTTGGCTATCTGAGAACATTAATCATCAGACAAACCCTCAATGATGTACATCATATCGGGGTAACACAGACACTAACTGCACTAAGAAAAACTTATTGGATACCCAAGGGAAGGATCACTATTAAAACAGTCCTGAATGAGTGTGTCACATGTAGGCGTATTGATGCTAGTCCCTATAGGAAACCAAATCCTCCTGCTTTGCCAGAGGAGAGACTTACTCTCAACAGACCCTTTGAGACTGTAGGCATTGTTAGAAAATCTAGAAGAGGAAGAACCATTGTTGTCCCAAGGCGATATGATGACTAAGCTGATTGATGCAGCATTGCTTGTATATATTAAGTTAAGGTGTATATATATATCCATCTCATAATTGTAAGGTTAGTGAAAAATTCACTTAATTTAGAGCTAGCATTTTTGGGCTTTTGTGGCATCATTGTTTGGGCACTCTTGTGGCATCATTTTTTGGGGCGCTGCGCGTCTTTTCTACTCGTTTGTGGAATGCCGTACTTACAGGGTGTGGTCTTATAGAGAGCTCTCTTGCAATTCAGTTTGGTTGTTTAGATACAAGATTGTTGCATCGTGCAATAGTGCAGGTTGTGTTGCTGTTGCAAGGTTTAGAAAGAAGACCATAAATAGTGCCCCTTTTGTTTTTATTTTAAATTCATGCAACTGAGGCCTAAGGTAGGCCCACATCGAGTCAGCAACCCTGAGGTAGGACCTAATAGGACCTCAAGTCCGTAAGTTTTTAATTTTAGCTTAACTTGGGCTGTAGGTTGAACTGGCCCTTCAGAACTTGGCCGTTCACGGCTCAGCTGGGATTTTGAACCCAATAAATAAATAAATAACAATTATCTCGTGGTGATCGGACGTGTTGGCTGTGCTCTAGCGAATTGACTTTTGCGCTTCTTTATTATTATTACCTTTCCTGCGCGTTGGTAACAAGTGAGGTGTTGAAATTTTTTTCCAGGGCTGCAGTTGAGATTGATCCTGCATTTTGGAATTGTTTTTTGACTGGTATAAGATCACTCTGGTGTTACCTGTACTTGTTTGTACGGGCCTAGCTTAGCTTATTCTGATAGCCTAGCCTAACCACAAGGTAAGACCCCCACTTGACCTAACCTGAGTAACTATTTTGATATAACTTGATAGTATCAAAGTTGGTGAGTCAACAAAACTTTTAAGCCTACGACCTAACTTAGGAACATAGCCTACCCTACAAAAATGGGTTTTGACAGTGACTGTAGAGTTTGTAAAAAGGAAGTTAAGAGTAAAGATAGAGCTATTGCATGTGATAGCTGTGATGACTGGTATCACGTAAGCTGCAAAGGCCTTACAAATGATATATATAAAGGTATAAATGCTGCTTCTAAGCTTAATGTCAACTTGATGTGGTTTTGTGACAAGTGTAGTACTGTAATAAAAAATTTTAATAAGTCCAGAGGGTCTATTAGTGAGAGAGAGGCCAGACCAACTTATAGAGATACTGCAGTTGAGCATAAATCTAGTGAAGTAGCAGTTCAAGTAAACTTAAATGTCCCTATACCTCATAGTGAGCCCAGGCCTAGATATCCTCAGACAATTCCTGAAAATGATGAGTGGACTAAACCTAGGAAAACCTGGAAAGCTAGAATTCAAGAGCCAAGGAAAAGTGTCCTTATAGAACTAACCAATCAGTTTCATACTTTCTCGTTGGTCCAGGATCAAGATGAGAAAGCTGAAAAAAGTAGGCCTATAAAACAAAATGTTAGCAATAATAATCCAGACTCGTATAAACCCAGGCACTCTAAAGCTATAGGTGTGCTTGAACCAGCATCCATTATAGGTGACTCTCAAGTGAGGGGCCTAGGATCTAAATTACCTAGAGGTTACTGTTATCCAGGTGCAGGGATAAATAGAATTAGTAATAAAATTATAGAAAAAGGATCTGGTATTGACCTAACTGTACCAAAGAATATGGTTATACATGTAGGTGGAAATGATATAAAGGGTAAGCACTCCGAAGAAATCATGGAGTCATATAAACAGCTATTAACAAAGTTAAAGGAACGGAGACCTAACCTTAAAACATCTATCACAGGTATAATTCCCAGGATACATGAGAATAATAAGTGGTACTCACAAGCATTATATATAAATAGTAGGCTTAAGACACTATGTCAGAGCATGGAAATTACATATATCGAACTGTGGAATAAATTTTACAAAAAAAGAGAGTTCTTTAACAGAGATGGAATTCACCTTAATAGTAAAGGAACTGATTTACTATCAAAGATTGTATCATATAATTGACTAAAAACTAAAGGAATAGGCCAAATTAGTACAAATACCAATACTCTTGATAACAATAAACTAATCAAAAATATAATCAAAACTCAAAAGAAAAAGGTCAACAAAGAAAGTAAAAGAGATGCAAATAATATACCATCACAGAACAAATTTTATTTTTAATGTATTGTAGCTATACATTAAAACATGTATATCCATGATGTGTAATCAAGAAGATTAAAATGAATTGTTACAACTTACAGTTGATTTTTATTTTTAAACCAATCTATTATAATTTATAATTTATATTACCATACTCATAATGTAAATAGTTAATCTTACCAGAGTAAAATATGACAATTTCCAGAAAAACAAGTATAGAATTATATTTAAAAATATTGAGAATCGGAATCGGAATCGAGAATCGTATCGGAATCGAGACTTTTTAGTGGTATCGGAATCGTTAAAAATTTTGGTATCGTCCCATCACTAATTTATTTATGCCAAGACAAATCTGAATCCAGTTGAAGTTACCTCTGTTAAAGAGTAAATAGTTGAATCTGTATGGATAGATATTGGGCATAAAAATGCCAGGAAAATCAGGATAGGGGGTATTTATAGACCACCTGAGGGATGTTCAGTTGGAGGAATCCCCAAAAGTAGAGAAGAAAATAAGTATGTACAAAATCAACTTATTGATGAAATAAATAAAGCAATGACAAGCAATATTATTATTGTTGGAGATTTCAATTATAGGCATATAGACTGGGAAATATTACAAACACCAGAAAGTAATGAGAGATTCTTAGACTGCATAATTGAGAATGGTTTAACCCAGTTAGTAAAGGAGCCAACCAGGGCCGATGCCATTCTAGATTTAATTCTAACAAATAATCCAGATACCTTCCAGGATATCTCGGTTTCAGAAACACTAGGTTCAGGTGATCATTGTATCCTTCGGTTTAATATTGTTTGTAATTCAAGACCTAGTGAAAATAAAGTAGAAGTTCCAGATTTTAAAAGAGGAAATATAAATGGACTAGTAAATGATCTGTGTCTAATAAATTGGACAGATATTCTACAGCCTGAACAGACAGTAACTAGTATGTGGGAAAAATTTAAAAGTATAATAATGAACATACAAAGGAAGCATATCCCACAGTGTAAAATCAGAACTGGAAAAAATAAAAAACAACCTTGGATAAACTGCAATGTAAAAAGAGCAATCAGAGAAAAAACAAAAGCATTTCATAAATTCAAAAGAACTAAAAATGGCACAGACTCCGAAATATATAAAAGTAAAAGAAGCATTTGCAAGAAAGTAATCAGAGATAGCAAACGTGACCTGGAAAAAAGCCTAGCCAAGAATTCAAAAAACAATCCTAAGAAGTTTTTCAGTCACTTCAATTTGAAAAGTAGAGTGAAAAAGAAAATTGGCCCCCTCCATATAGATGATAAAACTATAGATGATGATCTTGAAATAACTGAAGAACTAAACAAATACTTCTCATCAGTATTCACAAATGAAAATTTAAATAATATTCCTGATCTTATACTACCAGGACAAGATAGAGAAATAAATGAATTAAGGGTAACAAAACTAGATATCTTAAAAGCAATAGATAAATTAAAAATGGAAAAATCTCCAGGGCCAGATGAAATGCATCCAATAGTCATAAAAGCTGCCAAAAAGAATATAGCACAGGCACTAGAAATTATTTTTAATAAATCATTGATATGTACTGAAATTCCAGAGGATTGGAAGAAAGCAAATGTGGCTCCAATCTTTAAAAAAGGAAATAGAAACTTGGCAAAAAACTACAGACCCATCAGCCTCACCTCCATTATTTGCAAATTACTCGAAAGTATCATTAGAGGTAAAGTTACTGAGTTCCTTGAAGGGTGCAACCTTATAAATGATAGCCAGCATGGCTTTCGAAGTGGAAGGTCCTGTCTAACCAACTTGATTGAATTTTATGATGGAGTCCTATTGCATTTGGACAATAAAGAGCCAGTAGATATAGTATACTTAGATTTTGCAAAGGCATTTGATACTGTTCCTCATGCAAGATTGTTGGTAAAAGTTAGAGCCCATGGTATAAGAGGTCATATAGCTGATTGGATAGAAGAATGGCTGAGAAATAGAAAACAGAGAGTTCATCTAAATGAAAATAAGTTTACTTGGAGACCCGTATTGAGCGGAGTCCCACAGGGGTCTGTTCTGGGACCTCTGCTTTTTGTTGTCTATATAAATGATCTAGAGAAGGGCCTATCATGTAAAACCTCAAAATTTGCTGATGATACAAAATTAGGCCATAATGTTAAGTCAGTAGCAGGAGCAATGACAATACAAAAAGACTTAGACAGAGTAACAGCCTGGGCAGATAAGTGGGAGATGAAATTTAATGTTGATAAGTGCAAGGTTATGCATATTGGGCCAAAAAATCCAGAATTTGAATACAATATGAATGGAATTTGGATTAAAAATGATGATAAAGAGAAAGACTTGGGTGTCACTGTGACAAATGAACTCAAACCCTCAAATCACTGTATGGTAATCAGAAATAAAGCAAATGCTAGACTCAATCTCATGCAGAGACACATTGAATACAAATCACCCAATATTATAAAGCAACTATACATTTCATATGTGAGACCCCTCCTCGAATACTGCATTCAATTTAATAGTCCCTATTTGATACAAGATATTGAGAAACTGGAAAGAGTACAGAAACGAGCAACAAGAATGATCCCATCTCTAAGACAATTGACATATAAGGAGAGACTGGCGTATCTAAGCATGTTCTCATTAAAAAGGAGGAGGTTAAGGGGTGATATGATAGAGGTGTATAAAATGATAAAAGGGTTGGACAAGATAGATTTTGAGTCTCTTTTCATTAAAGATCACAATAATCAGACTAGAGGTCATAGTATGAAATTATTTAAACCAAGATGTAGAACAAATTTAAGAAAACATAGTTTTACAAACAGAGTAATTAAGTTTTGGAACAGTCTGACAGAAGAAGTGGTGACTTCAGATACGCTTGATTCTTTCAAAAGAAGGTTGGATAGTTTGATGTCTGCAAGGGACATCTGGTGATGGTGTTTAAGCCCATTTTTATTGCATGAATGGTACTAGTTTATTTCATATATATTATGTGCATTTGGGTGATAGATCCCACAGCTCAACACAGGTGTTGTGGGATATAGGGAGGCAGCATCTTGGGTTAGGGGATACTCTCTGTCCTTACACACCCTATTTAAAGAGATTCCTCTGCTGAGCGGTGCCCCCCCATAGTACTGTGAGGTATTGAAAAACTCATGATCTTCACTTGCCCCACAAACACCTTTAAATGGGAGACCCAAAATGGGTGCACACACATTTCTACATTACTGTACAGTCTTTACAGCCACACCGACACTTTTCCTCTTAAGTATATATATTGTAATGTATATGGATGTAAATTGTGACTTGGTCCGCATTTGATATGGACCGTGACTTATTTTTGGTTGGCATGGTACTGGTATTGATGAGTACCATAATGAAATTGACTGGATCTTTGGATCTTATATATTTGCATGTCAGTTATAAATAGATATAGTGTGTAACATATTTGTGGATAGTAGCCTATTATGACTTTGATCCTCTGGATCCAGAGATTCTATCTTTAGTTTTAAATTGATAATTAATTAGTTTTAAATTGATACTTAATTAGTTTTGTAAAAATTGGTTATTGCCAATGTACAGGCAGTTTTTACATAGTGGAGCCACCTCGATGGGCCGAAGTGGCCCCTAGTGTGCCCACTATAAAAATTTCTTATGTTCTTATGTTCTTATGTCCTTCAGAACCGGATTCTAGCCCAAGACTGAGTCAGTGACTATTTTTCGGCAAAGTTCTGAGTGTGCAAATTGTAGCCCAAGTTAGGCCTAGACGGGTTGAGCATAATTGAGTTAAGGTCCCAGGGTAGAAAGTTTGGTCGCCCAATTGCGAAACTTGGCCACTCGTCTGTCGTTGTTTTTGGCCTACATTTTTACCGGTTTGGTTAATTTTGGTTTATTATTGAATTAAGGTCCCAGGGTAGAAAGTTTGGTCGCCCAATTGCGAAACTTGGCCACTCGTCTGTCGTTGTTTTTGGCCTACATTTTTACCGGTTTGGTTAATTTTGGTTTATTATTGAATTAAAGTCCTAGGGTAGAAAGTTTGGTCGCCCAATTGCGAAACTTGGCCACTTGTCTGTCGTTGTTTTTGGCCTACATTTTTACCGATTTGGTTAATTTTGGTTTATTATTCGTAGGCGAAGGTTGCAGACTTCGGTGCGCCAGTTACTTGGGTGGAAAATTTGGTATTCCATACTGGTGGTTGGTTAGTACCCCACCCAGCAATTCAGTTTATTTGAAAAAAGCAAAATTTGCGTTTGATCAGTTTGGTTAAGTATTTTTGCCAATTCAGCTCATTTGGCATTGAGCCCAATTGTTGTTTGCATTGAAGATGAGTGCATCTGAATTGAACAAGTTTAAAAAAAGGAGAAGCGCCTACAAAGGTCTAATTACAAAGGTCATTGCCACTATAGATTCTGCCATAGAGCAAGAGGATTTAAGCTTAGTGACTGCGCAGCTTTCCATATTAGAAACTAAAAGGTTGCTCTAAGTGAGGTAAATATTAAAATTGAGGCTCTTATAGAAGAGGATGAAATAGAAAATAACATAATTTACTTTGAAGAGATTATTGATGATATAATTAAAGTAGGCCACCGAGCAAAGGAGTTTAGCAGCTCAGTACAGTTAGAGACCAGGTCTAATAATGAAACACAACACTCAACAAATGGTGTTTGTGAAGTTAAGGTTAACAGATCTGCAGTTCAATTACCGAGGCTTGTACTCAAAACATTTTCTGGGAGTATTCAGGAATGGCAAGGATGGGCAGACAGTTTTCAATCAGCAGTTCATTCTAGTCAAGTGTTAAGTGCGGTGGAGAAGTTTAATTGTTTGCAGTCCCTCTTGGAAGGGGAGACAGCAAAGACAATAGCAGGATTAGCATTAACAGAGGCTAATTATACTGTGGCTTGGGATATATTAAAGAAACGGTTTGGTAAGCCAGAGATCTTAATTAAAAGCCACCTCCGTGAACTTTTAGCTATACCTCCTGTTAATAATCCCAATAGTGTCAAGGAGTTACGGCAGTTATATGATGAATTTGAAGTTAGAACTACGTCCCTGGACAACTTTGGTGTAGGAATGGAAAGGTATGGTATAATGTTGGTTACTATACTAGATTCTAAATTGCCTAGCTCAATTTTGCTTGAATTAAGTAGGGGACACTCTACAGAACATGTGTACATCCCTCTTCAGCAGATGTTAAGTCTTTTAGGCACAGAATTAGCAAGACGAGAGGGAATTGAGTTTGCACAGTGGGATGTTAAACAAGGGGACAAAGGCAGGCACAGCACCAAGGTTTCTACAAAAAGGAATAGCCCAGGTACAGTGTCAGCTCTACATGCATCCTCTGAGAATAAATTAAAGGGAATCAAGGAATGCATATTTTGCGAAGGCAACCACAAGTCATATAAATGTGAAGTGGCTGAGGCTTTACCTTTTGAGGAGAGAAAGGACAGGGTAACTAAGTCCACAGCATGTTTTAAATGTTTTTTGAAAGGTCACAGAGCAAGGTTTTGTAAGTTTAAAATTTTGTGCAAAACATTTCATGGCAGGCATCAGCCATTATTGTGTGAAAATACTCCTAGTAGGCCTACCCCAGAAATAGAGACATCAGTGGCACATGCCACTGCTATGAAAGGGAGTAAAAGTAAAGGGGGATTATTGCAAACAACTGCAGCCTTATTAGTTGGGAATAATGGAGAAGCTACTGTAAGAGTGTTGTTTGATAGTGGTAGCCAGTGTAGCTTTATTAAGACCAGAATTTCCAGAAAATTGAAGTTTAAAGAACTTAAGAGGGAAAATTTAAGAATTTCTGGGTTTGGGGGTTCCGTTCAAAACCGAACCAAATTTAAGAAGGTAGAAGTTCTGGTTAAGGGGTTGTTACCGCAAAGTCCCACTATCAAGGTCCAAGCTGTAGAGATTGAGGAACTTTGTGCTCCAGTCACTACTTGTTTAGATATGGCATGTGTCCAAGAATTGCAAGTTAAAGGAATTAATTTGGGCAATAATAAGTTTGAAGAACAGAAGATATTAGTCTTTTGATTGGAGCTGACTATTATTGGGACTTCATCACTGGTAATATTGTCCGCACATCTCGAGGCCCGGTACCTATTGAAAGTAAGCTAGGCTGGATGTTACATGGTAGCTATTGCAATGAAATGGAAGTTAAGGCTCTTTTGTTAAGATTGAGAGGAAACAGCCATGGTTTGGAAAGGCATTTGAAAGCGTTTTGGGAACTTGAATCCATTGGCATAAAGGACAAACAGTCAAGTACAGTGAACAATGATGTTTTAGAGCAATTTGAAAGAGGGATTGGGTTTAGAGATGGTTGCTATGAAGTTGGCCTCCCTTGGAAGGATTCTTGCAAACCAGTTCAAACCTTCAGCTAGCTAATCGGAGGTTGGAGACTTCATTGTACAGGCAAGAAAAAATGAGGAGTTGTTAATTGAATACAATGAGGCCATCCTAAGCTATGTAAGGGAGGGCTATGCTGAAAGGTGCAAGGTGAGCTGGTGAGCCAGGAGGCACATTATCTGCCACACCATGCAGTGGTACGGCGAAGACAAAACTACCACTAAACTGAGGGTAGTTTTTGATGGCTCAGCCAAGGACAAAGGTGGTATGTCCTTGAATGACTGTTTGGATGCTGGGCCAAATTTAAATGCAGATTATTTTCCTGTTACTGAGATTCAGGTTTGGTAGAGTAGTAGCATTGACTGCAGATGTGAAGCAAGCCTTTTTGCGGATAAAGTTAAAACCAGAGGACAGAGATGCAGTAAGGTAATCTGTGGGTGGATACGAAAGACTTGTTGGAAAATGAACCTAAGGTTCAAGCATATAGAATGAAGTCAGTGTTGTTTGGCCTCAGCTCTAGTCCATTTCTGTTGGCAGCTACTATGCAGTACCATTTTAAGAAATATTCTGAAGTCTATCCTAACACTATTGAACACATAAGGAAAAATTTTTATGTTGATGATTTGCTGTGTTCCGTGGATAATACAGAAATGGCTAAACAGATATTCATGGAGGCTAGAGCTATAATGAGGGAGGCTGGCATGGAGCTTAGAAAATGGCAGATCAATCATTCTCAATTACAAGAGTTTATGAGTCAGTCCTGTGTAGTACCTGATGCAGCAGAATGTATGCATGGGCGCCCGCAGGATTTTTTCGAAGGGGGGGCAAAATTTAATGTATTAATAGGTAGGGACCGGAGGAAGCAAAAAACTTTTGACCCCTTAGGAACCAGCAGGTTAATTCTAAGCAAGTTTAGTGTTGCATTTTCTGTAATGGAAAATGGAAATATATATTGTATATACATACAATGCACATGATAACAATCATTTATTTTATTTATAACAGAAACATGATAGAATGAAGAAAAAAGCACACTGAAGTAAATGTTGTACCTAATTTGAAAACGGTGTTTCGAGCATCACCTACACTGCTCATTTGAATAGGAATTGTAGTCGTCTGCGGTCACTACCAAAATTATGAACAACCTTTTCCATAAAATCAGTTTTGTTGGAGTTGATTTTCTCCGGTGTACACTGAGCATACATAACCCAGAGAGTCGCTCATCAGACATAGTAGACATCAGCCATGTTTTAATTTTAAGGGGGGGACTTCTGAACAAATAAAAAGGTAGCAACCTTTTATCATGCACACAAATAAAAAATTTCACCCTTTAGGAGGCAGTTGGATACTTTTCAGCAAGTTTAGGATATAAATATTTTCTTAGAAAATATTTAATATATTTTCTTGGCATTTCCAGGGGGGGGGGCAAGCGCCCCCCTTGCCCCTACCTGCGGGCGCCCATGAATGTATGGAGGATTCTGGTATTAAGGAGTTGTGGGCAATAGACGCAAAAGTGCTAGGCATTGTTTGGCAGCAAGATGATGATTTGTTTACCTTCAATGGGAAATCTTTAGTAGAGCTGGCTGAGAATGAGACAAGGTGGACAAAACGTACAGCTCTTAGTTTGGCTTCAAGGTCTTTGATCCTCTTGGATTCCTGGCTCCATTTGTGATAAAGTCAAAAATTTGGTTTCAGAGCCTCTGGGAAATTGGACTTGGTTGGGACCAAGAATTACCTGATCATATGGTGGTAAGGTGGAAATATTGGTTCAAAGAATTGGCACATCTTGGAGACATTGAAATCCCAAGATGGTACTTTGGAGAGTTGAACAATAGTCCAGACAATTTGGAGCTGCACATCTTTTGTGATGCAAGTGAGGAAGCCTATGCAACTTGTATTTATATAAGAGGCTGTGATAGCGTCAGAGCTGGGCAGTATTTAAATACATTTGTATTTAAATACGTATTTAAATACATTTGTATTTAAATACGTATTTAAATACATTTGTGTATTTAGAACTGTATTTATAAATACATTGTTTTTCATGTATTTAAATATAGTATTTAAATACTCAAAATATAAAAATGTAAATACTTTTACTGGTTTAATACACGTTCTGTACTAGCACAGTACGACGCGTCGACAGTGTAGTACAGCATGGTTCATGTTTCAACGTGTCAGTTCAATCAGTTGTGTGCCACTCTTAGTCGAAAGCGGTTGATTTCTTTATCGTGTGCGTGTCATGGCTTCAACAAGCCATTAGATGGCTTCAACAATTACCATTAGATTCCTGTGTCCCACAAACAGCCTACCTAACTCTCTCTTACATTACCAATTTAGAAGCTATAGACATTACCCCTAACTATACTTAAGTACGGACAACTTCCTACCCCATTTGTCACCTTAGAAACACCACCTAATTACACTCAGCACCAACGATTAGGTCAGATAGGAAAAAACATCTCTAGGCTAGCCCAAACAATACGAACAGCCGCGTTGGTTCGTTTATGCCTTGCTCTTGCCATTCAGCTTAGATTTAGTGATATTTCCCCTTTCGTGACTTTTCGACTATATACATATATATACACACACGTCACCTCACTCCTTCCCTACAAGTTTAGTCTGTCAGGGGGATGAGGGACCCTAGACGACCTGCGGAGCGGGGTTGATGTAGTAGGATTAGGTACAACCTGTATAGGCGGGCGAGTTGAACCATTTTCCGGAGGATCAGTTCTCTCTTCCGGAAGACTCTGGTCCTTCTGCAATTCACGTTCCCATATCTGGTCCTGATGGCGTTTAATAGAACGACCATCTTCTAGTTGGCACTTGAAGGAAACAGGGCCCGTTCTCTTCTGCACAGTTGCAGGAACCCATTTTGGTCCAGCCCCATAGTTGCGAATCATAACTGGATCATTAGGTTGCGCTTCTATAACTCTCCCTCTTTTAGTGTCGTGGTACAACTTCTGTTTTTCCTGATGGCGTAAAACTCGTTGTTGTAACGTTTCGTTTGGACGTAACAAATCGAAAACTGAACGAATTCCCCGGCCAGTCATAAGTTTAGAGGGAGACACCCCAGTCGTGGTGTGAGGTGTTATTCGATATTTAAACAAAAATTTATGCAACACCACTTGCATTTCCTTCCCACGAGAATGACGCAAGGCCGACTTGAAAGTACGGACCATGTTTTCCGCGAGACCGTTAGTAGATGGGTGGAAAACACTAGACCGGACATGTCTAATGCCATTTAGGTGGACGAAGGAACGCAATTCCTCACTGGTAAAACAAGTACCATTGTCGGAAACCAGGACTACGGGTAAACCCCATCGAGCGAAAACCGAACGGAGTAAGCGAATAGTAACACCCGAAGTCGTGGAAGTGGTTGGAAAAATTTCCACCCACTTAGAGTAGGCGTCCACAATGACTAGGAAATAAGTATTATTTATAGGACCTGCATAGTCAACATGGATCCTATGCCACGGTATAGTAGGCCATTCCCAAGGATGAAGTGGACTTTTCCTTGTGAGATCTCTGTTCTCTAGGCAGCTTTGACAGGAACGAACCAATGATTCGAGTTCTCCATCTAAACCAGGCCACCAGAAATAAGCTCTCGCCAGCTCTTTCATTTTTGTTGCACCCATGTGTTCAGCGTGAAATTCCTTCACTAAATTCGACCTGCCTTCATTTGGAATTATCACTCTGTGGCCCCATAAGAGACAGCCATTTTGAATGGAGAGGCCAGACTGACGTTGATAAAAAGGCTGTAATTCACTCTCAACCTTAGTAGGCCAACCAACTGAGCAGAAATGGATGACCCTAGACAGAATAGGGTCTGATTTTGTCCACTGCTCTATTTGTACCGCAGATACTGGAGTGGATACGAAAAACTCCGCCAAGTGAACCCATTCTGTAGGTATAGGTACACAATCATTTGGATTTTCTAAGGGCAACCTACTTAGCGCATCAGCCGTACCTAAAAGTTTACCTGACCGATGTACTAAGTCAAATTTATAGGCTTGTAGAATCAGTGCCCATCGTTGAATCCTACCTGAGGCCATAACTGGAATATTTTTATTAGGTGAAAATAAACCTAAAAGAGGCTTATGGTCAGTAATTAGTTTAAATTCATGACCTCATAGATAGAAATAAAAATTTTGTACTGCAAATACTAAGGCTAATGCTTCACGTTCCACTTGTGCATATCGTCTTTCAGTCTCATTTAGTGTTCTAGAAGCAAAACAGATACGCCTATCTACACCATCAATGTGGTGAGATAACACTGCCCCAATTCCATAAGAACTGCTGTCTGCTGAAACTACGAGAGGAAGTTTAGGAGCATAATGCACTAGGAGAGTGGACTTTAGTAGTACGTCCTTGGAAGCCTCAAATGCTTCCTTTTGAGTTTTCTCCCATCTCCACTGTTCCCCAGACCGTAATAGCTTATTTAAGGATTCAAGGAAAGTCGAGGCATTAGGCAAAAATTTCCTATAAAAGTTTAGGAGACCTAAATAAGCTTGTAACTGTGTGATGTTTTGTGGAGGTGGTGCATTTTTTATTGCTTCTAGTTTATCCACCGTTGGATGAATGCCTGAGGCATCTATGCAGAACCCTAAATATGAAACCTCGTTAGTGACCCATGAACACTTTTCTCTCTTTAGCTTAAGTCCGGCATCCCGGAGTCTTTTTAGAACTGTGGTTAATCTAGTTAGGTGTTCTTTTTTAGACGAACCTGAAATGAGGACATCATCTAGAAAGCAAAGTACCCCTGGAATGTGACCTAGAACTTGCTCCATTGTCCTCTGAAAAATACCCGGAGCCGATGCTATTCCATAGCATACCCTATTGTACTTATATAGGCCTCGGTGCATATTTATGATAGTTAATTCTTTAGAGTTTTCATCTAAACTTAGTTGAGCATAGGCTTGGGACATATCGAGTTTTGTGAAATATTTACCCCCAGCAAGAGAGCTAAATAATTCATCAGGCTTGGGTATAGGTTGGGTATAGGATAGCAATCTAGGACGGCTCTATTTGCTGTTAAACGGTAATCCCCACATAACCGCACGGACTTGTCCGGTTTTAGTACAGGAACTACTGGGGCAGCCCACTTAGCGTGTGTGACTGGTTCAATAATTTTATCTTTGAGCAGCCTGTCAATTTCTAAATCTACCTTCTCCCGCAGTGCATGCGCAAATTGCGCAATTGAACGAGCCTTACAAAATTTCGGAGTTACATTAGGATCTACTTCTATGCAGACCTGATGGCCTTTTAGGTTGCCTACTTCAGGCCCAAAAACAGAAGAAAACTCCCTTAACAATGAGTCTATGTCAGATGGATATGAGAGTGTATGCACATCTGCCTGACCCCATGGCAAGATTTTGTCAATCGGCATTTTCAAAGCATCAATCCAATCACGGCCTAGTAGAGTAGGCCCTTGCTCATCCACCACTAAAAGGGTTAAGGGATGAGACAAAGTTTTCTGGTTGAGTGTAACTGTGACGGATGCTTCTCCACAAATAGGTATTTGTATGTCCCCATATTTCTTTAAAATAGTTTTAGATGCATGTAGTTTAGGTGTGTTTTTGAAAATTTTATCAAAAACTGTTTTGGACATGACAGTTCGGGCAGCACCTGTATCTAGTTCTAGAGGAACTGTAATTCCATTTAGGCCTACCTCTACAATATATGGGCCTGTATTTTTCCCACTTTGCTGCTCATAAAATAGGTACTCCACTCCAATGTTCGAAGTATTTCCCCTTTGAGGATTTACACTAGAAATGTTAAAATTAGAAATTTCACCCTTCGTTTTCTTTGAAAAACACACTTTAGCTATGTGGCCTATTTTACTACAGTTTCGGCAAACTGCTTCTTTAAAAGGGCAGTCCTTCTTCCAATGGTGTTTTCCACACCCAGTACATGGCTTGGAAGGCTTAGTAGAATTAGTAGGCTTAGTCGTATTTGCCTCATACCTTTTATTTGCCTGTCTAGTAGGCTCATTAGGTCTGCCAGGCCTAGAAGATTTAAAGCTATTTACGTGTTGGGCTTTACTACTGTGATTTCCAAAAGCTCTAACATCTTTAGCAGCTGCTTCTCTAGCCGTAGCTATTTCTACAGCCTGACTAAAAGTTAGGTCCTGTATGGCTAATAGGGCTCTCTGGGTAGACTCCTCTTTGAGACCCATTACAAACCTATCTCTTAGCATTTCATCTAATTTGTCCCCAAATTTACACGTACGGCTATGGCTTTTTATTCCTGCAACAAACTCTGCAATGCTTTCATTTCCCGTCTGATGCCTTGAATAAAATTTGAAACGTTCATAGATGAGAACTACTCGGGGTTTGTAGTGATCGGTTAGGGCCTGTACCAATTCATTATAGGTGCAGGTTTCCGGTGCTTTAGGAGAAACTAGGTCCATAACTAAACCAAACGTTTTAGGGCCTATTATAGTTAAAAAGGTAGGTACTTTCTTAGCATCAGGAATGGAATTTGCCTCGAAAAACAACCTCACCCTAGTGGCATAAGCTTCGAAGTCCTCCCCAGAGTCTTCGTAGGGGCTTATATGGACAATCACCGACATGCTAGAGCAAAACCGAATTAGGCCAAATCACGTGAAGTAGGTTAGATTTGGTTTAAATTTGATCTAGTTACTTCCCAGTTAGGGCTGAATAGTGAATTGTATTAGAGTTAGGGCTGAGTAGGAATTAGTTTTAGAGTTAGGGCTGAGTAGGAATTAGTTTTAGAGTTAGGGCTGAGTAGGAATTAGTTTTAGAGTTAGGCCGGCGGGACCTACGCTATAGTACGGTAGCTTACCCACACAAACAAACCAAATCGGACGACCCACTAGGCTACATCCAATTTTCCAAACAACCACTTGAACCCAATAAGCCAAATTAAACCAATGAGCCAAATTTAACCCAATGAACAAAATTTAATCAAATGAGCCAAATTTAATCCAATGAGCTAAATTAAATCCAATGAGCTTAATCGAATCGCATGAGCTTAATCGAATCGCATGAGCTTAATTGAATCCCATGAGCTTAATTGAATCCCATCCTCGTCGCCAAATGTGATAGCGTGAGGTAGACACCCCAGTTAGGTTACTTAGGTTCTAGGAACAATCAAAAGCACTTACCGGTGCGTTGAATTAGATATTCCTTTGGGAGCCTACCATTAGATTCCTGTGTCCCACAAACAGCCTACCTAACTCTCTCTTACATTACCAATTTAGAAGCTATAGACATTACCCCTAACTATACTTAAGTACGGACAAGAGGCACATTGCAAGAGGAAGTAAGTTGCAGGTTGGTTGCTGCAAAGAGCAGAGTAGCACCTTTGAAAAGGCTTTCTGTTCCAAGGTTGGAATTGATGGGTGCAGTTATTGCTAGTCGGCTTGCAGTTACAGTGCAAAAGTCTTTGGCCCTCTATGAAATTCCAAGCTATTATTGGACAGACTCCACTATAGTTTGGCACTGGTTAAGAAGCCAGGCAAGGAAATGGAAACCATTTGTTGCCAATAGGGTGGAGGAAATTCAAGCGCACACGGATCCCAAGCAATGGAAGCATTGTCCAGGCACCCAAAACCCCGCTGATTTACCAACACGAGGAATTTCAGTGAAAGATCTTGCACAGTCAAGTTTGTGGTGGAATGGGCCAGAGTGGCTAAAACCTGGAAGTGAAAACTGGCCTTCTAATCAGCCTATTGTAGGAGAATGCCAGGCTGAAGAAGCATGGGTGAGTGAGGTGAGAAAATGCACTGTGAACAGTTGTCAAGTTATGCAGCAGAACCCCATATTGAGGCTTGAGGACATTAGCAGTCTGAAAAGGTTGTTAAGAGTGACAGCATGGGTATATAGATTTACCAACAATATTAAGGGAGAAACAAGAAGGGAAGGAATTCTGAACAGTAAGGAGATTCAGCAAGCCAGGAAATACTGGGTGGTATATGTGCAGAAGGAAAAATTTGGTGAAGAGAGGGAATTGTTCACCAGCCGTCCATTACAGGTTCTACCAACACATTCTGCTCTCAAGGGTTTGCATGTGTTTTTGGATCAGGATTTATTGAGAGTAGGAGGTAGACTACAGTTTTCTGGCCTTCCAGAGGAGAAAAGACATCCAATTTTGCTACCTTCTGGGGGCCACTTTGTGGACCTTTTGATCCTGGATACTCATCATAAGTTGTTACATGCCGGAGTTAGAGAAGTGATAATAGAGATCAGACAACAGTTTTGGATTCCCAAAATTAGACAAGTAGTAAAAAAGGTCTTGCATAAATGTGTGGTTTGCAAGCGTTGGAGTGCAAAGCCTTATTATGAAAAGGTGGCTCCACTTCCAAGAGAACGGTGTGTCTATACTGCCCCATTTGATGTAGTGGGAGTAGACTTCGCAGGTCCAGTCTATGTGTATGAACAAGGGGAGTCTAACAAAGGTTATATATGTCTTTTCACATGTGCTACCACCAGAGCAATCCATTTGGAGTTGGTAAGCAACTTAAGTAGTGATGTATTTCTTTTGGCCTTTAAAAGGTTTGTGAACAGAAGGGGTTTCCCAAATAAAATCATATCGGATAATGCAAAAACCTTCAAAAAGGCTGCAAAGGAACTCCAAGAAATTTGGTCCTTGCTAAAAGAGGAAGGATTCCAATCCTACTTTTCACACCAAGGGGTACAGTGGGAGTTTATTGTAGAGAGAGCACCATGGTGGGGAGGATTTTGGGAAAGGCTAGTGAGAAGTGTAAAGTGTCCATTAAAGAAACTTTTAGCTAATGCTCATTTGAGCAAAGAAGAATTCTGCACTGTTTTATGTGAAGTAGAAGCAATGGTGAACAGTAGGCCTATCACTTTTGTTTATAACAGTATGCAGGATGCAGAGCCATTGACACCAAATCATTTTCTTTGTGGTAAACTATTAACATCAAGCCCCAGTGTGCCAGAAGACTTGCAGCCTATCTAGAGCACTCAAGGAGAGTTAACCAGACGGTTCAGGTACCTTGAAGAGCTACAAGATCAGTTATGGAAGAGGTGGCAGATGGAATACTCGCCAGAATTCAATTATTACCCATCAGGCAAGGTAAAGGGCTCCAATGCAAATTGTATCAAGGTGGGAGAAGTGGTAATGATTGGGGATGAAAGACCAAGGCAATGCTGGAAGCTTGGCATAATTGAAGAGTTGTTTGTTGGCAAAGACAATTTAGTTAGGTCTGCACTGTTAAAGACTTCAGGAGGAAAGTTAAAGAGACCTATACAAAAACTCTATGCTTTAGAAATCAGCAAAAACACAGATAGTCAAGATGAAACATTTGAGTTACAACCTCATGGAGAAGGCTTGGCTAACCTTGCAGAAGGTAATGACAACAATGCCTCTTCGGTGGGGAGTGTTAGAAAATCTAGAAGAGGAAGAACCATTGTTGTCCCAAGGCGATATGATGACTAAGCTGATTGATGCAGCATTGCTTGTATATATTA
Organism: Bathynomus jamesi; assembly: GCA_023014485.1. NCBI lineage: Eukaryota > Metazoa > Arthropoda > Malacostraca > Isopoda > Cirolanidae > Bathynomus > Bathynomus jamesi. Next base: position 165,381 of record JAJOZX010001564.1, read on the forward strand.
AGTTAAGGTGTATATATATCCATCTCATAATTGTAAGGTTAGTGAAAAATTCACTTAATTTAGAGCTAGCATTTTTGGGCTCTTGTGGCATCATTGTTTGGGCACTCTTGTGGCATCATTTTTTGGGGCGCTGCGCGTCTTTTCTACTCGTTTGTGGAATGCCGTACTTACAGGGTGTGGTCTTATAGAGAGCTCTCTTGCAATTCAGTTTGGTTGTTTAGATACAAGATTGTTGCATCGTGCAATAGTGCCGGTTGTGTTGTTGTTGCAAGGTTTAGAAAGAAGACCATAAATAGTACCCCTTTTGTTTTTATTTTAAATTCATGCAACTGAGGCCTAAGGTAGGCCCACATCGAGTCAGCAACCCTGAGGTAGGACCTAATAGGACCTCAAGTCCGTAAGTTTTTAATTTTAGCTTAACTTGGGCTGTAGGTTGAACTGGCCCTTCAGAACTTGGCCGTTCACGGCTCAGCTGGGATTTTGAACCCAATAAATAAATAAATAACAGGCATTGACTATACAGGAACATTGACTGTAGTGGTGGTTGACACTGAACAAAAAATGTACATTGTACTATTTACATGTACTGCCTCACGAGCTGTTTATCTGGATGTTGTGGGGAATCTTACAGCAGAATCCTTTGTTGCTGTCTTTAAGAGATTAACATCCATGTAAACAGCTCGTGAGGCAGCACATGTAAATAGTACAATGTACATTTTTTGTTCAGTGTCAACCACCCTTACAGTATCAGAATCAGGACATTCAGTATCCAAGACAATTTGGACTGAAGACGCTGCATATTTCAAAGCTGGTGAACAGGTCATTAATGGCTTGTTAAGCAATGAAGTCACACAATTATATGTACAAAATTCAAACATAAAATGGAAGTATATTTCAGTTTCCTCTCCTTGGTATGGTTCTATCTGGGAGAGGAATATACAAACGATAAAGAATTGCTTAAGGAAAGCAATTGGTAAAAAACATACACTTGTTTGAGTTGCTCACTCTCCTGGCTGAGACTGAGAACATCATCAACAACAGACCAGTCACTTATGTGGGTGACAACCTTAATGACCCTGAACCATTAACTTCAAATAATTTCATTCGAGGAGAACAAGTTAGTTTCCTGTCGGACTACAATATGGACTCTTCAGAAGACCCAAACTGGACTCAACAACATGATGAGCTCCAAACTAAGTTACAACACTTAACTAGAGTTAAAACTCATTTCATTAAACAGTGGAAAACTGAGTACTTGATGGGTCTAAGGGAGAGACATAAACAAATGACTAAGAAGGATTGGTCTGACACAATTAAGGTAGGGGACCTTGTTCTAATACATGACAGTACTCCAAGACAATACTGGCCTCTGGCTAGAGTTTTAGAACTCAGACCAGGGGCAGACAGGGTAACAAGAGTGGTCAAATTAAGGACTTCAACGGGAGACACAACAAGATACATTTCTCTTTTGTACCCCCTAGAGTCTGGACCCAAAACAATGGACTCTGGAGAGCCATCTCCACCGACAGTAACAACTGGAGACACTGAACTTCCTGTAACTATAGTCTATACCCTTCACAGTAGGAGCGGTAACACATCCTACTATCACATTGACAGACACAAGACCTCAGCGACAAACAGCGTTAAAGGCGCAACTAGTTTTACACAAAAAAATAGACGCTAGGGAATTGTAATTTCATCTTCTAACTTTCACTTTTCCTTTTCTTATGGTAAAGACCATGAACAGTTTCATCCTATGGATGTATATTTTCTCTTCTAATTAAATGCTACCTCTTCTTTATGAGAAGGTAAGGATAGTCACTGTTAATCGGATTAACAGGCATTTACAATAAAATATTTAGCTAGTCTACACTCAGACATAAAAATTGGTGACAATGACACTAAGATTTTCATCTCCCGGGGTCGCCAGTATATGGAAAACTGATACGTGTGGGTAATTGGAAGGTAACGGAAATGGTCCACTGAGTAGGTAGGTAGTTAATCTAACAATTATTAAACTCCTTTTATGTCAATGACTGGGTGGATGAAACCAATTGGTTGCTCACCAGAGTTATTCACCACACTAGCATTTATATACTGTGTGATAGAACGTGCTTGGTAGTATTGATACACATTACCAATCAACGAACAAACAAAAAAGTAGCTGGTGTTAAAAAGCGGGAACAAAGGACTTGCATCAAGAGCGGCATGGCGACCGGGAAGGCTTGAAAACAAAAAACCATCACTACCAACAAGTGCGCTCAGAAATTAAGCAACTAGGAGAAAGACTCTAAGAAGAAATCAGGCTTGACTAAGGAGACCAGGACTTATCTAATAACACTCAGTAAGTGAACAATTGTATTTCTAAACCCCACTTTAGTGATAACATTTAAACTAGGTCCAGTTAAATTAGGCCTACATTGTGGTCTAAGACCTAACATCAACTCATAGCTTAACAAAGGCTAAGGTAAATTACCCTAACCTAATTTGGTGAGAAATCCCACTGTGGACCTCAATTTACTCTGCCCGCTCTCTCTGGACCATTTACGGAATCTCTGGGCTGACCCCTACAAGGCTAGGCTTAATATACTCTACAGTTAGACTGGAGATATTAGGGGTAGGTTAATTGGGGACCAATTCATACAGAACATTTTTCACACTACGAATCCACTGGCCCCGGGTTCGAAACTCGGTGACGGCAGGCGGCAAGCAGCAAACTCAGCTGCTCATCCTTCCACACAATAAAAATTGGTTGCTAGATAAATGGGTATCCTGGGTAGACTAGTGGTTAAGACACTGGGCTGCTGATCGGGAGGTCGTGAGATCGAGTCCTGATGAGGACTTTGTAATTTCTGACTACCCGTAGTGGGGCGTGGTTCAGATTCCACATTAAACTGTAGGGCTAAGGTAGAGTAACAAGTTTGACCTTCGTCAGAATGAACAATTCGGGCGGAAGCAAAACCAACGTAACCAAGATATATATATGCGTGTGTGTGTGTGGGTCACGGGGTACAGTTCTTGCGCGTTTAAATGGATATAAATCACCTTGAAACACTAATTCAACTGGGCCCCACCATATCTATCTATATATATATATATATATATATATATAGAGAGAGAGAGAGAGAGGGGCGACAAGCTTCACCTTCGTGAGGAATCACTGCATGGAGCATTTGAAAGCTATTAAGGTTAATTCACCAAATACCGAATATTCGGTGCGAAACTATTCGGCCGAATGCCGAATATTGGTTATGTTTGGGTTATTAGGCATCAGTGGAAAAAACTGAAACCTTTATCAGTTTGACAGCAAATGGAATTATTAGTAAATGTGAGCAAAAGCAGTATGTTTTAGCCACCAAAAATCTACCAGGTTCCCTTACTCATGAAAACATTGCAAGAATTGTCAATAGAGAGCGATCGTGTACATACAGTTGCGCACAGAATTGTCAATAGAGAGCGATCGTGTACATACAGTTGCGCACAACAATAACCGTAATCTTACTAAAGTTATTCGCGTTCTCTAAATGACTTATGGTGCTTGTGCGAATCATACTTTAGCACTTGCAGTTAATGGAGCCCTTCTTAGCCAGAAGTCTGTTTCAGATATATGTGAAATTGCGCGTCGAATTTGTTCGCATTTTAATCATACGTCTCTAGCCTGTGACAGACTTAAAGAAATCCAAAAGCAACATAATTTACTCGAAAACAAACTTATAAGAGACGTTATCACCCGTTATCAACTATACATAACTAACTCTCAGTGGACTCTAATTCAGCGTGTTGTAAAACTTCTTAGTCCACGTGAAAAATTAACGAATATCTTTTCCTCTGATTCATCTTGTCTTTCCCTGATGTTTCACGGTGTAACGGGCTTGTGGTATTTTTGCGTAACATAAATGGTGATGCAGATATTCATACTTTCAAAAATGACTTCATAGAAAATTTACAAAATTGCTTCATGCAGTAGAAGACAGACATTATTTGCATGACTGCCCAGGTTTTAGATCCTTGTTTCAAATTTGCTTGCATTACAGTGCCTGAGTTTGTAAAAAACGAGATAATCATTATGTCTGCATCACGTAATTAGTCCTACACGTAATATAACTCATGTCGATGACGTAATCGCTTTTGTTTCACGAGATGATCAAGAACCTTCGAAAAAGAAGCCGAAGGTTGACTTATGGAGCTACTTCGATGAGGTTGCTACATCTTCACGATCAGATGTACCCACTGCCGGATTAAGGCTTTGGGGGCTCGGGGCACTTAAGATAGGGGGGCCCTTGTGGTCTTGAACGCATTGGCATCACATACACAATTAAGAGCATGGTTATATATATATATATACACACACACACATATACACTGTGTATATATATATATATATATATATATATATATATACACACACACACACATATATATATATATATATATATATATATATATACACTGTATATATACGGGACTCCAATAAACCTAGCCCCCCCCGCCCATGGCCTAAACCATTAGAGGTACAGTAAAACTAAACATACTTTACAAAAGAGAATTTAATCCTGCATTTAATGAGAAACAATTAAAACTTAGTGTTCCCGCCATTGGCTTCCAAGACAGCCTGAATTCGCTTTGGGTAGCTTGCCAAAAGTGACGTGAATAGATCTTGATCGTTACACAAATTTGCTAAAATAGTCTCAATGTGTTGCGTCATTGTATCCTTCGAAAATCGATTTGCTGCAGGTTCTTGAAACAAGAGACATTCAACCTTGTCCTTTATAACTGATCCAATGTGTTCACAGACGTTCAGTTCAGGAGAATTTCCTGGCCATTCTTCATTTCCAAAGAAATCGATCTCATGGTTCCGCAACAACTGTTGAGTGGCTAATGCCTTAAAGCAGGGGGCCTTATCGTGCAGAAGTGTGACCTGATCGACATCCATAACATTGTTTGGGTTTCTTAGAAAAGGAATGACATGCTGGGACAGAATAATATCACGAAAATACTGTCCATCCCAACTCTCACCATTTGGCTTCAGCACCCACATGAGCTTTGCAGTGAACAAAACAAACACACCAACACAGTCTGGACTTTTTAATAATTCGCGATAATGTTCATTGTCATCGATTTCATCTGGTGTTGTGGCCCACACTCGATCATTTTGGTAGTTAGGCCGACGTGTTACGTAAACAAAAAATTCATCGGAGACAGCTAAATGCTTGAAATCATCCACATCCCAATCTTCAAGATAATGGGCAAACCACATTCTGTCATCGATGTTAAGTTGAGTTTTTCTTGGCTTTGGAAGTTCATGCCAAGGCTTTAAACCTTGCCTATGACGGTACAGTCGAATGATCTCACCACTAACGATCTTTCCTCTCAACACTTCGATCTCTCTAAAAAGTTTAGCACAGCTGTTTTTCCGCTTACGCGTACCGCTTTCAATGATGTCCTTTGTTTCCTGAGAGAGTGGCAAATTTGGGCGCCCAGATTTGGTTGTATCCATTTCACATTCATCCAAAGTTTTATTCTAATTTCTTTTGACGAAGTCCTCACTTCTTCACAACTTTTTGGCAACCCATGAACATGTTATAAAGGTGGCTCCAGCATCACGAGCTTCCCGAAATGTCATTGCTCGTATGCGATCTATCACACGTTGCCTCTCTGAATCACCAATTAATTGAGAAGCCATTATATTATCACTTTATCAGCTAGAGTAATTTTAATACCTGCAATAAATAAAGAATTTATATATTTTTATAATCACTAAAAACTATTTCGATATAAGTAAACATGTAAGCTGCAAATGGGGGGGGCTAAGGTTTTTTGGAACCCCTTATATATATATATATATATGTATATAAACACAGACCGTGCATGGAACAAGGAACTCTTCTGGGAAAATTAAATCCACTATAGTCCGAATAAGTAATGGTAAATGACAAATACCATAGTTTTTCTTTTTCATGATGCTAGCCCGACGTGGGCAACGGGTCTCTCGCAAAGAGATCCCATAAATATAGCTTCCCCTCACCAGCTATCTGCAAAGCAGACAGGATCCAGCTTTGGGACATGGACCTAGGGTTTAAAGCAAGCCTAGTCCCTACATTCAGAACCTCTATATAAGTAAAAGACTCGTTGCATTCACGTCGGATTGAATAAACAAAGAAAAAGGGGTAACTATTGTATTTTTAGCCAAAAAAAAAAACTTAAACCTCAACCGGGACATTGAGCGTCCACTTTTCAAGGCACGTAACACGTCCGTTTAATATACACAAACTCACGTGTTACGTACCTTGAAAAATGGACGCTCAATGTCCCGGTTGAGGTTTAAGTTTTGGTTTTTTTGGCTAAAAATACAATAGTTACCCCTTTTTCTTTGTTTATTCAATCCGACGTGAATGCAACGAGTCTTTTACTTATATAGAGGTTCTGAATGTAGGGACTAGGCTTGCTTTAAACTCTAGGTCCATGTCCCAAAGCTGGATCCTGTCTGTTTTGCAGATAGCTGGTGAGGGAAGCTATATTTATGGGATCTCTTTGCGAGAGACCCGTTGCCCACGTCGTGCTAGCATCATGAAAAAGAAAAACTATGGTATTTGTCATTTACCATTACTTATTCGGACGATAGTGGATTTAATTTTCCCAGAAGAGTTCCTTGTTCCATGCACGGTCTGTGTTTAACATATAAATTTCTCAGGGGACCATTCTGAGTTTGTGTATATTAAACGGACGTGTTACGTGCCTTGAAAAGTGGACGCTCAATGTCCCGGTTGAGGTTTAAGTTTTGGTTTTTTTGGCTAAAAATACAATAGTTACCCCTTTTTCTTTGTTTATTCAATCCGACGTGAATGCAACGAGTCTTTTACTTATATAGAGGTTCTGAATGTAGGGACTAGGTTTGCTTTAAACCCTAGGTCCATGTCCCAAAGCTGGATCCTGTCTGCTTTGCAGATAGCTGGTGAGGGAAGCTATATTTATGGGATCTCTTTGCGAGAGACCCGTTGCCCACGTCGGGCTAGCATCATGAAAAAGAAAAACTATGGTATTTGTCATTTACCATTACTTATTCGGACTATAGTGGATTTAATTTTCCCAGAAGAGTTCCTTGTTCCATGCACGGTCTGTGTTTAACATATAAATTTCTCAGGGGACCATTCTGAGTTTGTATATATATATATATATATATATATATATATACACACACACACACACACAAAACTTGAATACTGCTCAGTCTTGATGTTCCCATATAAAAAGGAAGAAACTAATAGACGAGAAGAAACTCAGAGACATTTTACAGCAAAGAGTGATGGCTGGAAAGAACTCAATTAGTGGAAAAGACTACGTAAACTAAATTTGTACTCCCTGGAAAGAAGAAGAGAGAGGTCACCATAATCTACATATGGAAAATGATCGAAAAACTGGTACCAAACCTCAAACTAAACCCAATTACAACTAAAATAACGCTGGAAAATAGGAAAGGCAGAATGTGTAGTCTTCCCAAGTTAAAGGCCCGACAAGGGACCTCTTTAACACTGAAGGAAAATAGTTTGGTTGTCAGAGGGCCAAGACTTTTTAACTAACTTCCAAAGGACCTCAGAAACGTTACAGGGGTCAAAGTTGAAGTCTTCAAGAGAAGACTAGATGCCTGGCTCAGGACAGTACCAGATGAGCCGGGTGTACCTAGCTATGTACCAAGCCAAGCCTAGAGGCGGGGCCACCAGCTTGACTTTCGTGTGAAGAGACCAACAGACGGAACATCAACGAAGTTAACGAGGTATATATACACAGGGTGTTTCATAGCATGTGGGACGCACTTTCAGGATGGATTCAGGACCGGAAAACAATGAAAAAAGCATATATAAACGACTGAAAACAATGAAAAAACATATATAAACATATGCCAGAAATAGCTTTGTTTCCGAGTTACAGCCCGTTTTGTGTTCCAGCAATTCTTTCCGCAAACTGTTTACAAACATTGTTTGCCGACAATGTTTGTGAGTGTGTACGAGACTTATTTCATGTATGGCCTTGCCGATTGTAATGTTTCGTACACTCAATAATATGTTTCAGTGTCGTTGAGTGTAGCGCTATCAGTCAGTCAGAGGTGCATCGCGGTGTTTCACTGTTCGTATTCGTAACTTCTTATCGTGAATAAGTGCAGTCCAGTGAAAAAAAAACCCTTAAAGGTTTTTGTGCTAGTCAGTGATAGTGTACATTTGAAGTGAGAATGAAGGCTTATTCAAATAGAGAAATGGTAGACATAGCAGACATGCATCTCATGTATGGACTTGTTGAGTGTAATGCGGCCGCAGCGAGACGTCTGTATGAAAGGTTTCCGAATCGCCGTCTGCCAGATAAGAAGACCTTTCAGAGAATACACGAGTGTCTTGGTGATACAGAATCATTCAACAAGCGAGTTTCAGATGGTGGTAGACCAATCAGTGCCAGAACTGTTGAGATGGAGGAGCGGGTCCTGAATCGCGTGGAGGAACATCCTGATGTCAGCACCCGAAGGATATCAGCAGTAGAGGGGGTAAGATGCACAAATGTGTGGAGAATTTTATGGGAACAACAGCTTTACCCATATCACATTCAGAGAGTACAAGGCCTTACTGAAGCTGATTTCCCACCACGAGAGGCTTTTTGTACTTGGTTCCTTCAATAGTGTGCTTGTGATCCTCTTTTTCTATCGTCCGTGTTGTTTTTTATGAAACTGCCTTCACAAGAAATGGCGTGATCAATTTTCACAACACTCATCACTGGGCCAAAGAGAATTCGCATGCCATCATCCAGTCAAGGCACCATCAACAATTTAGTATCGATGTAATGTATGCGCAGGACTTATTGCCGACAACTTAATCGGTCCTTTTTTTTGCCTGGAAGATTAACAGGAGAATCCTATTACAATTTGTTAAGGAATGGTTTTAGCGATTTACTAGATGAAGTTCCTCTTGGTGTCCGACGTCGTATGTGGTTTATACATGACGGCGCTCCGCCTCATTTTAGTCGAGTAGCCAGAGACTATTTGGATGACCATTTCCATGATAAATGGATAGGCCGTGGAGGACCCATTGCGTTGCCTGCTCGCTCCCCGGACCTGAATCACTCGATTTTTACCTGTGGGGTCATCTGAAATCCATCGTTTATTGAAATACTTCGCCAACGTGTAGAACAAGGGTGACAGAAAATCCGAGCAATACCTGGAATGTTTTAACGCGTCAGGCCACCTATGACGAGGCGTGTTCAGGCGTGTATTCAAGCGCAAGGCGGTCATTTTCAGCACTTCCTTTAAAGGTAAGGCGGATACTTGCTGGAACACATAACGGGCTGTAACTCGGAAACAAAGCGATTTCGGGCATATGTTTATATAAACTTTTTCATTGTTTTCAGGTCCTGAATCCATCCTGAAAGTGCGTCCCACATGTTATGAAACACCCCGTATATATATTGTGAGTATACTAGTAAGGTGTAAATATTATTGGAAAGGCAGTCTGACCAAATCTATATCTAACTTAATCATTCAAATTCTAAATAACTGGCAACGGTTATCTAACAATAACAGATGTAGAAGTGGTTGAAATTAATAATTATAACCTATAATTTATAGATCTACAAATATACCCTGAAAGCAGTCCTTAAACTATCCATTGTATGTGTAGAATTATTAGGGCTCTATTAGGCTAAGTATTAGACGGTTTAGACCTATATATGGTTTATTTAAATACGTAATGTTTTCACGGCAACCATGGGGGGGGGGCATGACTAGGGGGCCCGGGGTACGTGCCCCATGTGTCCCCGACCTTAATCCGGCACTGGATGTGCCTCCACCGATCAAAAGCAGCCAGCAAACTTGTCAAAAAGAATTAGATATCTATTCAAAGAAGCCATGAGTCATTCGCGACACAATTGATTGGTGGCGCCATAATGGCGAAAGATTCCAGGAACTATTAGTACTTGCTCACAAATATCTCACCACGCCACATCTGTGAAAAATGTACGGTAATTCCCGACGCACGTAATTCTAAACGACTAATTTCTCTACACGATAATCTACTTGCTTTAAATTTCAATTATTAGGTTTTGTTTTTGCGACAATTATTATTATTACAAGTTATTAGTATCACTATACCAAGTTCGATTTGCTTGCAATTATTCTTTGAAATAAAAATTACATTTTAAGTTTCATTTCCTAAATCACGTTATTTATCCCAGTTTTCAAATATTCAGTATTCGGTTAAAAGGGCTACGTCGTGGCCAACGTCGTAACACGCTTCCCGGAGATCAGCGAAGTTAAGCGACATTGGGTCTGGGTAGTAGTTGGATGGGAGACCGTCCTCCGCGCCTAGATTATGTAGCGACTCGTGGTTCGGATCGCACGTAAAGCTGTAGGTCCCCTCCGGCATATGACCTAGATGTTGCGAAGGAGGTTAAACAACCTCAATAAAAAAAAAAATCGGTTAAAAACATAAAAACCCTTCGACCGAATATGGAATATGCTAATTTTTTACCAAACACTGAATATATTCGGTACATCTCTAGAAAAAGAAGTTATATATATATATATATATATATAAAATAACGTTAAGGACATTTGTCATACGTGCTTGTAACTTCAAATATAAGATTATCGCTTGAAGTTTTTTCCTGTGCACATTACAAGATATATATTATAATGTAGCGTATACTATCAATTCAGAAAATCGTGACTACCCCTACGTCACTATTTGATTTAATGCATTATTAATTTTAATAAGTAACATAATTAAAGGAATGCCTAATTAGCTCGTAAATATTAATAAACAGTTAGCTGAGCATTTCTATTGGTGGGGAGAATGAGCGATCTGGTCAGATAGGGTCGGATGACACCAGAAAAGATGATTCGGTCCGTTTTTCTTTGACGATTCTACCGTGACTTGGGCGAACTGTCTTAACGTGCTACAAACATTATTTCTTCCCCAACTAAGAGCTATTGGAGTTGGCATAAAAAATGTAATCTTTCAAAAAGTTCTCGCGCCTCCTCACGATGTCGCAGCAGTTTAACTAACTAGATGCCAGTGAACCACACGAGTGGATTGGGGTAACAGCTGGGCATTTGGACCCCGAAGATCAGACCGCCTTCCATTCGTTGCATAAAAATATGATAAAATCAAATATTCTATAGTGTCAATTAGGTTTTGGATGAGCTCAATAAAGAAACGCACATACGTACGCGATATGGTATAAAGAAACTAAAGAAAAGGCACTAAAAAATACTAATATAATTCAAAAGAACTGGCATTTATTTCATCAAAATAAAAAGGGCAAACAACTAGCACTTTAGTTAGGAATATCTGAAATAAATGGAATATCTTATTTCAAATAAAAAGAATAACATTTTATTTCAAAAGAAAATTCCCTTAGACATGATGAGCAAGTATTTAAACTATAAATAATGTTCATTAACTTCAGTATTCATATAATTGAAGTAATTTACTGTAATTGTATCAATTACCTGGTTTCCTAATGTAATTAATTACAATTACAGTCGGACCTGCTATAACGGGCGTTCGGAGTTACGCGATTTATTTTTTTAACATCATGAAAATGTTGTTATACGCTTAATTTTAAGTTACGCGGTTTTTAAATAATAAAAGTTATAACCCCCCCCCCCCCTAAAATATGTTATGTAAACTGTCGTAAACACACGCACACTCACAGGAATTAATGAACGATGAATTAATGCAGATTGAAGAACAAAGAGCAGCGGAGGACTCGGAAAATGATGATGAACCAGAAGAAGAGGCAATGGTAAAACAGTTCACAGTAGCAAATCTGTCGGAAGCATTTTCTAGGGCTGAGATCCTCGCAAACCATCTTGCTGATAATAATGATCCCAACATGGAACGGAGCACCACATTCAACAGAAAATTAGAGGGTTAGAGCCGCTTAGAGGGTCTTCTCCGATGCTACAAGGAAATTTATCGGAAGAAAAAGGAGGAGGTACGGCAGTCAACGCTAGATGCATATTTTAAGAAGCGAGCTGCTGCTACAAACAAACCAAGGTGACGGAGAAGAAGATACTCTCGATGGACTTTAACATTTTTTTAATTATGCATTTTACATTTATGTACGTTATTAAATAAATTTATTGCTTGTAATATTTGTTTTTCATCCATTTCGTATTAATATATTTTGGTAAAAGGGGTTAAACAGTTAATAATACATTGACTTTAAGGGAAAAATAATTTGGCAACAACGCATCCCCAACTTATAACATTGTCCCTATGCGAAAACGCGCATGTCATTGCGCGCGTTTGCATAATGCGCCGTTTTTCAGGAACGCATACCGCGCGTTATAGCAGATCCGACTGTACAATTACATTTTTGTAGCCACTTACAATTACTTGCCAATTACATGAAAAAATTTAATTAATTACAATCAATTACAATTACAAATTACAATTACCCCATGCCTGTTATACATATGAATAGTATATTGATGAACAAGAAAAATGACCAATTATTTTGGCACCATTATTTGGCACCCCTATATATATATATATACACACTGTATGTAGAGACCGACCGGAAATTCCTTTTCTCGCCATTCTCAAACATCATGGAATCAAAACAAAAGCTATACACGTGGGTATGAAACAGGTCCATGGAGGAAACACAGATTTTGTGGTATTTCCCGAAATGCCCACCAGAGGACGTTACCAAGGCTTCTAAAATGCGATTCCTTTCTCAAATCACTCTCACTTGCCATCTTCTCGTTTTTGTCGTTACGTCTCTTTCAATGCCTTCGTCAGTAACACCACTCGTCACGCCACCCGCTCTCCGGCGAAGGCCGGAGAGCGGCCCGCTGTTCCTTCAAGGCTCCGGTCGAGCATACACGAAGTCTATCATCAAGTAAGGCCCTCTACAATTTCATCCTACAAGAAGCAACATCACTGCTGCAGGAGTTTCCGTTAGCCCCCTTTTCAACAAGTCTCTACCGGCCCTCAACACTCATCCTCTCGCCGGTAATGCCAGTCCGCCTGCAGAAGCAATCCTTCGAAGCCCAGGTCCGTAAACCTTCTAGTAGGCTACAAGCCACAAGCCTACCCTTGCCTTCGTGTTAAACAATTCCCGCGTAGCCTGCATAGTGTAACAGCAGCCTAGAGAATAGGCTATACCCAAAAGTGTACACAAACAACCGGCAAACTAACTCTCTCATTACCACTGCGGTAGGCCTGTACAATTATTGTACCATATTCCATTATTTTACTGTATTTGTATCCGCTTGTTTATTTGCTCATCTATGCATTTCATTTTACTTGCCTAATCCATTTACTGTACCATACCGTACTTTCATTATCTCAGTTATTATTGGTTTAATTACTTATTGTGCGTTCACTGCTGCATATCTCATTAGCCTGCCTAAATTAGTGTTTATCATCATTGTACTTACTTAACGATTATACTGGGTAACCATTTCGTATTGCCAATAATCAGTCATTTGTTACTCACTACAAATACCGTTAAGAATTGTTAATCACTGTAAACAAAGAACTAATTTATTTTTCTAATTAAACACAAAACAATTAAGTAATTTCTCTCTCCTTATTAAATATTGTTTGTTTGGGCTGTAGGCCCAAGCTGGTGACCCCTAATTATTCATTTCAATTTAATTCGTAAATTATAGTAAGCCTACTTTCTTGGCCACATCAAATTTGTGATCCGTTGGACAATATATATATATATGTATTATAGGCCATATATATTATAGGCAAATCAGTTTAACGTCTGTTGTAGGTAAGTTACTGAAATCAATAATTAGGGATCGTATAGTCGAACAATTGGAATTGCATAACTTGATTAGAATTACGCAGCACGGTTTTAGTCGAAACAAATCTTGCTTAACTAATCTTTTAGAATTTTTTTAAAGCGTGGTTGAAGTTTACGATAGTCATCGGGCGGTTAATGTATTGTATTTAGATTTTCGAAAAGCGTTTGACACCGTACCGCACAAAAGACTCATTGAAAAAACTAAGGCTCATGGAATCAGGGGTGTAGTAATAAATTGGATAGAAGAGTGGTTGCGAGGTAGGAAACAGAGGGTGGTTGTTGATGGAGCGGAGTCGTCTTGGGCTAATGTAGTGAGCGGCGTTCCTCAGGGTTCTGTATTGGGCCCGTTGCTTTTTCTTATATATATTAACGATTTAGATGTCGGCCTAGTCAGTATAGTTTCAAAGTTTGCGGATGACACGAAGTTGGGTGGTAGGGCGATTAATGACGAAGATAGAGGTAAAATCCAGGAAGGTCTGAATAAAATCGTTGATTGGTCAGTCACATGGCAAATGAGATTTAACGTCGATAAGTGAAAATTTTACATATAGGTTCGCGCAACGGTAATTTTGCGTATAGTATGTCAGGGAAGGAGTTAACAAGCGTAGAAAAGGAAAAAGATTTAGGAGTTATAGTCACTGGTGATTTAAAAGTAGCGAAACAAAGTACAGCAGCGCTCAATAAAGCGAACAAGGTGCTAGGTTTTATAGCTCGGAATTTTGAGTACAAATCGCGCGATATTATTGTTCCTCTTTATAAATCATTAATTAGACCCCATTTGGAGTACGCGATCCAATTTTGGAATCCGCATATGCGAAAAGATATAGACAAAATCGAAAGAGTTCAAAGACGAGCAACTAAGATGATTCCGTCGCTTAGGTCGAAGTCGTACGAGGATAGGCTTAAGGAGTTAAAATTGATTACACTCGAGACTAGGAGGCTAAGGGGTGATCTAATCCAGGTTTTCAAAATTATGAATGGGTTCGATAACGTAGATAGAAATAACTTTTTCGAAATATCTCAATATAATAGGATTAGAAATAACGGGTGTAAGTTGACATGTCGAAGGTTCGAGACAGCAGTTGCCAAAAACTTTTTTACGCCTAGAATAGTAAATAGCTGGAATAGTTTCCGGTAGAAGTAATTAGTAGCACGTCTATAAACATGTTTAAGAATCGATTAGACGCATATGTTGATAAATTGGGTATAATTTAAGGTAGTAAAATTAAGACCTTGTGGTTCGGAACCCACATAAAATTGTAGGTCCTCTCCGCCACAACGGAGGACATGCAGGGCCGTTTCTAGCCATTAGGGAGCCCTAAGCAGTATACCCACTTGAGGCCCCACCCCTCCATCCACCAACTCACGCCTTACTACATCACCTCAGCACACACATACAAAAAATGACTGTGTTAATAAAAAACAATTATGAAACAATTTTAATGAAACATTTATGTCCAAAACAACAAATATGTACTTTTAGAAGACAAACAGAAAAAATACTCTTGAATGAAATTCCTGAAAATTAGCTTATACATTATTTAGAATAAATGACACAGAACTATGTATAAAAAAATAATGCAATTATCAACTACCAAACAATTACTAACTATACGATACAATCGTGTAATTAGCTCACAGTTATACAGAACAGTTTGTATCTTCAAAATTTTTGCCGCCTAGATTTTTTCTGGGCGAAATCATCAATAACATCATCATATGAAATCTCCCTGCCAACGTCCTGGTTGATACTTATGATGCCAAGGCCACTGAGGCGATCCTGCCCCATTGATGATCTGAGGTAGTTCTTGATTAGCTTCATCTTAGAGAAGCTCCTCTCGGCTGACGCTACTGTCACAGGTAGAGTGCAGGCAATTCTTAGTGCAACCCAGAGATTGGGGTCCGTATAGTTCCTTCAGTTGCTTCTGATGAATGAAGGAGAGAAGCTCCAATGCAGTCATGTTGTGTGAAGGTAAAGTCGGCAAGTTCTTAATTTCGAGGGCCAGTTCTCTTCCATCAATGTCAGAGTCAGCTCCAGAGCTCAGTATCTTAGAGAGCTTTTCACACTTGCAGGACAAGTCTTCCTTGTTCATTGTGGTGAAGTTTAGGAGAACCCCAAATATGTCCCTCACATCATCTAATGTTTTGAATCTCTCATTTATCGACCCGATGGCACAATCCACCACCACATTGAAAAATTTGACTTCCAGCCTCTTTAAGGCTTCTGTAAATGGTTCGTCAGGCCCCAGGAGCTGCATGTTCTGCATATTCTGAACTATTTTCAAGACCTTTCAGAAGCGAACCAACGTTTATCCAGTCTGAAAGTCCATCCGTAATTAGTTTGTACGACTTCCTTGAAAACACCTTGCAGCAGAAGCAATAAAGAGCATCATTCCTTTTAGAGTACATCAGCCAGCTTCGCTTTATTTTTCCCCCATTAATTAATGTTCTGTACATGTAATGGTGATGAAAGCTTCTACCGTCCTCTCTTTTAGGGAATGTGAAATCTGGACTGATTTGAAATGGTCCTCGAGACACCAGATCTGTCTTCAAGGCATCTGACAGGACAACTGGCCAGTCATACGGATCAAGCGGTGGAGCAGATCTTGGTTCTTGTTGCTCAGTAGAAATGCCTGTGTGTGGTGTTTGAAGCTGAACAGAAGATGGGCCACTTGTTGGTTCATCAGGCTCTACTTCTACTAGTGTTTGAGGTTGCATAGAGGATGGTCCTGCTGTTGGCTCATGATGCTCATCAGGCTTTGCTGAGGATGGCTTTTCCAAATATTTCAGTAGTGCTCTTGAGAAGAACATAACATTACATATTCTGTTAGATTTTGCTAAAATACTCTTTCTTATCTTGTTTGATAATAATTGATCTGTGTGAACAGAATTTGAGGTGATGTGACCCATTAAATTTCACATTTTGAAATATTATAAATATTACAGAGACTAACTTACTCTACACGATTCCTGAGCACTTTGCCTAGCTTGATGGTCTACCTAATCTAGTTGCCTGAACTATAATCATAAGAATATACAAGTGGCACATCTCACCTGTGCTACTGGAAAGCTTCTCCTCCTCTATTTTCTTCTTTTTCCGTTTTTCAGCTCCTAATGGATAATGTCGTTTCATTTTCCAAGATGCACGAAGTCACATCTAGTTAACCACAACTAATCTGCTAAATAATAATAATCATGATAATGATGATAATAACAATAATAATAATAATAATAATAATAATGTTTTACAATACTAGAAAAATTAAGCATTTAGGAAAGTATAAGCATATAGTAAGAATAAAGTTAAATAATATAGAAATAAGATCTCTCAATAGTTATTTACACATAACGACCAAAACGTTTCGTTTGACTCCGTTTTATCACATTTGTCTCATACAAAAACTTTAATTAATACGACAATAATAATAATAATAATAATAATAATAAGGATAATAATAATAATAACAATAATATTAATAATTACTTCAGCTATATTCCTATTCTTGCCCACTGAGCTATGACCTGGGTGTTATTTTATTTATTTGTTGGGTTCAAAATCCCAGCTGAGCCGTGAACGGCCAAATTCTAAAGGGCCAGTTCTACCTGAAGCCCAAGTTAAGCTAAATTAAAACTTACGGATTTGAGATCCTATTAGGTCCTACCTCACTGTAACCTCAGGGTTGCTGACTCGATGCGGGCCTACCTTAGACCTTTGTTACATGAATTTAATATAAACAAAAGGGGTACTATTTATGGTCTTCTTTCTCAACCTTGCAACAACAACGCAACCTGGACTATTGCACGATGCAACAATCTTGTATCTAAACAACCAAACTGAATTGCAAGAGAGCTCTCTAACCGACCACACCCTGTACGTACGACATCCCACAAACGAGTAGAAAGAACGCGCAGCACCCCAAAATGATGCCAACAGTGTGACCAAACAATGATGCCACAAGAGCTAAAAAATGCTAGCTCTAAATTAAGTTAATTTTTCACTAACCTTACAATTATGAGATGGATATATATACACCTTAACTTAATATATACAAGCAATGCTGCATCAATCAGCTTAGTCATCATATCGCCTTGGGACAACAATGGTTCTTCCTCTTCTAGATTTTCTAACACTGGGAGCCTGTCTAGGGACCCCCTAGTAGCAGCGGGGCCCTAAGCGGCCGCTTAGTCTGCTTATGCCAGGAAACGGCCCTGAGGACATGCATAATACACAATTACGAACACAGTGAGGTAGATCAGCCATGAGTGGATCCTAGAGTCTTTGTTGGTCTGAAACATTATAACATATATATTGTAATGTAAACGACGTGGTTTATTACTTTACTTTTATGTATTTATGGTATTACTTATACCTTTATTTTAACTTGTCATTTTTACCACATCATACATTTTTAACCCAAGGTTATATATATCACTGATTATATATATTCTTATTTCTCTGTCAGTTCGTATTGGGGGGTAATTATAAACGTTTACAAAAATAATATATTCGTCACAGATCTTATTAAACCAACTGCAATGCAACAATGAAATTGTGGCCAGTAAAGAGATTTTGTTGAAGAATAAAGATTTGATATTGAGGCAATTAATACAATGCACAAACTCTTTAAATTTGACTCATAAACAATTTTAATCTACAATGGTAGTTATTTAACTGAATACAGCCGTTTTGGAATGTGTTGTACATAATACAATTTTATAGAATTACTTGAATCCTATCTGGTTATTTGACCATTTCATTATATGAACGTTAACATCAATTACTTCCTTTAAAGAAAAGATATTTGAGACAATTAAATAAAATGCACAAACTTTTTATTTTTTTGCTGTTATACAAGTTTAATCTACTCCTGGTAGTTATCCAACTTAATACAGCCGTTTGGTTATTTAACCATTCCAATTATAATGTTTAATGCATGCCTTATTTACATTGTTACCTACTTCCTTCTGACAGTGGTAATTATTCTCTTGAGAATTTGTACATTATAATCCTGTGTATTTTATTTTTCTACCGAATGCGAAGAGTCCGTTTTCTAACAGTGAATCAAAGACACATTATTTTAGAGTGTTTACCGACTCTAACAAAATATAGGAGTCTCCGTTTTCTTCCTCCGGAATTGGGTAGGATAGACTCTTTTGGGAGTCTCTTTAACAGGCGCGACTTATTCGCTTCACTTTAGCTTGGCGAGGAGTTTACTCAGAATGAGAAGAACGATTTCGTTCCTAAGTACTACACGATTTGAAATTTATCATTACAGCACAATATATATATTTTTATATACTTGAGCAAACTTTCATTAAGAACGAGTCTTATGTTCTTAAAGGGAGAAATAACTCTAAAGTTCTTATTTAATTTCAACACAGGTTTGCGAGAGTGGACCTTCATTTATCACGTTCTGAAATGCACTGGAACTAAGCATTTCCCTTTGTATAATACCCTCTTTGTCGGCCAATGGTTCGGCGTGGCTGCCAGGCGCAAGAGTTATATCCAACTAAGATTCTCTTTTGATTAATCTCATTTGTAAGAATTATTAGTCTTTTAGACGGAGTAATTTTACATGCCATTAAACTTGTTGATAATGTAACACTATAATTTTAGCGGAGTTTACCCATTTTATACATAACTGAACGTTCAATTTTGAAACGTCTTTGTTTCTTTGGAGTGGACGCGGAACCCACGTGTCATCTCAGAAATGAATTTCTTTTTTTTAATGTAATTTTTTACATTAGTTATTTTCTTAGTTTCTGGGTAACCCTTTATAGGGCATTTTTATCCGAACTTATTCAGATTTAAATAGACAATCGAATTCATGTCTTTTTCCCTAAATTACACGAGTATTTAACATGCATATGTTTTAAATTCCATGTACTTAAGAATTTATAAAACGTCTCAAAGACGAAAAGGCGGACCCACCATTTTGGCTCGTTCCCTTTGTTTTCATGAACCATTCATTTATACATACAATTCATTCTGTTTGCATGATCAATTCATTTGTGGGTTAATTTATGACCCGTAATTAATTAACCTTATTATATTATTCCCATACATAACAATATATATATATATATATATATATATATATATATATATATATATATATATATATATATATATATATGTTACACACAGACCGTGCATAGAACAAGGAACTCTTCTGGGAAATTAAATCTACTATAGTTCGAATAAGTAATGATAAATGACAAATACTATACTTTTTTTTTTCATGATGGAAGGCCCAACGTGGGCAACGGGTTACTCGCAAAGAGGCCCCAAAATATAGCTTCCTTCACCAGCTATCTGCCAAGCAGATAGGATCCAACTTTGGGACAGGATCTAGAGTTTACAGCTACACCTAGTCTACTATATTCCTACTATATATGCTTGGCAGATAGCTGGTAAGGGAAGCTATTTTTGGGGCCCTTCTGCGAGTAACCCGTTGCCCACGTTGGGCCTTCCATCATGAAAAAGAAAAACTATAGGTCAAGTACTTGTCATTTATCATTACTTATTCGAAACTATAGTGCATATACAGTATATATATATATATATATATATATATATATATATATATGAGATGTAAGCGACAGTGGCCAATAGTTTTTGGATCGATCTCCTCCTTTAAATATTGGGACTATGTTCGCGCTCTTCAGGATGTCCGGTATTTCTTCCGTGTCTAGTGATCGTCTCCATATCTAATATGGGGGCTCAGCGATTGCATTCTTGCATTTTTTGATCAGTGTGGCATTCTATTTATCCGGTCCTGCCGCTGAGTGTGCTTTTAGTTTCCCTGTAGCTTGTGTAATATCATCTGTCGTAAAAGTCCGTTATACTTTCCCCTTGTAGTTCTTCTTCAAAGAACGCGTTTCTATCGCAATGAGTTTGTCAGTTTTTTGGGATATTGAAAGATGATTCATACTGAGCTCTTAATATTTCAGATACATCTGTTAGATCATCAGATAAAGCACTGTCTTCATTTTCAAAGGTTCGATAGTGGTGTGATTTTTCGACTTCCTTTTTGCAAAATTTTAGAAGACTCTGAGTTAACCTTTATTGTTTCTATAACGTCGTCGTCTTCTTTTTCTGTATGCTTCTCAATTAGTTCCTGTATGACGCAATCGATACTCTGCAGTTTATCATTTAATATTTTTCTGATGTTGTCTTTGCAGTTACTTAATTTTGCAGTCACTCTTTTTCTCTTTCGGAACAATAACTCTTTTGTCTCTCGACAATCATTAGCATCTCTTCCGTTATCTTGGCCTTGAAGATGGTTTTCTAATCTATTACTTTCACGCTGGATGCAACACCTTCCCAAGTTTCGAGTTTATACGTAGCTTTGGAGTGAAAATTAAAAATTTCGAATTTGCTTCTTTCTATTGTTCTTATTCTTTCCTTTCCTGTTGCTTTTATATTGGTTGTTATTTCAATAATGTTGTGATCCAATATTATAGTTGGGGATATTTATACGTTATTGTGAAGCGTGGGGTAGACACCCCAGTTAGGTTACTTAGGTTCTAGCAAACAATCAAAGACACTTACCGGTGCGTTGAATTAGATATTCCTTTGGGAGCCTACCATTAGATTCCTGTGTCCCACAAACAGCCTACCTAACTCTCTCTTACATTACCAATTTAGAAGCTATAGACATTACCCCTAACTATACTTAAGTACGGACAACTTCCTACCCCATTTGTCACCTTAGAAACACCCCCTAATTACACTCAGCACCAACGATTAGGTCAGATAGGAAAAAACATCTCTAGGCTAACCCAAAACAATACGAACAGCCGCGTTGGTTCGTTTATGCCTTCCTGTTGCCATTCAGCTTAGATTTAGTGATATTTCCCCTTTAGTGACTTTTAGACTATATACATATATATACACACACACGTCACCTCACTCCTCCCCTACAAGTTTAGTCTGTCAGGGGGATGAGGGACCCTAGACGACCTGCGGAGCGGGGTTGATGTAGTAGGATTAGGTGCAACCTGCATAGGCGGGCGAGTTGAACCATTTTACGGAGGATCAGTTCTCTCTTCCGGAAGACTCTGGTCCTTCTGCAATTCACGTTCCCATATCTGGTCCTGATGGCGTTTAATAGAACGACCATCTTCTAGTTGGCTCTTGAAGGAAACAGGGCCCGTTCTCTCCTGCACAGTTGCAGGAACCCATTTTGGTCCAGCCCCATAGTTGCGAATTATAACTGGATCATTAGGTTGCGCTTCTATAACTCTCCCTCTTTTTTGTGTCGTGGTACAACTTCTGTTTTTCCTGATGGCGTAAAACTCGTTGTAACGTTTCGTTTGGACGTAACAAATCGAAAACTGAACGAATTCCCCGGCCAATCATAAGTTTAGAGGGAGACACCCCCGTCGTGATGTGAGGTGTTATTCGATATTTAAACAAAAATTTATCCAACATCACTTGCATTTCCTCCCCACGAGAATGACGCAAGGCCGACTTGAAAGTACGGACCATGTTTTCCGCGAGACCGTTAGTAGACGGGTGGAAAACACTAGACCGGACAATTTAGGGTGTGTCGAATTTTTCAACTTTCAAATTCCAAAAATGAGGGGTGCTAAAAAGTTGCAGCATGACTTAGGAATTCTAAAGATATTTTTGTTAATTTAATATAATTTAGTTTTGCTTGGTAAGAAGCTACATAAAAATAGTGACTTTTTTGACTTTTTTGTGGAATTATATAATAATTATTATATTAATAATTATATATGCTGTATATATAATGCACTGCTGTTTTTGCTTATTTCACAGGTTGAAACATATTCATCAGTGTGCTGAAGATTACTTGTCCGTCAGTGCTACCATCCTAACCAGTGGGAATTGACCTACAATGGCTTCTAAAAGGAGGACAAGACTGGGGACATTCACACATATGAGCAGCCTAATTGGAACTGGCAGAGAGTTGTTGCCCTCTGAACTCCCAACTCTGTGAGACGTTCTGAAATATGGGCTACTGCTAAGAGAACAAAGTGGTGAAGATGTGAGAAACTACCCAGCAGCCAGTCTTGCAAAGGACATTTACCCTAAAGTGCTTGAAAAGTGGGAACGAGCAAACAGTTCTTTTGTAGCCCCCGTTGTAAATTCACGAGTCACAATCTTAAACAAGATCCAAGAGAGCTGGGAGCAGGCCAAAAACATATCTCTTGGGAGAGGAAAGCTACATGTCAAAAAGGCTTTCATTGCAAAACTTAACAAGCTTTTTGACATCCTCAGTTGCAAGTGTAAAATTGTTCTCTGCTCTGAATTTGGCTGCCTTGCAGATGCTGGTTGCAAAAACGAAACTCGCATTAACTGTACATGCCCTAGGGAGATGAAGATCCCTGTGAAGGAACTTGCTTTCATTAAAGGTCAGAGAGACAAGTCTGGTTCTATTGGACCTGAGCACAACAGACAAGTCAAAAAGCAGAAGCGGCAAGAAGACGAAAGAAGAAGGCTTGCTGAATATAACATACAAGCAAGCAGGATGTTTCAATGCCATCAAATGAAATAATTTTCTCTGATGATGAAAATGAAGAACAAATAGTTGATGCTCAAGATGGAAAGGATGGAAGTTATGAAGTGACATTAGAAATACCAAGCACGTCTTCAACTTCCAATAAAAAGCCAGAGTACAACACATTAGAAATACCTAATGTTGCTATGCATAGCATCAGATATGGTGTTGGCCTGCGTGCCACAGCTGCCATCACCACTGCTGCCTTTATGGATGCTGGCTTGATCACTGAAGAAGACAAGAGACTTGTAGTTGATCACAATAAAGTCAAGAGGGCCCAAGAAAAAGTTATGAGATCCATGGATGAGGAATTTGATGATCTTTGTAAGAAGGGTGAAATTGACTGCATCTTCTTTGACGGCCGTCAAGATACAACTAAAGTTATGCTGAAAGCAGACAATTCAGATCGTCAGTTCCCCAGCATCATCAAAGAAGAGCATTATTCTGTGTGCAGTGAGCCAGGTGGAAGATATCTCTACCACTTCACTCCTGAGAAAGGCTCAACGAGAAAAAAACCTGCTGAAGTTATGCTGATAATCTTGTAGATTTCATGAAGAAGAAGGGCATTGATAAAAGCCTGCAGGCCATTGGAGGTGATTCTACAAATGTTAACACTGGCTGGGAGGGTGGTTCCATGCATTGGGTAGAGGTCAAGCTTTGCCGTAAGCTGATCTGGTTGGTTTGTGCCCTCCACACTAACGAGTTACCCCTGCGACACTTGATCACAGCACTGGATGGGAAGACCTTGTCTAACAACAAGTGGACAGGTAACATTGGCAAGATGCTAGACACTGCAACCGAACTTGAAATTGATCCTTCATTCACCAAACTCTCAATTGGAGAGCCTCTTACTTCACTGAGTGACAATGTCGTAAAGGATCTCTCTACTGATCAAGCGTACGGGTATAGGATCACACCGGCCATAAGGACAGGAGAACTTCCCACAGATCTGGCCCTTCTTGAAATTGGTCCAGTGAGCCATTCAAGGGGGTTGACAACAGCAAACAGGCTTTGTCGCATATGGGTTTCAAAACATGGCCTTAAAGGCAAAACCCTCAACAACTTAAGACTGATAGTGGAATACATTGTTGGTGTGTACTACCCCTGTTGGTTCAACATCAAAGTAAAACACTCTTGGGTGGAAGGCCCACGCCACATCTTGTTTCAGCTGCGGCTAGTTAGGCTGCAAAAGAAGGCTGTAGTGGATGCTGTTTTGCCAACCATCAAGCGCTCAGCATGGTATGCATTCAGCGAAATGATAATCCAGACACTCAGTGAGGAGAGGAGAGCTGGTGTCCAAAAGATTGTTGACATGAGGGGTGGAGATGATGACATACTTAGAGATCTTTCTGTACGTCCCAGGAAGACACTTCCATCAACCCCAGTGCTTCTTCCGTGTTGGAGCTGACAGACTGGTCTGACGGGGTATTTGAACCTCCTTTGACATGTAAACTGACTACAGCGGAAGTAAAGAAGTTCTTTGACAAGCCTATGCAAGTTCCACAGTGGCCTGTCATGCTCAGTCAATAGAGATGTGTGTGAAACAAGTCACAGAGGCAGCAGGCAGGGTGTATACACATGAGAAACGTGAGGGCTATATCAGAGGCCAAGAAGCAAGTCGGCGGCTGATGTCCAAGAACGAATCAAAGCAAGACTTGATGAAACTTGTTGTTTAAATATTTTTTTTACGGATGTCATTACTTTCTAATGTTGTTTTATGATTACAAGGATATGTTTTATGATTACTAGGATATGTTTTATGCAGAGAAACTAAAATTTTTATAGCATTACCTGACATTTTGAGAAGCTAAAATTAATAAATGTTGTTTTCCGAGAGCAATTTATGTGCTTTTTAATCAAACGTAGATTTACCAAGCTAAGTGTTGAGCAATCACAAAAATAATAGCAGATTTGAATTCTTCACATCCAAAAACATATTTTTAAAACCCCTCAGTGAAGGAATTGGCAAAAATTAATTTTCACCTCCCAAATTGACACACCCTAACCGGACATGCCTAATGCCATTTAGGTGGACAAAAGAACGAAATTCCTCACTGGTAAAAAAGTACCATTGTCGGAAACCAGGACTACGGGTAAACCCCATCGAGCGAAAACCGAACGGAGTAAGCGAATAGTAACACCCGAAGTCGTGGAAGTGGTTGGAAAAATTTCCACCCACTTAGAGTAGGCGTCCACAATGACTAGGAAATAAATATTATTTATAGGACCTGCATAGTCAACATGGATCCTATGCCACGGTATAGTAGGCCATTCCCAAGGATGAAGTGGACTTTTCCTTGGGAGATCTCTGTTCTCTAGGCAGCTTTGACAGGAACGAACCAATGATTCGAGTTCTCCATCTAAACCAGGCCACCAGAAATAAGCTCTCGCCAGCTCTTTCATTTTTGTTGCACCCATGTGTTCAGCGTGAAGTTCCTTCACTAAATTCGACCTGCCTTCATTTGGAATTATCACTCTGTGGCCCCATAAGAGACAGCCATTGTGAATCGAGAGGCCAGACTGACGTTGATAAAAAGGCTGTAATTCACTCTCAACCTTAGTAGGCCAACCAACTGAGCAGAAATGGATGACCCTAGACAGAATAGGGTCTGATTTTGTCCACTGCTCTATTTGTACCGCAGATACTGGAGTGGATTCGAAAAACTCCACCAAGTGAACCCATTCTGTAGGTATAGGTACACAATCATTTGGATTTTCTAAGGGCAACTTACTTAGTGCATCAGCCGTACCTAGAAGTTTACCTGACCGATGTACTAAGTCAAATTTATAGGCTTGTAGAATCAGTGCCCATCGTTGAATCCTACCTGAGGCCATAACTGGAATATTTTTATTAGGTGAAAATAAACCTAAAAGAGGCTTATGGTCAGTAATTAGTTTAAATTCATGACCCCATAGATAGAAATGAAATGTTTTTACTGCAAATACTAAGGCTAATGCTTCACGTTCCACTTGTGCATATCGTCTTTCAGTCTCAGTTAGTGTTCTAGAAGCAAAACAGATAGGCCTATCCACACCATCAATGTGGTGAGATAGCACTGCCCCAATTCCATAAGAACTGCTGTCTGCTGAAACTACGAGAGGAAGTTTAGGATCATAATGCACTAGGAGAGTGGACTTTAGTAGTACGTCCTTGGAAGCCTCAAATGCTTCCTTTTGAGTTTTCTCCCATCTCCACTGTTCCCCAGATGTAATAGCTTATTTAGGGGTTCAAGGAAAGTCGATGCATTAGGCAAAAATTTCCTGTAAAAGTTTAGGAGACCTAAATAAGCTTGTAACTCTGATGTTTTGTGGAGGTGGTGCATTTTTTTATTGCTTCTAGTTTATCCACCGTTGGATGAATGCCTGAGGCATCTATGCGGAACCCTAAATATGAAACCTCGTTAGTGACCCATGAACACTTTTCTCTCTTTAGCTTAAGTCCGGCATCCCGGAGTCTTTTTAGAACCGTGGTTAATCTAGTTAGGTGTTCTTTTTTAGACGAACCTGAAATGAGGACATCATCTAGAAAGCAAAGTACCCCTGGAATGTGACCTAAAACTTGCTCCATTGTCCTCTGAAAAATACCCGGAGCCGATGCTATTCCATAGCATAGCCTATTGCCACGCTTCTCAAACTAGGGGTCGCGTAAATATTATTGGGGGTTGCAGAAACATTTGAAAATATTATTTTTTTCATAAATATACAGTGTTAGTACCTATTGCTTTTATGACATTGAGTGAAGGGTCGCGAAAAAATTTGTCTGATCCAAAGGGGTCGCAAGTGAAAAAAGTTTGAGAAGCCCTGGCCTTTTGTACTTATATAGGCTCAGTGCGTATTTATGATAGTTAGTTCTTTAGAGTTTTCATCTAAACTTAGTTGAGCATAGGCTTGGGACATATCGAATTTTGTGGAATATTTACCCCCAGCAAGAGAGCTAAATAATTCATCAGGCTTGGGTATAGGATAGCAATCTAGAAGGACGGCTCTATTTGCTGTTAAACGGTAATCCCCACATAACCGCACGGACTTGTCCGGTTTTAGTACAGGAACTACTGGGGCAGCCCACTTAACGTGTGTGACTGGTTCGATAATTTTATCTTTGAGCAGCCTGTCAATTTCTAAATCTACCTTCTCCCGCAGTGCATGCGCAATTGAACGAGCCTTACAAAATTTCGGAGTTACATTAGGATCTACTTCTATACAGACCTGATGGCCTTTTAGGTTGCCTACTTCAGGCCCAAAAATAGAAGAAAACTCCCTTAACAATGAGTCTATGTCAGACGGATATGAGAGTGTATGCACATCTGTCTGGCCCTTTGGCAAGAGTTTGTCAATCGGCATTTTCAAAGCATCAATCCAATCAC
The DNA here is from genome assembly GCA_023014485.1 of Bathynomus jamesi. NCBI lineage: Eukaryota > Metazoa > Arthropoda > Malacostraca > Isopoda > Cirolanidae > Bathynomus > Bathynomus jamesi. The sequence goes on from JAJOZX010001564.1 coordinate 193,081, forward strand.
GGCCTAGTAGAGTAGGCCCTTGCTCATCCACCACTAAAAGAGTTAAGGGATGAGACAAAGTTTTCTGGTTGAGTGTAACTGTGACGGATGCTTCTCCACAAATAGATATTTGTATGTCCCCATATTTTTTTAATATAGTTTTAGATTCATGTAGTTTAGGTGTATTTTTGAAAGTTTTGTCAAAAACTGTTTTGGACATGACAGTTCGGGCAACACCTGTATCTAGTTCTAGAGGAACTGTAATTCCATTTAGGCCTACCTCTACAATATATGGGCCTGTATTATTCGCACTTTGCTGCTCATAAAATAGGTACGCCACTCCAATGTTCGAAGTATTTCCCCTTTGAGGATTTACACTAGAAATGTTAAAATTAGAATTTTCACCCTTCGTTTTCTTTGAAAAACACACTTTAGCTATGTGGCCTATTTTACTACAGTTTCGGCAAACTGCTTCTTTAAAAGGGCAGTCCTTCTTCCAATGGTGTTTTCCACACCCCGTACATGGTTTGGAAGGCTTAGTAGAATTAGTAGGCTTAGTCGTATTTGCCTGTCTAGTAGGCTCATTAGGTCTGCCAGGCCTAGAAAATTTAAAGCTATTTACGTGTTGGGCGTTACTACTGTGATTGCCAAAAGCTCTAACATCTTTAGCAGCTGCTTCTCTAGCCGTAGCTATTTCTACAGCCTGACTAAAAATAAGGTCCTGTATGGCTAATAGGGCTCTCTGGGTAGACTCCTCTTTGAGACCCATTACAAACCTATCTCTTAGCATTTCGTATAATTTGTCCCCGAATTTGCACGTACGGCTATGGCTTTTTATTCCTGCAACAAACTCTGCAATGCTTTCATTTCCCGTCTGATGCCTCGAATAAAATTTGAAACGTTCATAGATGAGAACTACTCGGGGTTTGTAGTGATCGGTTAGGGCCTGTACCAATTCATTATAAGTGCAAGTTTCCGGTGCTTTAGGAGAACTAGGTCCATAACTAAACCAAACGTTTTAGGGCCTATTATAGTTAAAAAGGTAGGTACTTTCTTAGCATCCGGAATGGAATTTGCCTCGAAAAACAACCTCACCCTAGTGGCATAAGCTTCGAAGTCCTCCCCAGAGTCTTCGTAGGGGCTTGTATGGCCAATCACCGACATGCTAGAGCAAAACCGAATTAGGCCAAATAACGTGAAGTAGGTTAGATTTTGGTTTAAATTTGATCTAGTTACTCCCCAGTTAGGGCTGAATAGTGAATTGTATTAGAGTTAGGGCTGAGTAGGAATTAGTTTTAGAGTTAGGGCTGAGTAGGAATTAGTTTTAGAGTTAGTGCGGCGGGACCTACGCTATAGTACGGTAGCTTACCCACACAAACAAACCAAATCGGACGACCCACTAGGCTACATCCAATTTTCCAAACAACCACTTGAACCCAATAAGCCAAATTAAATCCAATGAGCCAAATTTAATCCAATGAACAAAATTTAATCAAATGAGCCAAATTAAATCCAATGAGCTTAATCGAATCCCATGAGCTTAGTTGAATCCCATCCTCGTCGCCAAATGTGATAGCGTGGGGTTGACACCCCAGTTAGGTTACTTAGGTTCTAGCAAACAATCAAAGGCACTTACCGGTGCGTTGAATTAGATATTCCTTTGGGAGCCTACCATTAGATTCCTGTGTCCCACAAACAGCCTACCTAACTCTCTCTTACATTACCAATTTAGAAGCTATAGACATTACCCCTAACTATACTTAAGTACGGACAACTTCCTACCCCATTTGTCACCTTAGAAACACCCCCTAATTACACTCAGCACCAACGATTAGGTCAGATAGGAAAAAACATCTCTAGGCTAACCCAAAACAATACGAACAGCCGCGTTGGTTCGTTTATGCCTTCCTGTTGCCATTCAGCTTAGATTTAGTGATATTTCCCCTTTAGTGACTTTTAGACTATATACATATATATATATACACACGTCACCTCAGTTATCAATTAGGTTGCTGTTGTTTGTGAATACCAAATCTAGGCAGTTGTTTTTCCTTGTGTTTTATGTTATTTCTTGTATTAACATAAATTCATCAGCTAGAGCTAGTAGCATTTTTACCTGCTCCTGGTCTTCCCGTGTGCCCCCCTTGTCCTGGTGTATACACATATTTTTCCTATCCTTTTATATTTCATGAATGGAAATTAAAATCACCACAAAGAAAAATATTTGGGGTTGGAGAATGTATATCTTTTACCTAGTTTCTGACCTCTGTAGTGGAATCTGAGAATTTTGAAGTTGGCGTGTTCGGGGTCTGTACATTACAATTAGTTCTATATTTAATTTTTCAACTTTTGCTGCCACACATTCTACGTCGCTGTTTGAAGTACTTGTAGTCATTTCTGCCATATGCCTTTCGCGTGTGTAAATAGCACATCCTCCTTTACGTCTCACTGTTCTGTCGGCTCGGAGGCTGTTATAGTTGTCAATTTGTATTTGTTTTTTGTCAATACAGAACTCACAGTTTTCACATTTCGCCCGACAGTCCTTTAGATGGGTTTCCGTGAGGCATGCAAAGCCTGCTCCGGTTTCTTGCATGAATCCTTTCAAGTATAAAACTTTGTCCAGGGAATGGTTTGATTTAAGGCCCTGAATGTCGGTTAGGATTATTTTTATTTTTTCTCTATCGTTTTTCCATACATGTGGTTCCGATGCGTTTCCTATATATATATATATATATGGTCGCCCTCGCTTTATGCGACTTCTTTTAATGCGATTTCGCTATTATGCGATAACCCAACTTCTATCACTCTCTCGCTTTGTGCGAGAAAACTTCACAATTATGCGACTAGCCGAGTTGGATGTGAGAAGCTCGTGCGACCAGTGTAGGCGCACGCGGACTCCACTATGCAGTTGGTTCAGTTGGAGCGGTCAGTAGCCACGCGAGGCAGCCTGCACACTCCCTCAATCAGTGTCGCGTTGTCCATTGTTGTGTGTGACTTACGCTATTCGCTCTGATCTTGTAGTGTGTGGATTTACCATTACTGTTTACTTTAGTGCGATGCCGTTTAAGTAAATACCTGTTTTTATTTCCCTAGAATACTGAACTCCCAACAAAAGTGAGCAGGGCTTTGAAGAAGAGAGAAAATGTGGGGTTAAAACACGTAAAAAACCTAACCAAACCTAACAGCGTCTCCAGCACCCACAAAAGAAGAATGACAGTGATTGGTTGATATTTTGTACTGTGTTCGGTCTCTCGTCACGTGACTAAATACCAGAGCTGGGCAGTAACGCGTTACAAGTAACGGTCGTTACGTAACGCGGTACTTTTTTAGTAACGGTAGTGGTAACGGCATTACATTTCAAGACAAGTAACTCTTTCAGTAACGACGTTACTTTTTTAGGGAAATACATTCGTTAGCCGTTACTCGTTACTCTTTTATCGTAGCTCGCAATTAGTTTCTTTCGATCCTCACTCATTATTCATTAACCGTTAAAAATTTGTCCCTTCACTATGAGCGAGGTGTGCATGTGGCCGTTGGCATGCTGGCAGCCTACCCCAATCCACCCTCTCCCCCTGCACTGACAGCACTGTCAAAGTAAAAAGGCGAAGAACCCTGGAGCAGGGAGGGACCTAAGTTCAACAGAGGTTTCGTCATTCTTCTCATCTGGGCCTTCACGGCACGTTAGCTCTGCATCCTTCCCATCCACTAACTTTAAAAATATGTTTATTAAACTTAACACTCCTATACCATCTAGTGCCGCTGTTGAGCGGGTTTTTTTCAGTACGGAAGGATATACTGCGTCCGAAACGAGGCTCGCTCTTAGATGCAACTTTTGAGAAGCTGGTTTTCTTAAAGGCCAATAAAGATCTTTTGAATAATAGTTCTTAAGTTTGTATATTTAGCTAATAAATTTCAATTATCATTGCCATGCACATTTGCACAATAATTCATTTGATTTATTTCTTTAATATTTCGTATTATTGTTTTGCAAAACTAAACTTTCCTGGTATATTCTAGCATTAGTATCAATAGTATGCTACATCTTCTGTTATGTTGCAGTTACTAGTAATAAATCTTGCAGTAATTTTGTTTCACTTTTTTTTAAATATTATGCCTTGTAAGTCATAAGTTCATAACAACGCAATGAAGGCATGCACAGACTTAACATAGCCCATGCAATTAACCAGTGGATACAAACCAACACATACTCGCACAAGCGAATATTTATATAATATAATATTTTATGTATATATAAATTATAATATACCTATGCATATATATAATATATTTATATTTCATTAAAAGTAACGGTAACGGTGCCGTTACTCGTTACTTTTTAAAAATGGTGACTGTAACGATAACGGCGTTACATTTAGACTGTAGTAACGGTAACGCCATTACATTTATAAAGTAACGAGCACAGCACTGCTAAATACTGTCTGGTCATTGGCCAAAAAAGTGTACAGAACATAACTCAGAAACTGAGCATTTGCACAAGAAACGACTATTATATTTGGGATCATCGTCAAAAACTGGTCTGTAAACATATAGTTGATTACACAGGCCTGCGATGGTTTTGTTGTCCGAAATATTTTATCACTTTTATAGTAATTTTTGCACTCTGATTCCGAAAATAATATTCATTTTTCGCCATCACGTACAGATTTTTCACAAAATGTCATATTTCATACTACATATGTAAGTAATTTTCATTAAATTTTGATTAAAAACTACTGCCTATAAATGCTTATAAATACTTGGTTTTACCAAGACATCAAAGAAATGGAGAAGAGATATCAGGGAAGGTGGGACATCAGCATGATGGCTGATTACTACTGGATGTTGAAACGGGATACTCCAGAATTATTACATAAAAGGAACAGCGCGTACATTCGAGACTAAAAGGTATAGATAGATCTCACAAGAAAACTCAGGACAAATAAAGATGAATATGTAATTGACGTTAATAGTTTTCTTTCTTTTTAAAGTTGTTTGCATTTGTAATTAGTATACCAAAACGAAATAGGTACCTAATGTAAACTGAAATAAATAATATTTATTTATGTTGTTGTTTTTGCCTTCCAGTTTGCAGAAAATCCTTACGTGATAGAAAAAATGGACACCTTATTCGAAGTCAGCGTAGGTGAATTATATAAAATCAGTTATTAGTAAGAAACATGTCTTACAAAGTTCTCATTCGCAAGCCTGTGTTATCTGAACCCAGGAGCGGTCTTCTTTTGTATATTAGCCATTATTTCTTTTAATGTTTTTTTTTTTTATATAATGTCAGATGATTGTTTTATTTTATTAGGTGATTTTTCATTGGATTTGTTATGAAAGAGTGTTAGAAAGTTTTTTTTTGGCGTGGGGGTGTCAGTAGAGGCCCTGGAACGCATTCCTATTAAATACATGTAACAAATGGCTCTCTTTATGAGAACTTTTTTTTGGAACGCACCCCCGCATAAATTGATGGTGACCTGCAGTGGCGGATCTAGGATATTTCTTTGGCCGGGGGGGTGGGGGACTGATGCGATTATAGACAGAATATGGTACTTACAGAGTTTGGGGCTTAATCTCCCTCAAATTACGGCCCTTCTGAAGCCACACACTTTGCCCAACGATCCTGCCACTGTTGAAAACATTTTTCGAAAGCACTTTTCGGAATGGCCAAAAGCTACTCCGTCGAATTTCTTTTAATGGTCTCAACATCATCGAATCGGTGTCCTTTCAGGATTTGTTTGAGCTTCGGGAAAAAAAAAGTCGTATGGCCAAATCCGGCGAATATGGAGACTGCTGTACTTGGGGAGGGTAGCGTTTTTGACCAAAAATTGCTGGACAAGTTGCGGCAAGTGAGATGGCGCGTTATCTTGATGAAGCATCCAGTCTCCGGACTCACACTTCTGCGGCCGTTTCCTCCGAACTGCTACACGTAGACGTCTCAAAACGTCAATGTAAAATTCTTTGTTGATTATTTGTCCCTGTGGAGCATATTCATGGTGCACAACACCTTCTCGGTAAAAAAAAAAAAACAAGTAACATGACCGACATCGTAAGAAATCGCCGCGAAACGAAACGCATTTAACTTTATCGGCTCATCACAGTGGACTGACGCTACACAATGAAGTGCAACCCTATCAGTCAACTTGTCTCGACATGCAGCGACATGTTGCGGACAGTCACAACACCAAGTGACCTTTTTCTAAAAATAAACAGTTATGAAACACCCTGTCCGGATACTTTTTGAACAGACATCGTGTATATATACACACACACACACACATTAGACTTAGAGTGTGTCTATTTTATGAAGTTTTGAAATTTATATTGGCCAGGTTCTTATTGGGTTCCACTAAATAAAAAAATGATATTTGCCAATTTTTAGAAAAATTGGAGTAAATTTAGGACTTGTCCAAAGGCTTAGGAAAATTATACAATTAGACAAAATTAGCGATATTACAATTTTCCAAATGAATGTTACAAAATGAATGTCTTAACAACCAAATATGATATTAAAAGAAAGAGAAACACTTATAATTGTTCTATTTACTGCTTTTGAGCTTTCGGAAATTTGTTCCGGTGGTACTCAACCATTTGCAGGACGAATTGTTTCTGCTGTTCATCTCTGACCAGTGATTCATTGAAAGACTACATGAGGGCAACTCCCCTTTCTGCCAAGTCATTACTCACTCGTAGGGCTGAAAGGACATCTTTTGCCTCATTATATGACTTCTCTGCCTCCCATTGTTGCGGGTCAAGGTCTAAAAATGCTCCATCCAATTCAAGGATCTGGAAAAGGTTCTTGGTGGAAGTGGTATAAAAGTCGTGTAGTGATTTTGAAGAGGGATCATGTACAGGAGGGTCTCTTTTTGGAGGTTCATCAGATCCTTGAATCTTGCGCATATTCTGGACCATGAGTCGTTTTTCATCGGCGGTGACTGAATCATCGAAAAGACTGAGACCCACCAATGTTTCAGACAGATACCAAAGATGTCGAGAAAAAGCCGTGAAGGCGACCTCCGAGACTTCCTTATCTGGGTAACTGTGCAGCGCCTTCAAGAATTGAAGATCGTTCCGGGGAGCTTCATTTGGTGATGGACAGGAAAACCAGTGCTTGATGTACACCGTAGTTGTGAATAGTGCCACTCGATTTAAGTGCTTCCATACCGTTTGAGAGTATGATTGTCGAGATGCCCTCATTATACTTTGACGCTGTTGAATGGGAAACTGGTCTTTAAAAAGACACATCTTGATAGCATATATTGCACGTGCCATCCAACGCGCTCGGTGAAATGTTCCTGGGTATCTGAACTTTATTCCTTTCGGTAGTTCTCCTCCTAGAAAGATGACTGTCAGCTCCAAAAGTTCTTCGTAGTCGTCTCTGGGATGTTTAGTGCTCAGTTACTGTATGGCAAAATTTATAACAGTTCCTCTAACTCCTTCAATGCGCTCTGCTACTTCGGCATCCTCCAGAGCCGTGCGATATTTTGTTTGGTCAATCTTTGGCCAAAAGTTGCGAAAATGAGAAAAGATATCAATATTTGGAGACTTAGCAGCATCATGTGGCGAAAACACCTTTGCTAAAACAACTTCAGACACATGATGTTGACAGGCAAAGTTTAGAAGATCCTTCTCTAACTCACTTTCAAGTTTCATACAAACACCACCTTTCAAACCTGTGTTAGATGCCGTTGTGTCGAAGCACATAACTACAATTCTCTGTTCAAGACCCCAGCTTCTGATCTCAGCCATGCAAGCTTCTGCCATAACTGCAGCTGTGCCTGATGGCAGTTTGGGTATAGCGAGTAGCTTGGTTATATCCTTCCCAGAAACCATTATCAGAAGACGATCCACAGATTCTCGCTCATTTCCTGTATAGTCGGCCATTATCTTCCCATCCCAGTGCAAAGTTAGTGGCACTTGCGGGTTGAAAGATTCTCTGATCTCAGATGCTAAGGCTGCACGTCTATCTCTCCTCGCTCGGTGTATTGCAGATGGACTAATCATAAGTTCACCAACTGGTGCTTTAAACCGATTGGATGTAGATGCAGCCAAAGCAGAGAAAATGTATGAGGCATTCCTGCTGCTTGTTTTTGTGTGATCTAAAGCTGCTGCTACATCCTGCGTAACTACAGAGATGGTTCCCTTCCGTCGCTGCGGCGGACCTGAAGATGTTGATAGCTCAGATTCACTTTCGGTAGTCTGAAGGTGAAGATTCTTCACTTGACGATTCAAGAACTGCAACCTCATTCACGCTGTCTGTTTCTGCACGAACCCGTTCCTCACGATCTGCAACAGCTACTGATCTTTGTAAGGCCTTGGCCTTTTGCTTTGCGAGGTTAACAGCAATGCCTGACATGAAACCACGTCGTCCTTTTTCACGTTGAGCTTTCAGAAACTGTCGATCCTCTTCTATCTTTATCATAGTCATGGCATCTTGATGTGCAATATCAAAGAGATCATCCAACAAATTTTTGAAAGTTTCACGATTTCTCTCTTCAGTTGTTGACATTCTTGATATACGCTTCTTGAGGTTTTGCCATTCCTTATGAAGACGTCGTAGCTGATCCCAGACATGATTCTTCGCCCTTGTTGGTATCCGTGCTTGTTCCCAAATTGGAAGAATCATTGCAACAGTTTCCTTTATGCTCTCATCCAACTTCAATTTCTTACGTGTATGAAAATCGAACAACACTTTTAAAACCTCACCACGTGAAGGTAGCTTAGAAGGATGAAAGTGGTCTTCTGTACCACCAATCAACCAAATCTCTGTCTTCTTTCTTGTTGCCTCCGCCATTTTACCTGTAAAGTAGAAAAAAATAATTAAATATCTGAAATAGTGACCGAATAAAAACATTCACTTTATTTGACTGATAATATTAATGAATTAGCAGCAAATGTCTTACTCGTCGTTATATAGGTAATTATTCCAAGGCCAAAAAAATAAAACACCATAACAAGTCGATATAAATTGCCCTGATAATTTCTTATGGCGATGTGCACCTGTAACCGTAGTCTAAGAATAAATTTAGTTAAAATTAATATTACATACAAACCCGAAGTGTTAAACATAAGGCTTACGCAATAAATTAAAATACATCTCACAACCACAAGAAAACTTAAAAGTGAAACACAAAAAAATTTATATGCTGAAAGGTTAAACTAACAACATATTTTAAAACGGTTGCGATGTCACAAATCCAAACATAGCTTGAAATAAAACCAGTACACTAGGCACACCGTCGCCATAAACTAATCATCGAAACAAAACATTTGCTTCTCAACTTTGATTGCATTGGGCAAGTCCTAAATATTTTGCTATAGTGATAAAACTTCATATATAGAGTTTTTACATGAGGTGGCATGATAATTCGACCTGGCCGATGTAAAACATTGCTTTTGAATTTCTCACTCTATGCCTTAGACACACCCTAATATACACAGTATATATATTACCGTCAGCAGTGGTGTAGTGCTGTGGGAACGCGTGGGAACGGCGTTCCCTTACTTTTTTTGGTAGACGGAACGGCGTTCCCTCACTATTTCAAATAAATCCGAACTTACAAATCTCTAACGTCATGAAATTTTAATTCCCACCCCTAGAAGAAATATGAGAAAGAATCATTAACTGATTCATTTCTTTTAGCTTCGAGTGAGGCAATGCTAGCCTATAAAGATCTGGTGAAACAGTCACCACGGCGTACCAGTTGTTAACTTTTTTTTAGTTAATCATTCCAGTTGTTAGCTATTTTTATTGATCGTACTGGATGTCGTATATCTAATGACACTGGAAATACTGCATCTTCAACCTTGGAATATATCCTAATATCCAGTGCATATGACCTCAAAATATCCCTGAAATTGGTCAGATTTCAAAAGATTTCCCGGGGGGCTTACAGTGCCCCCGGACCCCCAGCTGTATGGGCTCGCCGCGCTCGCCATTGTTCCCCCCCGCATCTGAGTAACACTTTCAAAATGCGTTCCCTCACTTCTTTATTTAGCGCTACACCACTGACCGTCAGTAATATATATATATATTTTAATTTTTTTTGCGAAATCGGTCTTTTTGCAAATTCTCCGGTCAGTTTGCAAAGAAACCAAAACAATAGTAATTTTACAAAATTACCTTAAATATTGATCATTTTGCAGAAACACAAAAATCGGTCAATTTGCAAAATCACCAATAATCTTGTCGGTGTATTCGCAAAATCTCTTGTTCTACTAATACTGTAGAACCTTCTAGCTCCTAACCTAACCTAACCTAACCAACAGTGTCATTGTGGTTAGGTTAGGAGCTAGAAAGTTCTACAGTATTAGAACAAGAGTTTTTGCAAATACACCGACAAGATTATTGGTGATTTTGCAAAGTGGCCGATTTTTGTGTTTTTTGCAAATTGACCGATTTTTGTGTTTTTGCAAAATTATCAAACATTTAAGGTCATTTTGTAAAATTACTATTGTTTTGGTTTCTTTGCAAACTGACCGGAGAATTTGCAAAAAGATTGATTTCGCAAAAAAACCGTAATGGTGTAGTGGTTAGCCTCGCTGACTACGAATCCATCGGCCCCGGGTTCGAGACCCGACGGCAGCCGGCGCGCAGCTAAACCCAGCTGTTCATCCTTCCACACAATAAAGAAAGTGGTTGGTAGTTAAATGGGTACCCTAGGTGGCCTAGTGGTTAAGACGCTGGGTTGCTGATGGGGCTTGGTTCGGATTCCACGTTAAACTGTAGAGTGAAAAGCTTGACCTTCGTCAGAATGAACAATTCGGGCGGAAACTAACCAAAGGTTATCCAAAAGGTTATATATATATATATATATATATATATATATATGCGTGTGTGTATTTAATAAATTTCATAAAAACATTAGAAAAGTAAACCCGTAATCAAATTATTCCATCATTAGTGGAGTCTCACCGGATTGTGATAAATGTAATATAAGACCGATTAAACATAAAATCACGCGCTTTCGATATGTAACCGATATTCCCGTTTGAGTGTATATGTGTATATATAAGGAATGGCATACCAATAATAAATAAATGAAGGCATAGCTATGGTACAAGGAGGAGCGTAGGCAGGATTTATTTTCAGGAGAGGCTTGTCCCCTCGCCCCAACTACCAACAATTTGGATTCCCGTAAGTGGGCAGGGCTCTGAAGAAGAGGGAAATTGTGGGCTAGAAAGACCAGAATCAATTGAAACAGCATGAAATACACCAGAAAAACCTATTTTCGTCAGTAATATTCACGGCAAAAGTAACCTAACTTAACCTTTCGTTAGTTAGTTTTTCGTCAGTAATATTCTCGACAAAAGTAACCTAATCTAATCTAGGCGGGAGGTGGGCGGGGCAGGTTTGACTACTGAATAATGACGCCAAAATTTAATAATTTGGAAAATAAATATCTCGATAAACAGGAATTTCCGTCAAAATTAGTATAGAATAAAGTATTCTTGTTTTGGTAAATCTAATATACTATTTCAGAAATGAAGCCTTATATATATACAGTGGTGGGCACCGTTAACTAAAAAGTTAACTTCGATAACGATAACACTGCCCAACAAAAAAAAAGTTTTTGCTGGTGATTTAATTCTAAGACCTGTTTCTGGATAATATTGATGTGCTGATTTAAAAAATCACCTTAGATTTTGTCCATCACATCAGGTTTTGGGTGATCCATGAAGGGCACTTATCAAAATTGATGATTTTTGAGACCTGTTAACAGCTGTTTTGCTGTTAAAATTTTATCTGTGGAATACGCAAATCTGTGCATTAAATCTAAAGGTCATGTACAACATATTAAAATCTTGGGTATCTGTGATTTCCCCAGGTGTGAGCGTGACGTCATGATCATGGATTCATTTTTTGCTTATTTAAACACTTTTAATCACTTTATGTGTCAATATTACCATTGTATATTAAAGTTCACTCCCTGCACAATTGTTTACTTTTCCATGCTGATTCTGAGTATGTAAAAACTTATTTTTTGAAAAGAAAAAAAATTGGGCATAACCCTGCCAAAATGCGATATCTCCGTATTTGATTGCTCGAAAACCTGACGTGATAGGCAAAAACTAAGGTGATTTTTTAAATCAACACACCAAAGTTACCTAAAAACAGGTGTTAGAATTAAATCAGCAAAATTGGTGTTGGGCAGTGTAATCCGTTAACCCCAATTTTTAACTCCGATAACGATAATCCGATAATTTTACTACAAAGTTAACGGAAGTTAACGATAATCCGTTAACGATAACTATTTCTTTACTAACATTTAAAAAAATCAAGGCAAAAAGCTTTAAAACCCATAGAAAATGTTTATTTATGCAAAATCCAACAATAAATAGGTATTTAACTGTATTTTTATCAAGTTTTGCAACTTTTTTGCTTAATAACTTTTTTTTTATTTTTAATAAAAAATGTACTGATTACATGTTTTGAAACCCTTGTAACCACTAACCATTAACTAAATTTTAATTTACCAGGGAATTATTATGGCGGGAACTGAAAGGTAAAATTAAATTTTAGGCACATTTATTAAAGACTATGACACAATGTGCTGGTTGCCCTTCAGAAAGACCAACTTCTCAAAGTTAGGCCCAACTGCCAGTCTTGACCTCTTGGGCCTCAGGATGTCCTTGCCGAGAGAGAAGAGCCGTTCCACTGCGGCAGAGGACGGAATTGGCAGACTGAAGTAATGGCGGTTTGAATTCATTCGCGGAGCGGTGATCTTCCGTGAATGACTCCTCGCAGTTAACGTGTTAACGGACTTTAACGGACTAAATATCGAGTTATCGGAAGTTAACTGGTCCGATAACGATAAATGGAAATTAACTTCCGTTAATAGTCCGTTAAAAAAAGTTAACTTCGTTAATTAACTGTTATCGGATTAACGCTTTAGTGCCCAACACTGTATATATATATATATATAACAGTTTTTTTGCGCACACTTACAGATCGCTACAATTGGTGTAGAACAATGCGGTTTTCACCATTCGATGCGTCTTTTTATTGTGCAGTGCCCATGCTAAAAAAAATTCCCTAACATAAATCCTGCCCCCCCCTTTTAGGGGTACAGTTCTTCCCATTTCTTCATTTTTAATCATAATTTTGGCACAAAATGGGGGAGGGGTGGGGTAATGGGGATGGGGGGGTGGGGTTAATGGGGAAACTCAGAACAATAGATGCGATATATACATGTAACCAAAAAAAAATTAAAGTAAATCCTTTGCAAGGTGCCAGCCCCCTTCCCCCCTTGGGGGTAATGGGGGAAGGGTGGGAGTAAATGGGGGAGAGGGTGGGGGAGGGGGTATTGGGGAGAGGGGGGGGTAATGGGGGAGGGGTGGGGTTAATGGGGAAACTCAGGAAAAAAATTGGGGGGTAAATGGGGGAGAGGGGTGGGGGAGGGGTTATTGGGGGAGAGGGGTGGGGTAATGGGGGAGGGGAGGGGGTTAATGGGGAAACTCAGAAAAAAAAATGATAACCAACATCGATTCCGGTCAGGAAGATCATGCTTATCACAACTAATGGAACACTATAACAATATTATTAATGCACTCGAAACAATGAAAACTATGATTTGGCGGGCCGCAGGGCCCCCAATTACTGTCGGTTCAGTTATTTCGTCAATAAAACTATAGAAATGAACGCAGTCATGAAAATCTTAGGCTTCAAATCCGAGCTCATTGTATTAAGATTTGTGAAGCTTTAGATTTTCATGGCTGCATTCTTTTCTGTAGTTTTATTGAATGAATAATTGGTTTGCCAGTAACTGGAAGGCCGCAGGCACCCCAATTACTGAGGCCCAAGGTGAGAGGAATAGGAATGATATCCAGATAAAGGGCTACTGATGTTCAAAATAAAATACGCCGTAGGCCCACAATTCAGCCGAAGCACCGCAGATCTAGCAAAATCGGCGCGTAGCGCCGACCTTTTGCTAGTATTTACTATTACACCGGTCTCTGGTAGAAAGTTTTAAAAGCTGGTTTTCAATGTTTTTCAATGTGCTGAATTAAAAAATGATACTCATTTCCGTCGCAAATGATTTGTTAAAGAGTTGTTGGAGCTTAAAGCTTTTAAAACTTTCTACCCTTTTTTACCCTTTTTTATCTGGGGGACTCCCAGTGGGAACCGGGAGTTTTTGAGTGGGGAGAATCACAAAAACGAGTGGTTTCCGAAGATTTTGAAAGTCAGATTAATACAAAACACATCAAAAACCATAGGAAAAACAAATTTCACCTTCAAAATTGGCCGAACCTAAAACAACCTAAGCAAACCTAACCTGACCTAACCTAAAACAACCTAACCTAACCCCTAACGTTATCCAAAATTATAAGAAATTAAAAAAAATACCTCAATCAGTGGAAGCGCCATTTTTTTACCCTTTTCCCGTTAGAGAGTTTAAGCCTCAATAACTCTTTAACAAATCATTTGCGACGGAAATGAGTATCATTTTTTAATTCAGCACATTGAAAAACATTGAAAACCAGCTTTTAAAACTTTCTACCGGAGACCGGTGTAATAGTAAAGAAATACCCTTGTTTTTATCGCTCTATCTCGCTGTATAAATATCAATATAGAGTCTGGTGGATGTGTTCTACCAAATCTTAACCCAATATTGTATCAGCACAAACCTGAAAGGATGCATATTATAAGTTAGGTTATGTTAAGATAGTGCAACTCCCCTCTCTTAAATAGTCGTTACATTACATTACATTTCATTTGGAAAACATGTCCTTATTTACAAATTAAATGCATGTCACTGTTATGGCATGACTCACTAAGACTTGGGGCGGAGGGGGGGGGGGGCAACCAGGTGAGTCAATGAATCCACTGGGAGCTCGTCTATTTCTGCGTCGGTTTTAATTCCGAGTTCATGATCACAAAATTTTATGGTAGTGTATTCTTTTGCCCAGCAGTAAATAAACATAATAATCTTAGATAATGGAATACGAGTGTCTTCGAACCATGTTCCATTGCGCACCGAAGCTGTTTTATTGCATCCATTTTTATGGCATCGCCATAGCAATTATTACGTATGATTTTGATCATCATTTCATGTTTTCTACGACATTCCTTTTCTTAGTACTATGTTCCACTCCTGTAAAAAATGTACTGCATCTTCTTCTGTCTGCAATCTATTATGCAATTTTAATTATTTTATTAGATTAAATTCTTCATCCATCTTCGCTGTACAGTAAGTCAACCAATATTTAACCTGCTTAATAACGTAAGTGAGCCCAGAAAGGGTATTGTATACTTTCGAAACAAGAGATTGTATGATTTTTGTGCAAGATATTGCGTTTATTTAGATTTTAGACTAGGTAGATATAATTTACTTTCTGTTTGAGTTAGGTTAGGGTTTATATATCTTAGTTTTGATTAATTTTTGCATTTAATTAAGAAAGACTAAAATTGAATTCTGCGCATAAAATTACCTAAAAAAAAATGTATATACAGTATATATATTTTTTAAATCAGTAGTGAATGAAACCGAGAAGATCCCTACTGTTTTCCTCTAAATTATTTTAAATTAAAAATATAACTTATTAATGTAAATAATTTGTCAGAATTTATTGTAATTCCAAAGAAATGAATCATCATATCATTATCTAAAGTGACATCGTGAGTCTTGAATTCTGAATCAGTGGTGCAGTTTAGTAAGTGAATGAGGGACGGTATGTTTTAGGTACACCACGAATACATCCTTTTTAATCGTAAACTTTTAAGATTTGTAAATTTTGGTTGCTCTAAACAATTTTCTGTTTCCTGTAATTTGTAATCAAAAGCAGAATTTGGTTTGGTGTTTCTTGTTTAGGAAAATATTGAATCGTTTGATGACGTTTGTTTCTGGTATTTCATTTTGGCTTTTATTCTGTAGGCTAGGACAAAAATTAAATATTCATACAATAACAATAGCCTAATACTATCTACAGTTAAGAATGGAGTCATCAGATGTAGAAAGTAACACTGACGAAAGAAGAAAGAAGGTAAATTTTAGTACCGGTAGAATGGTATTCATTAGGCCTAGGTAGGCCTTCATATAGACTGGGTGACTAGGACAAGGGCTAATTTATTTGGGCCATTTACACTTTATTCAAAACTTGGTCCAGAAGTCCAGAAAAATAAATCTCGATTTACATCGCATTACAACTGCATTTGGACAAGTGAAACCACTTAGGCCTATTGTTGTTACTATCATACATTACGGTTGGAACGCATGAAGCCACTCGGGCCTATCGAAGTCATCCAAGTTAGATGATGTAAAGTTATATTTTATGATAAAATTTTGCAAAATGTAAATTTTCAGTTAACTAATTATCATTGATAGGCCAAATATTAAGTTTCAGAAACACCAGAGGATAAATCTTAAGGAAATGTCATTGCCTGCAATAACTTGCATTACATTTCATTTGGAAAACATGAAGACACTGCGGCCTTTCGAGGTTATCTAACTCGAGTTGTTATAAAAAAATCTACAAACCATCTTATTCATGAAAGTGTCCAAAATGTACTAATGAGCTACTGTTTACTACATCATAGTGCAAGTTATTCCAAAAATCTACTAGGTCTACTTTGATTGAAATAGTATTTTCATAGATCAAGTCTACAAGTTTGTTGGTAATTATTCGTTTTTTGACCCACTCTTTTTATAATGAGAGCAAACGTTTCTGGTCAATTTTGAGGTGTTCTGCACGAATCTGCCATCCGTTTCCTGTGCAAATGCGTAGTTTTTGAGATATCATCATCATGAAAACTACGCATTTGCACAGGAAACGGATGGTAGTTTCGTACAAAACACCTCAAAATTAACCAGAAAAGTTTGCACTCATCATTTTTGTTTAAACTAATGAATTTAAATGAAAATATCATGACTTAACTTAACCAATCATCAAGGGCGTACAGTTGACCTAACTGGTGTAACGTACTGAACTGTCCGCAAAACATTAGGACCAATCGATTTGTGATGCGTGATCTTTATTGGGGCTCTGCTCCCGTACCCCCGACACCTAAATTATACAAATGATAATGTAATAACATGTGCCAACCTTGCATGGGTAGTCCGCTAAATTTCGTGTGCCCTTAAACTGAAATGTCACACGGTTATTTTTAAGATTTTTTTATGGCACTTAAAGACCTTCTGGTCTTTGTTAAAATACAAGCACTATTGCATTTAGGGCAGGTCACGGATGTCTTAATTATTCTGTGATTGAAAAAAAGGTCCTAAACTCTTGTCTTCATCGAGGGCAATATGGTGGATCACGTCTTAAAAATCAAATATGCATAACTGACACGTCATACTTCGTCACAAAAAAACCAAACTGAACAGACTAAAAATTGCTAAAAATGATTTACTTGTAAAACAGGACAAATTGAATTACGAAGAAGTAGCCAGAATCACCAAATATACTAAAAAAGGTAGCCAAAATAAACAAATTAACTGAAATTTATATACATACATATTAGAAAGTAGAAAATATTTTTTTAAAAAAGTAGAATTAAAATCATTCTTGATCATATTCACATAGGGAAGGATGATGGTAGGTAGGCAGGCAAGTGATTCATAGGGAAGGATGATGGTAGGTAGGCAGGCAGGCAAGTGATTCATAGGGAAGGATGATGGTAGGTAGGCAGGCAAGTGATTCATAGGGAAGGATGATGGTAGGTAGGCAGGCAAGTGATTCATAGGGAAGGATGATGGTAGGTAGGCAAGTGATTCATAGGGAAGGATGATGGTAGGTAGGCAAGTGATTCATAGGGAAGGATGATGGTAGGTAGGCAAGTGATTCATAGGGAAGGATGATGGTAGGTAGGCAAGTGATTCATAGGGAAGGATGATGGTAGGTAGGCAAGTGATTCATAGGGAAGGATGATGGTAGGTAGGCAAGTGATTCATAGGGAAGGATGATGGTAGGTAGGCAAGTGATTCATAGGGAAGGATGATGGTAGGTAGGCAAGTGATTCATAGGGAAGGATGATGGTAGGTAGGCAAGTGATTCATAGGGAAGGATGATGGTAGGTAGGCAAGTGATTCATAGGGAAGGATGATGGTAGGTAGGCAAGTGATTCATAGGGAAGGATGATGGTAGGTAGGCAAGTGATTCATAGGGAAGGATGATGGTAGGTAGGCAAGTGATTCATAGGGAAGGATGATGGTAGGTAGGCAAGTGATTCATAGGGAAGGATGATGGTAGGTAGGCAAGTGATTCATAGGGAAGGATGATGGTAGGTAGGCAAGTGATTCATAGGGAAGGATGATGGTAGGTAGGCAAGTGATTCATAGGGAAGGATGATGGTAGGTAGGCAAGTGATTCATAGGGAAGGATGATGGTAGGTAGGCAAGTGATTCATAGGGAAGGATGATGGTAGGTAGGCAAGTGATTCATAGGGAAGGATGATGGTAGGTAGGCAAGTGATTCATAGGGAAGGATGATGGTAGGTAGGCAAGTGATTCATAGGGAAGGATGATGGTAGGTAGGCAAGTGATTCATAGGGAAGGATGATTGTAGGTAGGCAAGTGATTCATAGGGAAGGATGATGGTAGGTAGGCAAGTGATTCATAGGGAAGGATGATGGTAGGTAGGCAAGTGATTCATAGGGAAGGATGATGGTAGGTAGGCAAGTGATTCATAGGGAAGGATGATGGTAGGTAGGCAAGTGATTCATAGGGAAGGATGATGGTAGGTAGGCAAGTGATTCATAGGGAAGGATGATGGTAGGTAGGCAAGTGATTCATAGGGAAGGATGATGGTAGGTAGGCAAGTGATTCATAGGGAAGGATGATGGTAGGTAGGCAAGTGATTCATAGGGAAGGATGATGGTAGGTAGGCAAGTGATTCATAGGGAAGGATGATGGTAGGTAGGCAAGTGATTCATAGGGAAGGATGATGGTAGGTAGGCAAGTGATTCATAGGGAAGGATGATGGTAGGTAGGCAAGTGATTCATAGGGAAGGATGATGGTAGGTAGGCAAGTGATTCATAGGGAAGGATGATGGTAGGTAGGCAAGTGATTCATAGGGAAGGATGATGGTAGGTAGGCAAGTGATTCATAGGGAAGGATGATGGTAGGTAGGCAAGTGATTCATAGGGAAGGATGATGGTAGGTAGGCAAGTGATTCATAGGGAAGGATGATGGTAGGTAGGCAAGTGATTCATAGGGAAGGATGATGGTAGGTAGGCAAGTGATTCATAGGGAAGGATGATGGTAGGTAGGCAAGTGATTCATAGGGAAGGATGATGGTAGGTAGGCAAGTGATTCATAGGGAAGGATGATGGTAGGTAGGCAAGTGATTCATAGGGAAGGATGATGGTAGGTAGGCAAGTGATTCATAGGGAAGGATGATGGTAGGTAGGCAAGTGATTCATAAGGAAGGATGATGGTAGGTAGGCAAGTGATTCATAAGGAAGGATGATGGTAGGTAGGCAAGTGATTCATAAGGAAGGATGATGGTAGGTAGGCAAGTGATTCATAAGGAAGGATGATGGTAGGCAAGTGATTCATAAGGAAGGATGATGGTAGGCAAGTGATTCATAAGGAAGGATGATGGTAGGCAAGTGATTCATAAGGAAGGATGATGGTAGGCAAGTGATTCATAAGGAAGGGTGATGGTAGGCAAGTGATTCATAAGGAAGGGTGATGGTAGGCAAGTGATTCATAAGGAAGGGTGATGGTAGGCAAGTGATTCATAAGGAAGGGTGATGGTAGGCAAGTGATTCATAAGGAAGGGTGATGGTAGGCAAGTGATTCATAAGGAAGGGTGATGGTAGGCAAGTGATTCATAAGGAAGGGTGATGGTAGGCAAGTGATTCATAAGGAAGGGTGATGGTAGGCAAGTGATTCATAAGGAAGGGTGATGGTAGGCAAGTGATTCATAAGGAAGGGTGATGGTAGGCAAGTGATTCATACACTGAAGTCAAATAAGGCTGCTGGACCTGAGGATATATTTGCTAGGATTCTCAGAGAAGGGGAAGAAAGCTTATGTGAGGCACTAACTATTTTGTTTGCTAGGTCAATTAATTATGCAGAAGTACCAGATGAATGGAAAAAGCTAATGTAGTACCCATTTACCAAAAAGGGTAGTAAGAAGGAGGTATGAAATTATAGGCCTGTTAGTTTGACAGTGATGTTAAAAAATGGGTTTTTTTTATGTTTTTTTTTTTTTTAATTTTTTTTTTTTTTTGTTTTTGTTTTTTTTAATAATTAATATAGATATTGCCAATTTAATTATAAGGTATACTTTTGCAATGATATATATTATAAAAATAAATAAATAAATAATAAAATAGGCCATATGGTACCAGTATAGAATGTCCTTTTCAGCCTATTTACAGAA
Organism: Bathynomus jamesi; assembly: GCA_023014485.1. Taxonomy (NCBI): domain Eukaryota; kingdom Metazoa; phylum Arthropoda; class Malacostraca; order Isopoda; family Cirolanidae; genus Bathynomus; species Bathynomus jamesi. The sequence continues at coordinate 213,389 of JAJOZX010001564.1, forward strand.
AAAAACTGGCCTCTTTCTTGCACTGAAAGTCTTGTATCTTGAGATCCATTAAACTTGCAAGAACACTGGCTGGAGCTGACTGCCCATTGTCCAACCTTTCCAGGACTCTCCCATCCATGCCTCGGATTTTGAATCTCCCACTTAACTATCCTTTAGACCCGTGATGACATATTTTCCCCCCCAAGACCATCTATATATATACATACACATACACCCATATACATATATACCAATATATACATAAATACTCATATACACATATTTATATCTATTATATATCCCATACACATGCATACATCCAGAATTCCAGATACATACGCATGCATACTCACATATATACCTACACAAACTCATACACCTCTATTTCACCCTTTCATTACCTCTGAGATCATTTAGCACATACAGTAATATCCATACAGCCAAAAGAAACCAATTAAGCACAGACAGAGCAGCAAAGCTAGTATTTATATCCCAAAATGCAAAATTCCAAGAAAGTGAAGTAAAACATGGTGCTACATTGACTTCGTCAACATCCAAATCTGCAATAAGTACCAGTACCTGTGATATTGAAACTATATGCTCTAATCAATCTAGTGATAATGATTCTTCAATGGAAATAGAATCAGATAATGAAAGTTAAACAGCATTAGGTTAACACAAAGGTTAAAGAGAGATGAATATTTTTATTTTTTTATTTTTCTATTTGGAATATATACAGGCGTCCCCCGTTATATGATTGGGATGTGTCCCTAAAAACCCCATCGTATATCGAACGATCGTATATCGAACTGAAGGCCTTATGGGAAAAATAGGGATACGTTCCCAAACATTCTGGAAGACCCCCAAAATTTGCAGATTCCACTATTATTTTGCTATATATTTTACTGTTATGTACAAAAAGGGCAGTGGAGAGAGGCATCCTGCGCCTGTTCTGATCCTCTATCCACAGATTGAGAAGCCTCTCCATCTCTTGGATAGTTGAATCCTGGCTCTTCGTTATCCTCTTGGCAGATAACGACGACACATTCTTGCCAGCTGCCAGGATCTTGTCGGAATTCTTGATCACTGTCGACACAGTGGACTGAGCCAGTCCAAGAATCTTCGCTATCGAATTAGCCCCTTGTCCATTCTTGTGATGCTTGACAATGTCAAGCTTAACCTCCAAGCTCAAACTCTTGCGAGGCTTCTTAGCAATACCCGAAGCACCAGTACTTGGCCTTTTCTGAGACATGCTTTCAAGTTGGAGATCGTTAACGCGAAATAAGGCAATCATAAATCGAAAGATGGGGGTACTTTTTTAAAATTGTTAATGTGGGAAATCGTAAACTGAACGATCGTATAACGGGGGACGCCCGTATATACATATACACACTGGTATTCTTGCCAATCACAATTATATATATTGTTTTATACCAGTATTATGTATTTTTTATTATGTACTATATTATACCAGTATGTACCTGTGATATTGAAACTAGCATATATGAGGCGTTGCGTGGAAGAAGGGCGACCTAGCCAAAATCAAATCTTTGAGAAAAATGCATTTTAAGTTGGAGAGGTATTTATCGACAATTAGGTAGAAGAAGGGCGACCTAGCCATTTTTGGCAAAAATGAATTATTGCTGTTTTCAGTAGCTTAATATATTATATTAAGCTACTGAAAATCAGCAATAATTCATTTTCGCCAAAAATGGCTAGGTCGCCCTTCTTCCACGCAATGCCTCATTTATGTTCTACCCAATCTAATGATGATTCTTCCATGGAAATGAAGGTTAAACAACATTAGGTTAACAAAAAGGTTCAAAAAAAGGTGAATATTTTTTTTTCTATCTGGAATATATATACTGGTACTCTTGCCAATCACAATTATGTATATTGTTTGAAATGAGGAAGAATGTTTTATGTTCTAGTTAAAAAATATATATACATATAAAAAATGAGGGTTTGTTTTTCCTTTCTATTATATACTTTTTGTGTGATTCAGTTTTTCTAAAAGATGACTATATATACTAGGTATAACTGTATAAGCATGGTAGTATAGTAAATTATAGGTAATACTAATATACTTATTAGATTAAAGGAAGAAAAATATGGAATAAGTTTAAAATAATAAAAAACAGCCTATCTTCGTTTTAAACAAAAAAAAAATGACAAAAAAAAATAACACAATAAAAAATGACTTGCATCACTAGTTTGACATCATTGGTAGGAAAGAGACTAGAAGGAATTATAAAGTATAATAAAGATAATTTGGAGAATTTTAATCTTATTTCAAGTTCACTTCATGGATTTAGATCAGTAAGGTCTTGTTTGTCTAATCTTATACTTTTTAGAGTTTGTAACTGATCAGGTGGATAATGGAAATGATGTAGATGTTATTTATTTGGATTTTAGTAAAGCATTTGACAAAGTTCCACAGAAAGACGTCTATATAAATTAAAAGCTCATGGTATATTAGGGTCAGTTATAAATTGGGTAGAAAAATGGTTAGAAGACAGAGAACAAAGGGTAATTCCAAATGGTCATGAATCTGGGTGGCAGGAAGTGAAAAGTAGGGTACCACAGGATCAGTTTTAGGTCCATTACTCTTTATTTTATATCTAAATGATTTAGAGAAAGGAGTAGGTTGTAAAATTTCTAAATTTGCAGATGATACAAAAGTAGTTGCTCTAGTTACAAATATAGAAAATTTGGTACTTTCCTATTATCCCGAACCCCAGACGTTTTGCCAGTTGTGAGACTTTAATTTTGACAGAATATTTTCATTAAAACTAATGAAAATATGATGACTTAACCTAACCAATTATCAAGGGTATGCAGTTTACCTAACTAGGCATTCAATCTAATTAGTTGGTAAGGTTAGGTTAAGTCATGATATTTTTGTTAGTTTTAATGAAAATATTCTGTCAAAATTGAAGTCTGGCAACTGGCAAAAAATCTGAGGTCTGGGATAACAAGAAAGTACTGAAAATTCTTATAAATTGCAAAAGGATCTTGATAGATTAGTTGCTTGGGCTAGTAAATGGCAGATGGAATTGCATGTTAAAAAATGTAGTCTCATGCATTTTGGTGGAAATAATGAAACAGTTATGAGATGCATGGGAACTGGGTGGAGGATGTTAGAGAGGAAAGGGATCTTGGCATTATAGTTGGTAATGATCTCAAATTTTCTAAGTGCTTAGAGGCTAGAAATAATGCAAATAAAATGTTAGGTATTATTAAGAGGAATGTTAGCTACAAGAGTAAGGAAGTCCTCTGCAAATTATATAATTCTTATGTTAGGCCTCGCTTAGAATACTGCATTCAAGCTTGGTCCCCTCACCTTAGACATGATATTGATATGCTTGAAGGTGTGCAACATAGGGTAACCAAGCTTATCCCTAACCTAAGAAGATTGGAATACAGGGATAGATTAAAGGAACTAGGTATGTTTAGTTTTGAGAGATGTTGTATGAGGGGAGATATGATACAGATGTTAAAAATGTTTTCAGGTTTGTCCAATTTAGATGTACGTAACTTTTTCTCACTAGAGATGGATAGGATAACTTGTGGGCATAATAAGGAAATTAGAAAACAGGCTTGTAGACTTTATCTACAGAAATACTTTTTCAGTCATAGAGTAGTAGATTTTTGGAATAACTTGCCATATGATGTGGTAAACAGTAGCTTGTTAGTTAATTTTAAGAAAAATTTACTCTTTCATGAGTGAAAGAGAGTGTTTGTAGATTGTATATAATATAAATTCTTAGCTTAAGTTATGTAGGCTACTTTGGTAGTAAATAATTATATATTAATTAGCTGACTTGAGATTGATATTTTGCAAGATTATTGTTATTAAAATATAGCTCAGGCCTATTGAGGTAATCCAAGTCACGAGTGGCTTCATGTTTTCCAAATGTAATGTAATATCACTGCAGTGTATGATACTTTTCAAAGCAACTATACAAGGCCAGGCATGACCCTAGACTAGAACAGGAAAGCCTTAGGTAGGCCCTAGGCCCCTAGCCCCAGTCAGTGCCATGTCACGAAGGATTGAATACAGCAATGAAGAAAAAGTGTATTTTGTATCATGGGCTACATATAATAATTGTGAAGAAAGTTTGTTTATTTCAAGAAAAATATAATAAACCACTACCAAATGCAACCACTCTTTGATACAGGAAGCTCAAACTTTAGGAAATAGGGAGCCTGGTAAAAGATCATTCAATAAGTGGAAGGCCAGTAATGGTGACAGGAGACAACAACAAAGAAAATGTCCTGGCCAATTTTTAAGTTGATCTAACAACTTCAATGAGAAAAGTTGCAGAGGAATTGGGTATTTTCAAACTTTCAATATTGAAATCACATGGGGTACCACGATTACAAACCCTTTTACTCTCAGGTCATATATGATGATTCTGATCAATGGCTGCAGTTTGCTGAAACAGAGAGAAAAGTTCAATAGTGATCCAGATTTCTTTCGAAGGATCAAATTTTCAGATGAATGTGGCTTTGGTTTAATGAGTAAAGGAAATGAACACTGTGTTCACTACTGGGTGAAAAAAAAATCCTAAAATACCATTGGGTAAACCTGTTAAATGGCTACACTAATAGTTTGGGCATGCATTGGTTATTCAGGATTCGTTTCCTTTGACAGATTGAGAGATACAATGGATGGAAAACTGCTATTACTAGGTATTGAGAGAGAAAGTTTTGCCACAGTTAACCAGTTACCAGCCAGTTCCTGTGTTGACAGGAATTGGCTTTAAAATATCAACATGGAGTATTGCCACATTACTCTGCAGCTGCCCATGAGATTCTAGATACCAACCTTGAAGGAAGATGGCTTGGGTGGTGAGGTCCCATCCAGTGGCTAGCCAGATCACCTGATTTAACCCATGGGTCATTCTCTGTCAGATCAACCAAAAAAAATTGAAATTAACACCCTCATCTCTCATATTTTGCTGAAATTTGGTTTATAGGGAGTTTGTGAGCCCTGAATCCATTTCTGAAATTATAAGGTCAATCCGACCAACGGTTCAAGAGCTATGACCTCGGGCAATTTGAGGTCACTCGCGAGGTTACTAACATTTGGCGAGCCATAACTTGGGTAATAATTGTCATAATTATATAAAAGTATATATATTTAGAATCAGAAAATGACAAGGAATCCAAATATGCAAGTTTTAGAACTCTAGGTTGAAAAATAAAAAAGTTACACTGTAACCAAAATTTGAGGTCACGATTTGACCTCTGGGGTATCAAATGATTTTTTTTTTTAAATGTAAAAAATGAAGGCATAGGCATTGGCTATTAGAATCAGCAAAAAAAAAGTTTGTTTATGTTAGTATTTTTCATGTAACTAACATATAAGTGAACACCATATTCGTAAGTTGTGCGTCAATTCTACCTATTTTTTCACACTTAAGCTCATAATTTGACCTATAGAAATTAAAATTACATTTTTTATAGATAAAAAAAACAAAGTCAGAGTTCTTGACTAATAGAAACAATCATAAAAAGTTTGTTTATGTTGGTACTTTTCATGTAACTAACTTATAAGTGAACACCATATTTATAAATTGCTTGTCATTTCAAGGAATTTTTATATCTTAGCTATCAATTTGACCTCAAGCTCCAAGAATTTAATAAAAATTGTATTTCACTGCTAATCTACACTGGCAATAATAGTTATAATAGTGAAAGGGGAAGACTAAGCTCACATGTAGCCTAAACAAACCTGTTGAAACATGTTGCTACTTGTCTAAGTGCAGAATCAACACAGATAGTTGCAAAATTCCTTGTCTACAGGTTAGTACAGTTCCAGCCAGCACTGTGGGTGGCTGGTGGGTATGGTGTTTTAATGAGCCTCAGAGACTATCAAGGCCTAAAATATTAAGTGTGTATAGCTATATATTTTCTAAAAAATATATATTACCTAATTGTAAATCCTATATCTTTACAGATCAAAATACAATGGTTCGGCACTTGAAATACTGCCAGGACCCTATTCAAAAACACAAGAAACGCATAACAATCAATCTTAGAAAAGTGACTGATGTACTTGTTGAAAAATGTGCTGGAAGGTGAAAAAAGACTCATTGTTGTGTGTGAACTGCTGGACACTGATAATGAGAAACCCCACTATACTTAGTACCACTGAAAACAACGAGTCTGAGCAGGATTCAAATGAATCATCTACTATCAGTGGCTTGAGTAACATCTCTTCAATTCAAGATCTGGACAATGACAGTGATTGCTTGATAAAGGAAAATCCTTCAACTTCAGTTGAACCAGTTCTAGCATTTCTGGACCAAACACCAGTTAAAAAAAGTAAGTAATAAATTAATATAATAACATACTTTACTACAAGGTCTGTTTGATCTACTATATAGCCAATTATATAGCATTTAAGGTACTATAATTAATATTTAATTACTAATATTCAGGTGTGTGAAACCTTTTTTTCTGTTCTTTTCAGAGAACTACAGAGATGCAAATTCTTACACCAGAACACATGTTTCAGTTTTGTGAAGAAAACTTGAGCAAGAAGATAAATTTTTTCTTTGTAACTACAGCTGATTTGAAAGATGCAGAAGAACGGTTGGAACATCGATTCAAGGATAGTAGGGCTATTCCTGGAACTCAGAAATATCATAGATTTGTTCCCCTAAACAAGGAAGAACTGATGGTGTATCCCATTTCAAGTGGCATTGGAGAAAAGAAAAGAATAAGGAAAAGTCATTTTACTAATGAACCTGCAATGCTTGGTAACCTAAAATGTGTCAAACCAGGAGAGTATGTTGGCTGCATTTATGACATGCAAGTTTGGTATGGAATTGTGGAGGAATATTGTGAAGAGTTTGATGATTTCACTGTGAACTTTCTACATCCCTCTGGGTCATCAGGATCAAGTGCATATTATTATCCATCAAACAAGGATTCATGTGCAGTGCCAGGACATCATATATTAACTGTAATGAGTTGTCCTACCCTAAGAGGAGGCAGCAGAATTCAATACATTTTTCCACAAAAAGAAATTGATGAGAGCATCGAGCATGCAAAAATTGTATTAGGCTAGCACATGAATCCTCTAAGTAGGTCTTCCCCTTTCACTATTATAACTATTATTGCCAGTGTAGATTAGCAGTGAAATACAATTTTACATTTTTTGCCTTTGTTTTTATATCTATAAAAAAAATGTAATTTTAATTTCTATAGGTCAAATTATGAGCTTGTGTGAAAAAATAGGTAGAATTGACGCACAACTTATGAATATGGTGTTCACTTATATGTTAGTTACATGAAAAATACTAACATAAACAAACTTTTTTTTGCTGATTCTAATAGCCAATGCCTATGCCTTCATTTTTTACATTTAAAAAAAAATTCTCATTTGATACCCCAGAGGTCAAATCGTGACCTCAAATTTTGGTTACAGTGTAACTTTTTTATTTTTAACCTAGAGTTCTAAAACTTGCATATTTGGATTCCTTGTCGTTTTCTGATTCTAAATATATATACTTTTATATAATTGTGACCATTATTACCCAAGTTATGGGTCGCCAAATGTTAGTGACCTCGCAAGTGACCTCAAATTTCCCGAGGTCATATCTCTTGAACCGTTGGTCGGATTGACCTTATAATTTCAGAAATGGATTCAGGGCCCACAAACTCCCTATAAACCAAATTTCAGCAAAATCTGAGAGATGAGGGTGTTAGGCACTGGTTGATCTGACAGAGAATGACCCCCATGTGATTTCTGGCTTTGGGCATATTTACGTGAAAAACTACGCTCCTGGCTTCATCTATTCAAATGTGAATGCCCTTGGCCACAGAATAGATGAACAACTGAAAAGGATCCCACTTGATATATTTGGAAGAATGATGAACAGCTTCACAGAGAGAATCTACAAATTTGTATCATAGTGGATGGAGAACTGAAGATTGAATTACAATTTAACAAAATATTTGTATGAATATAATTCTTTTATTGCTGTATATAGCTAATGTGGCTACCTTATATGATGGTAGACATTGTAGAGCACACAAAGGATTTAAATAGCTTATAGCTATAGACAAAGTGATGAGGCTTTAAGTAGAGATATGTCCCCAAACTCTAGCTTTGTAAAACTAGACTGATGGCATAGGTAGCCCACAGTAGGGCTGCACATCCTTATGCTATCTATTATTTGGCCTACAGATTTGTATATAGCCTGATTTTGACCAACTGAAGTTATCTTGGCCTCATCAGCATGTATCATTACCAGGTCTATGTAACTCCAATTTCTTTTAGAACAGAACATATATAAGCCCTGAAATTTACAGGACAGGGGATTGGGATTTGTCTTCCCTGTTTGTCCAGGGGCTAATGAAGCATTCTAACTACTGTACATTCATCCTTGGTTATAGAGCCTTGTTCAAGGAATTTTTAAGTTTAGTAAGAGCCATTACTTACATTAGTCAGAGAGAAACTCATTTATGTACAGTATTAAGGCATTTCTTTCAACATTTATAATTTTTTTCAAAAATTCAATTTTCTTGTTGAAAGTAGTTCATTTTTCATTTTAAATTGTAAGCAAAATTAGTTCACATGATATGCGTACAACAAAGATTTATGCTTTTTATCATTAACCTAATATTTTTTTTAAATCATGATAATTTTTGAAGTTAAAAGAAAAAGTTCTTACAGTAAAAGATGTAACTCCCATATTACCATGTTATTTATAGAGTATGATTATACTCGCCTTGACGAGTGATTTGTTATGAAGCTCCAATAAAATGTTAAAAAAAAAACTTATGTCCCTGATGAAATAAATTTGGAGGGGCCATACTGGATTGCTCTTATCCATCCATCCATTCATCATACTTTTGTGTCAAATCATAAATTTTGAACTGCTCTATATAAATTGATGAAAAAACACACACACACACACACACACACACGCATGAACACCATGAGCAAGAATTAGGTTATTGCATCAAAGGTCAAATGGAGATCCAAACTAACTTTTGAACCACTCTAAATAAGTTGGTGAAACCTCACGCACATATGGATCCTTATAAGACTCTTTTAACTAAGACTTACACTAGGGTGGTTCTTATTTTTGAACTTTTGAATTTAATGCAGCTATCCATGGATATTTTTATTAGTCTCAAAAAAGTGTTGTAAGCAAAATTTTAGCTCAATCAGCTTATATTATCTGGTGCCACATTGATTGTCAGTACACTACTAGTACACTGATATTGTTATATAGTCTACAGTATGAAACCTCATATTTGGAGATGATGTGATGGAACCTTAGAATGGAAAATAATTTTTTTCCAATGGAAATATATTTCAAACATCGATCAATTATATAGTTTAATTAAAAAATGAGAAAAAATGAGGAGACAAAGTCTGGGAAGTGCAACAACAATACTGGTATATATTGAGAGGTACAATATTACTCATGGGAGCCCAACTCTCACTCATTGTTGCCTATTTTAGGGCAAGAGTGCTCTTCTGCACATCTAGGAAATGCCTCTATGATCCTCACTGGCTTGGAGGAGGAACTGGTGCTGATCCTCATTTCTGGTGATGACAGGATTGAACTCCTGAATCAGTTTCACTCCTCGCTCTGCACAGGATGCTTTGGATGCAGTGAGAAGCAGCCTTGTAATCCTCTTGGCCTTCCCACTCAGTGGGGTCCACACTGAGGAATCCATTGGAGAGGTTGAACCACAAAGAGGTGCTGAGACTGTGAGGTGACAAAGTTGTCCACTGTCCACAGTGGCATCTGCTGGGACACAAATCCACTTTGGTGAGTCCTCAGATCCTTCATCTTGGAGAGCAGTGATCATGTGTTTCTTTTCTTCAACAGTGACTTTTACGTCAAAGAATGCTAGTCTAGCCAGCTCTTCCCACAGATGGGTCATTCTCTGTCAGATCAACCAAAAAAAATTGAAATTAACACCCTCATCTCTCATATTTTGCTGAAATTTGGTTTATAGGGAGTTTGTGAGCCCTGAATCCATTTCTGAAATTATAAGGTCAATCCGACCAACGGTTCAAGAGATATGACCTCGGGCAATTTGAGGTCACTCGCGAGGTTACTAACATTTGGCGAGCCATAACTTGGGTAATAATTGTCATAATTATATAAAAGTATATATATTTAGAATCAGAAAACGACAAGGAATCCAAATATGCAGGTTTTAGAACTAGGTTGAAAAATAAAAAAGTTACACTGTAACCAAAATTTGAGGTCACGATTTGACCTCTGGGGTATCAAATGAGAATTTTTTTTTTAAATGTAAAAAATGAAGGCATAGGCATTGGCTATTAGAATCAGCAAAAAAAAGTTTGTTTATGTTAGTATTTTTCATGTAACTAACATATAAGTGAACACCATATTCATAAGTTGTGCGTCAATTCTACCTATTTTTTCATACTTAAGCTCATAATTTGACCTATAGAAATTAAAATTATATTTTTTATAGATATAAAAAACAGTCAGAGTTCTTGACTATAGAAACAATCATAAAAAGTTTGTTTATGTTGGTACTTTTCATGTAACTAACTTATAAGTGAACACCATATTTATAAATTGCTTGTCATTTCAAGGAATTTTTATATCTTAGCTATCAATTTGACCTCAAGCTCCAAGAATTTAATAAAAATTGTATTTCACTGCTAATCTACACTGGCAATAATAGTTATAATAGTGAAAGGGGAAGACTAAGCTCACATGTAGCCTAAACAAACCTGTTGAAACATGTTGCTACTTGTCTAAGTGCAGAATCAACACAGATAGTTGCAAAATTCCTTGTCTACAGGTTAGTACAGTTCCAGCCAGCACTGTGGGTGGCTGGTGGGTATGGTGTTTTAATGAGCCTCAGAGACTATCAAGGCCTAAAATATTAAGTGTGTATAGCTATATATTTTCTAAAAAATATATATTACCTAATTGTAAATCCTATATCTTTACAGATCAAAATACAATGGTTCGGCACTTGAAATACTGCCAGGACCCTATTCAAAAACACAAGAAACGCATAACAATCAATCTTAGAAAAGTGACTGATGTACTTGTTGAAAAATGTGCTGGAAGAGTGAAAAAAAGACTCATTGTTGTGTGTGAACTGCTGGACACTGATAATGAAAAACCCCACTATACTTAGTACCACTGAAAACAACGAGTCTGAGCAGGATTCAAATGAATCATCTACTATCAGTGGCTTGAGTAACATCTCTTCAATTCAAGATCTGGACAATGACAGTGATTGCTTGATAAAGGAAAATCCTTCAACTTCAGTTGAACCAGTTCTAGCATTTCTGGACCAAACACCAGTTAAAAAAAGTAAGTAATAAATTAATATAATAACTTATACTTTACTACAAGGTCTGTTTGATCTACTATATAGCCAATTATATAGCATTTAAGGTACTATAATTAATATTTAATTACTAATATTCAGGTGTGTGAAACCTTTTTTTCTGTTCTTTTCAGAAGGGCTGTCATTAAGCCAGAAAAAGCGCAAGGCTCGTGGTAAGCTATCATCTGCTCAGAAACACCTGAAGGAGAGGCTAGAACTCAGTTATGGTGTTCAAATTACCGAGGAGGTAAGTGATACTTCAAAACCTGAAACTAAATCTGAAAAACATAGACAAATTAATGAATGAATTGAAACAGTCATTCCTGGAGAGCAAATGTCACCATCACAAACTACAAATATTGACACTCTCACCATACACAATTGAAAAAACAGCTAGTTTCTTTCAAACTACAACATACATGGTGAAAAGAAGCCATTCACTTAAATCAGAACATGGAATCCTTCCGAAGATTCCACTAATGAGCAAAGGAAAAGTGATATCTGAAGAACACAAAGATATAGTTAGAAGATTCTATGAGTCAGAAGAGGTTAGTCGTATGTGTCCTGGCCAAAAGGATTGCGTGAAAGTTATCAGTGCTGAAGGTGCAACGAAGGTGCAAAAACGATTGGTCCTCGGGAATTTAAGAGATGTTTGAACTATATAAAAATGATGAAAAGAATCCCAAAATAGGATTTTCCACATTTGCAAAATTACGGCCATCATATTGTGTGCTTGCCGGTAGTGGTGGGACTCATTCTGTCTGTGTCTGCACATACCATCAAAATCCAAAATTGCAGCTGGCTGCATTGGGAGAAAGAGGTCTTTCATACAAGGATCTTATGGATTACAGTGTCTGCAGTACAGAAAGAGAGACTTGCATGATGCAACTTTGCAATGATTGCCCAAGAGAAGAGGGTGTCCTGGATTTTCTTGTTACTTGACAGTGTGAAATCAGCTCCAAATGAAATATCTTACAAGCAATGGGTGACTGTTGACCGTTGTACAATGGTTGATAAGGTGGAGCCACTTCATGAATACTTATCATCCCTAAGCATGAAAATATCCGCATGGTTCGTCATCACTTTGTTGCTCAGCAACAATCACAGTACTTCAAGCAGTTGAAAGAAACACTACCACCTCAGAGCGAGGTAGTTATAGTAGGTGATTTCTCTGAGAATTATTCTTTCATTGTCCAGGATGCTGCCCAAGGGTTTCACTGGGACAATTCACAGTGTACAGTTCACCCTTTTGTCATCTATTATAGATCATCTGCAGACCAGGAACTTAGCCATTTTAGTGTCTGTTTCTTATCTGCATCACTAAAACACAACACTATAATGGTTTACTCATTCATATTGAAGCTTATGACATATGTTAAATTCAGATGCCCACAATTGAAGAAGGTGCACTATTTCTCAGATGGATGTGCTGGCCAATATAAGAACAGATACAACTTCACAAATCTCTGTTACCATGAAGAGGATTTTGGTCTGTCTTGTGAATGGCACTTCTTTGCTACATCCCATGGCAAAAATGCATGTGATGGGATTGGAGGAACAGTGAAAAGAGCTACTGCTCGTGCCAGTTTGCAGAGAACTACAGAGAGGCAAATTCTTACACCAGAACACATGTTTCAGTTTTGTGAAGAAAACTTGAGCAAGAAGATAAATTTTTTCTTTGTAACTACAGCTGATTTGAAAGATGCAGAAGAACGGTTGGAACATCGATTCAAGGATAGTAGGGCTATTCCTGGAACTCAGAAATATCATAGATTTGTTCCCCTAAACAAGGAAGAACTGATGGTGTATCCCATTTCAAGTGGCATTGGAGAAAAGAAAAGAATAAGGAAAAGTCATTTTACTAATGAACCTGCAATGCTTGGTAACCTAAAATGTGTCAAACCAGGAGAGTATGTTGGCTGCATTTATGACATGCAAGTTTGGTATGGAATTGTGGAGGAATATTGTGAAGAGTTTGATGATTTCACTGTGAACTTTCTACATCCCTCTGGGTCATCAGGATCAAGTGCATATTATTATCCATCAAACAAGGATTCATGTGCAGTGCCAGGACATCATATATTAACTGTAATGAGTTGTCCTACCCTAAGAGGAGGCAGCAGAATTCAATACATTTTTCCACAAAAAGAAATTGATGAGAGCATCGAGCATGCAAAAATTGTATTAGGCTAGCACATGAATCCTCTAAGTAGGTCTTCCCCTTTCACTATTATAACTATTATTGCCAGTGTAGATTAGCAGTGAAATACAATTTTACATTTTTTGCCTTTGTTTTTATATCTATAAAAAAATGTAATTTTAATTTCTATAGGTCAAATTATGAGCTTAAGTGTGAAAAAATAGGTAGAATTGACGCACAACTTATGAATATGGTGTTCACTTATATGTTAGTTACATGAAAAATACTAACATAAACAAACTTTTTTTTGCTGATTCTAATAGCCAATGCCTATGCCTTCATTTTTTACATTTAAAAAAAAATTCTCATTTGATACCCCAGAGGTCAAATCGTGACCTCAAATTTTGGTTACAGTGTAACTTTTTTATTTTTCAACCTAGAGTTCTAAAACTTGCATATTTGGATTCCTTGTCGTTTTCTGATTCTAAATATATATACTTTTATATAATTGTGACCATTATTACCCAAGTTATGGGTCACCAAATGTTAGTGACCTCGCAAGTGACCTCAAATTTCCCGAGGTCATATCTCTTGAACCGTTGGTCGGATTGACCTTATAATTTCAGAAATGGATTCAGGGCCCACAAACTCCCTATAAACCAAATTTCAGCAAAATCTGAGAGATGAGGGTGTTAGGCACTGGTTGATCTGACAGAGAATGACCCAGATACCACAGATGCTGGCCAAAAGTCTTGGACTCTACAGTGGCAATCTCCCCATCTTCATAAGAAACCAGCTGCTTGTACAAGTGGAGGTGGTTGACTGGTGCAGAAGCAGCTAGCAGGGCCTTGAGCCAAGCAGGAATGTATGTTGTCACTGCGAATGGGACAGAATGGCTGAGGCTTCACTTCTCTTGTGGACTGAGCTTGAACTGGTTGTGGAAGAGGAAGAGCTTGATGTATATGATCCGAGTCATCCATCAGGAACAGTGGTAAGCACTGGGATGGGTGAACTGGATACTATGAGGGGGAATGCCCCTATGACTACAATGGTGAGCTCCAGCAACTCGCAGTAGTCATCCCATGGGTGTGCCTCCTGGAGTTGGTGCTTGCAGAAGCCAATGATGTCATCAGCTCTGGAGTCCTCTTTCATTGGTTCAAAGTCATTCAAGTCAAAAAACCCAGACCTCTGCTTGAACATCTTGAAGAGTGGGATGTCTGGACCAGAGGAAGGCCTGAAGCAGAGTGTGAAGACTTGCTCAGCCACAATTTCCAGCATGTGGTGATGGTAGGCAAGATCGATTAGGTTAATGTTGAGCCTTTGATGATTGAGTGTGGAAGCTCCTCTACGAACTCCTGTGTTGCTTGCCATTGTATTGAAGGACATGCCTCTGACATGTTCTGAAATACCCTTCTCATCCAGAGCCTTGATGGCAGTATTCACTATGGCTTTGACTGTACCAGAAGGCAGTTTGGGCATGGATAGTAGCTTCAACATTGCTTCACCAGAAACAAGGATTGGAAGACATTCAGCTGCTGCAGGGTGGCAGTTGGTGATAAGACACCCACACATTTACCAAAGTCTGGATGGCCACGTAAATTAGGGGTGTGCTGGATAGTATTTTTTACTATCCAGCTGGATACCGGATAGCCGGATAATAAAAAAAAATATCCGGCCGGATACCGGATAATACCATTCAAATAATTCATAATTTTTTATATATTATTATTTAGCTACGGTATTACTTGACTAATTGACTATACTATCAAATTTTAATCACTATTTGATGTAAATTATAGCTATCTTTCAATAACTTTACTAATTACCTATATTTTATCCTTTTCAGGATTGTTTCATTGCCTAAATCATATAGCTATATAGCTAGTTAGTATTAGTTACAGGCTTACAGCAATATTTTAACATTATTTACCCCCTAAAATGGCTAGTTTTATTTGGAAAATATTTACAATACATGAGACTAATCCAACGATAGCTATTTGCTCCCTATGTTCCAAACAGATTAAAAGGGGATCAGAGAAATTGGGTGCTAGGTGCTATAGCACAAAACCTTTGCACAATCATGCAAAGATGCTGCATTCAAAAGAATATAAAGAAGTGCCTCAATTTAACAAATCATCTGAAAATAAAAATCAACCTATAGTGACCACCTCAATGGCCGAAGGAGAAAAAATTAGTTGCCATGGAAAAGCAACTCACATTAGAAGAAAGTTTTTCCTTTAAGAAAATATGGGATATAAATGACTCAAAAGCTCAAGCTTTACATAAAAAGATAGGATTAATGATGGCATTGGACAACCATCCTTTTAGTTTAGTTGAACAAGATGGCTTTATAGGACTGATTGCCCATGTACAGCCAAGGTATTTGCTACCAAATCGAACATATTTTTCAGAAAAAGTCATACCCAAAATCTATGAAGAACTCAAAGAAATTGTTATGAATAAATTGAAAGAAGGGAAATACATTAGCTTCACTTCCGATATTTGGACCTGCTCTTCTTCAAATGAATCATTCATTTCCTTGTCAGGTCATTGGATCATGAATGACTACACTCATTGTAATGCAGTATTGCATTCAGCTCATTTTTCAGGATCGCATACAGGAATTAATATAGTGGACAAATTGCAATCTATGTGGCAATCATGGAATATTGACAGATCAAGGCGTAATATATTGGTCAGAGATGGAGCTTCTAACATAGCTTTGGGATGTGACCTTGCGGAAATACCTTCTGTTCACTGTTCAATTCATTTGCTACAGCTAGTGGTGAATGATGCATTAATGGCTCAACGATCTATAAAAGATCTTTTGGCAAAGTGTCGACGTTTAGTGACACATTTTAACCACACCCCACTGGCTACTTCTGAATTTAAAGCTCTCCAAACACAACAGGGTCATGTTCCTCTTCTATTGGTACAAGATGTTTTAATGCACTGGAACTCATCTTATTTGATGCTAGAACGTATGGTTAAGTTGAAAAAATCAGTTCAAATATACCTTGCTGATCATAGTGAATTACTTATTTCATCTAATGAGTGGCACTTGATTGAAAATCTTTTAAAGCTTTTACAGCCATTTTTTAAACTCACCCAAGAAATGAGCAGAATATAGTTTACTCTCTACTGTTATCCCAAACATGTGCGGCCCGTGCGCGCTTGAAAGGTTTCTTTCAAAAATTGGCCAGGATGATCAAGGAGTCCAAACTACAATTTAAGATGAACTGTTGAAGTCATTGCGGTCACGATTTTTTGCCAATGAAATCAATGAAAAAAGTGTCTAAATGTCTTAACAAATCGGAAGTATGCTCTAGCAACTGTCATTGATCCACAATTTAAATTTTTGTTTTTCAAAGATCAACAAAAGGAAAATATTAAGACATGGTTAATTTAAGAAATAAATTAAATAAACAACCTAGAGAAAATTAGAGATAAATATTTTGAAGAACAGGCTCACAGCAGCGAAGATTCTAATTCTTCTTCCTCCTCAACAGGAAGAAAAAAGGCAAAGTTTGATGATGATCCACTCTCTGCTTGTTTC
Source organism: Bathynomus jamesi (assembly GCA_023014485.1). Taxonomy (NCBI): domain Eukaryota; kingdom Metazoa; phylum Arthropoda; class Malacostraca; order Isopoda; family Cirolanidae; genus Bathynomus; species Bathynomus jamesi. Next base: position 230,422 of record JAJOZX010001564.1, read on the forward strand.
AGGGAACTAACACAAGAAAATTCAGAAAAGATACCTGGTGAGAAAAAGTTTAAAAAAAGCCATAAGATGGCTTCATTCACAGAAATAGCAGAGGAAATTGAGCAATATACAAAAAAACCCATATCAGACAGACGACTATCTCCACTTGAAATTTGGAAAAATGAAGAATCCTTTCCATCTCAAGAAAATTGCTCTAAAATGGCTAGTGATACCAGCATCTTCAGTTTTCTCAGAAAGAATGTTTTCCGAATACGGAAATATTTTTGAAGAAAAAAGTACTACTTTGATTAGGCTATTTTTATATCTCAAATCTTAATAAAAGGTTTCACTAATTCATATTTTTTCATATTGTAATTTGCAATATATATAAAAATAAAAATAAAAAGTAAGGGAAGCTGGGATCTTAGCTATGCGTCACACTTTTAGCTGGACCAAACATTTTGCCCTTTTAGCAGTGTTAATATAGTTACATACTAGTAGTGGTACATGCTTATTTATCAATTATTTTAATTTTAGATTTTTGTACAACTATATTCAACTTTTGCTAGCTAAAGGCTATGCAAGCTAAGATTGGAAAGGGGCAGGCCCAGATGGTATTCCCATTACAAAAAAGACTATCATAAATATTGGCTATCCAGCTAGATACTGACATCTATCCGGCCGGATACAGGATACCGGATAATAGCTGTTATCTGGCCAGATAGTGGTATCTGGCACATCCCTAACGTAAATGTAGTAAAAAGACTGAATGTTATTAAAAGACAGCCAAATGCCTTGCTACAAAAACAGAATGTGAAATAAAGGAAACTTATCCTGCATTATTGGGTAATATGTCTGAAGAACTGTGCAGTGTTATTCGCTATGAGATCTTGATCTACCAATGAGGAAGGCAGCAAATCAACCTCTCTTGACCACCTGCCACAAAGCAAAATGAATTAGTTTTGCTAAGGAAATTAAAGACTGGCCTTTGGAAAAAGTGCTGTGCATTTTGTGGTCAGATGAAAGTGTGTTTACAGTGTTGGGTACTAAATGAAGGAAGGTGAGACAGCCATGGAAATTGGACAGGTTCAATCCATGGTACACCATGACGACTAAGCACCCTGATTCAGTTATGCTGTGGGGTTGTTTTTCTTATTATGGAGTGGGTACCCTACCTTGATTTATTGTATGACAATATGGAAGAATGTTTTGACAAGTGTAATACAGAGACATTCATGTAGGATGGTGCTAAATAAACAAGTGAAAGAGTGGTTTGATTTGTGTGCTCTGGATTACTTTAAAGACTGGCTTGGTAATAGCCCAGACCTTAATCCTATTGAAAATATGGTTGATGATGAAAAAAATGACTCCAGGATGTTCACACTAGCTCGGTTCCTAAGTTGAAAGCAACCTTAATGAAAGTGTGGGAGAAGATTCCTGCAGAACATTTGCAGAAACTTGCAGACTCGTTGCTTCATAGGCTACATGAGGTTATTAAAAAGAAAGGAAATACCACAAAGTACTAAAAGGTATGTTTTATGAGTGTTATTTGATGTTTTTATGTTGCGCTGTTGTTGCTGGGGATGGTGTATGACTGGGAATGTAAAATTTTCTGATGGGTTTGCATAACCCACCACAACATTTGATGGCAACTGTATATTGTCTCAATCTCGTTATTAATTTTAGTGTTCCTTTGAATGTCATTAGATAAAGAAAGTGCTTGAGCACTATTTTGTGGTTATTTTCATCATAAATATTATTCACCTGTTAGTTTCATGAAATAATTATATATATATACACATATATATATATATATATAATATATATTAAATAATATATATATATATAATATATATATATATACATATATATAATATATATATATATATATATATATTTTGTTCAGGAAGAACCGATTCGCCTCTATTTAAAGGGCATATCTCAGTGGAAAAACAAAGAAAAAGTGAGAGGAAAGACAGAGGAAAAAGAAAGGGTGGAGGGGACAGTCGAAGTGGAAAAAGACCAAGGACTGCAGGGTCGAGCCCCATCATCCTTGGGTGCTAGGGCCGGGAGGGCGCACGTGAAACCTCCAGGAACAAGCACGTACAAACGAGCACAAAGAGCACTCAAGAGCACGAGCTTAGAACCCCCTTGCGGGGCTATATATATATATATATATATATATGTATATATGACGCGTTCGGTGGAGAAGGGGCGAATGCAACATTTTCGAATTATGCCACAAAATGCAGTTAAAGTTTGTAAACTTTAAACTTTTGTATTTTTCCGGTTTATTGAAATGTTGTATGAATTTGAACACATATTTGAGTAAAATATTGTTGTGTAATATGTCGATATAATAAAACGCCAAGAAATTTTACAATATTATTTATTGATAGCTTCTGATGTTAACTGGTGTAATCCATTATTTGGTCCTCTTCGTCGAATGTTGTATTACCTGCTTCAACTGTTTTGGTTTCTTCCAGTTCCTTTAACAATCTTGTATAATAGTTCACTGCAGTTGCAGGCATTAGGTCTGATAATTCTTTGAGATCTTTTATTTTTCCTTAGTTATTGGCAGCAATTGGGAATACTTTGGTTGCAGTGTCTGCTGGGCTAGATTGAATAAACTGACACTGTAGGATTTTTTCCCTTTCTGCAGTCTGACGGGATGGCTATTATCTGGGGTTGTGCGGTATGCAATAGATATTACGTAGCCTTCTTTGTGTTGAAAGTCAAATATTAACTTTCTTGCATCTGTAAATTTAGTAGTTGTTGATTTCCTAATGACAATGCAAGTTTTTAGGATGTCAAAATCGAGAAAATCAGCCTGTTTCATTTCTACAACTAGGAAGCGCTGCGAAAAGGCTGTAGTTATGGCCGTAACATAATCTTTTTTGGTGTAAATAATATTGCTGTAATTATTTTTTATATTTTGTTCAATTTGGCCAAATTGAGCATCACAGGGCATTGTCGAGTGACCAGAAAGTAGATAGATGTGTTCAATGTGAAGCAATGATGCGGAGTGAATTTCTCTGAGATACATTAAAACCTAAATTTTACCGTGAAAGAGTGCAGACTAACATCTAATTTTTTGCATAGGTAAAGCAAAGGTTTTAAAGGATAATTATACGACAAAAAACTCAGTTTTCGAATTTTGTGGCGTTCGCCCCTTCTCCACCGAACGCGTCATATGTATGTATGTATGTATATATGTATATATATATGTATATATGTATGTATATATGTATATATATGTGTATATATATATATATATTAGGGTGCATCAAATTTCCCATGATTTTTCAAAAAGTTTTATTTCAATCTGTCCCTATGATTACTGTGTTCCAATGCCTGAAATAGCACATATGGCCAAATTTCAAAGATTTATGTGGTCATCTAGGGGGTCCACATCATTGATGCAATATTTAGTATTGGAGTTAAATTGACCAAAAAATTAAACATTTTATATCCCGGTTTCCGTGTTTGCAAAAGTATCAGAACCAGTAAAAATGTATTAAATAATCAAAACAGGGATTAGAACTTAGCTTCACCCCACGCTCAGCACAATCATTTACGACGTTAACTGCCGAGATGTGTTCTCTGGATGTTTGAAAGGAAGCTAATTCTGGCCAATTTTCGATATTATGAGTCAGGAAAGAACTGTCAAGTTCCAGAACAGAGAAAATGTACCATGAATCTTTGTTGATTAAGTCGCCAAGCTTTGTCGTGCTGGAAATGGAGTTTGGAATTTGGGTTTCCCAAATCCCGTACCAAATCGATGTTGTGGTTACTAAAGATGCCTGATCTTGTGCTGGCTTTACTGCTATAAGTCTCTCAGCCAGATAGCGGCGTTCAGCTTCAGGGACTGCATCATTAAAGAGCACAAGAGGTACCATCTCAGCAGTCAGGTACCATAGGTGATGCTTGAGAGCTTTTATCGCACTAGATGATATGCTGGGGCTGAGTTTTTCATATCTGAGGATGTCTTGGTAAAGACAGGTCATTCCATGGAGCCTCGACCGCGCTTGAACAGGTGATCCACCACCAGCTGTACAGCAAGCAAACAAAGTTGACAAACTCGCGCAGTTTGGGTTGTTGTGCTTCCGTGGTAATGGTTCCAGAGGGAAGAGAGCTGGTCTGCTCCTCCAGCAGCACCATCTTAATGGAGTAGAGAAACTTGGCCATCCACCTAGCCTTGTGTACAGCACCAGGACGTCGAAATGAAAACTCTCTTCTTGTCCCATCCAAGTAGAGCAAACAAAGATCAGAAAATTCTTTGTAGTCATCACATTGATGCTTCACAACAGACTGCGCGCATGAAATCGCTCTGGCCCTATAGTCATGGATTATGGTTTGTACATCATCTGAATAAGAGGTACCATCCAAAAAATTAAGTGCCTGATTATTGTTGTGTTGAACTGTGTCTAAATGCTTTCGGAACTGACAGAATATGGTAACTTCTAGTGACATTGGTGGTTCTATTTTCAGATCATTGAAGACTTGTGTAAGGATTACCTCGCCAACGTGATGCCGGCAAGCTGACCACAGTAAAGCTCGACCTATGTCCTGGTGCAGGCTAACACATGCAGCACTCACA
>JAJOZX010001564.1:240000-480000 GCA_023014485.1 Bathynomus jamesi
AAAGAATCCATTTAAGCTTTCCTGTTGCAAAACAAAAGTGGCCTTAACCTACTCTCTAACGATAAACAAAATTTGAGATGGAAACATTGCATAGGGTGCATTTGCAAATAATTTTATTTTTATCTACTTTAAAGTATTTCCATGCAATGCTTGGAGCCATAAGGGCTTTGTTATTTAAATTTGTAACAAAAATATAAAATTTCTTGGCAACTTTCATTAAAATGCTTAATTTAATCTGTAAAAGAAATTAAAGAATTAGAATATGTAAATAGTTCTAAAAATATTAGATTAATATTAGATAAAAAAAATATTAGATATTAGGCCTACGTTTTATATTGTGTGCTATTTACCAGTATAATAGGTATAAGCGGCGTAATTCAGTAACCATATAGTGCTATAAACTTATACAGTATATAAAAAGAATTATCAGCCGATTTTTTAGGCCAATTAATTGGTAATCGGCTAATTTGCTTATCGGTGCAACCCTAATATATATATATATACGTACAGGGTGTCCCGTAAGTCTGGACCCATAGGGAAAAATAATAAAATTACAAAATAGTCCAAAAATTTATTACATAATCTGTTCAGTGTCCGCCGTTGTGTTGCACACATAGTTGAAGACGCAATCTCCACTGCGACAGCACTTTCTGAATCACAGTCGCAGAAATTTCTTGACACGCCTCCACAATGTGTGCTTTAAGGTGGAAAATGTTCTGAAGTTTGACCTCGTACACTTTGGCTTTCAAGTGGCCCCACAAATAAAAATCATAATAAAAAATAATAATAATAAAATAATAATAATAACATAATAAAAAAATATATTATAAATCCCTATGGGTCCAGACTTACGGGACACCCTGTGTATATATATATATATATATATATAACGTAAAGAACGATGCTTGTATAGGAGAATATTCCGTGCAAGATGAGACAGAGAGAACGAAACAAAAGAAAAAATGAGGTAACCACCCAGGAATCGAACCCGGGGTCTTCTGATTGCTGGTCAGATATGATAACCATTACACCATGGGCCTCACTCAATCAAATGCCGTAATTCTTCTACATACGCGCAGAAACCAATGACCCAAGGGGGCACCTCCCGCATGCCGTACATTATATACATTTAAACTGCAAACACGCAGTATAATTAACGTAAAGAACGACGCTTGTATAGGAGAATATTCCGCGCAAGATGAGACAGAGAGAACGAAACAAATGAAAAAATGAGGTAACCATGAGGTAACCATCATATATATATATTATATATATATATATATATATATATATATATATATATATATCATGAATAAAACCACGGAGGAAAGGAAACACAGAGCACCATCTGTTTCCTTTCCTTCGTGGTTTTATTCATCATAAATACTTTTCACGTGTTACTTTCGTGAAATAATTTTATATATATATATATATAAAAGGGGTTCCAAAAAAAACCTTAGCCCCCCCCCCCCCCCCCATTTGCAGCTTACATGTTTACTTATATCGAAATAGTTTTTAGTGATTATAAAAATATATAAAATTCTTTATTTATTGCAGGTATTAAAATTGCTCTAGCTGATAGTGATAATATAATGGCTTCTCAATTAATTGGTGATTCGGAGAGGCAACGTGTGATAGATCGCATACAAGCAATAACATTTCGGGAAGCTCGTGATACTGGAGCCACCTTTATAATCACATTCATGGGCTGCCAAAAAGTTGCGAAGAAGTGAGGACTTCGACAAAAGAAATTGGAATAAAACTTTGGATGAATGTGAAATGGATATACCAAATCTGGGCACCCAAATTTGCCACACACTCAGGAAACAAAGGACATCATTGAAAGTGGTACGTGTAAGTGGAAAAATGGCTGTGCTAAACTTTCTAGAGAGATTGAAGTGTTGAGAGGAAAGATCATTAGTGGTGAGATCATTCGACTGTACCATCATAGGCAAGGTTTAAAACCTTGGCATGAACTTCCAAAGCCAAGAAAAACTCAACTTAACATCGATGACAGAATGTGGTTTGTCCATTATCTTGAAGATTGGGATGTGGATGATTTCATGCATTTAGCTGTCTCCTATGAATTTTTTGTTTACGTAACACATTGGCCTAACTACCAAAATGATCGAGTGTGGGCCACAACACCAGATGAAATTGATGACAATGAACATTATCGCGAATTATTAAAAAGTCCAGACTGTGTTGGTGTATTTGTTTTGTTCACTGCAAAGAAGCTCATGTGGGTGCTGAAGCCAAATGGTCAGAGTTGGGATGGACAGTATTTTCGTGATATTATTCTATCCCAGCATGTCATTCCTTTTCTAAGAAACCCAAACAATGTTATGGATGTCAATCAGGTCACACTTCTGCACAATAAGGCCCCCTGCTTTAAGGCATTAGCCACTCAACAGTTGTTGCGGAACCATGAGATCGATTTCTTTGGAAATGAAGAATGGCCAGGAAATTCTCCTGACCTGAACGTCTGTGAACACATTGGATCAGTTACAAAGGACAAGGTTGAATGTGTCTTGTTTCAAGAACCTGCAGCAAATCGATTTTCGAAGGATGCAATGACGCAACACATTGAAACTCTTTTAGCAAATTTGTGTAACCATTCACATCACTTTTGGCAAGCTACCCAAAGTGAATTCAGGCTGTCTTGGAAGCCAATGGTGGGAACACAAGTTTTAATTGTTTCTCATTAAATGCAGGATTAAATTCTCTTTTGTAAGGTACGGTATGTTTAGTTTTACTGTACCTCTAATGGTTTAGGCCATGGGTGGGGGGGCTAAGGTTTATTGGAGCCCCGTATATATATATATATATATATATATATATAATATTTATTTTTTTACCTCAGTGGTGTAGTGGTTAGTGTTGCTGACTATGAATCTATCAGCCCAAGGATTGAGACCTGGTGAGGGCAGCTGGCACACAGCAAACCTAGCTGTTCATCCTTCCACAGAAAGAAAGTGGTTGGTAAATAAATGGACGAAACAAGAGTGGACATCGCATGCCACACAGAAACTCATCTTAAGGATTGCCAAAGAAATTGTGAAAACTGCGAACACTGTATTGATAAGAAAGAGATAAATATAGAGGGCTTCAACTTACTAAGAGCGGATAGAATGACAAGACATAAAGGTGGCTGTGCTACATATGTATAGGAAGGTCATATGATAGAGATGATAATAAGTAAATCAAACCTCTATGTGGAACTCCTAGCAGTGAAAATAGAAAAACTAAACGTGATAGTAATAGTCATCTATAGACCTCCAAGCACCCCAACCGAAAAATTCTCTGAGGCCATTGATGACATCAGAAAGCTAATAAAGGCCATAAACCCTCCATCCCCCAATATAATGATCTGTGGAGACTTTAACTTCCCATTTATAACATACAAAAAGGTGGATAGGAATATATATATTCACCAGGACAAGGGGAGCACTAGAGAAGACCAGGAGCAAGCAAAAATGTTGATGGCTCTCACAAATGAGTTATGCTGACACAGGAGATAACAGAAAAAAACAGAAAAAATAACTGCCAGTGCCTGGATCTGGTATTCACGAATAACATGAACTTGATTGCTGATATAAAAATAACCCCAACCATTATCTCAGACCACAACTTAATCGAGATATCAACAAATATGATGACAGCATTAAAAGACAATACACATATTGAGGAAAGAAGTAAATTTGGGGCCTTTAACTTAAACTCCAAGACTATAAATTGGGAAGCAATCAGATCACACATGGCCCAAATAGAATGGAGAACAATTTTCGAGAATAAAACAATTGAAGAAATGCTAACAACCTTGGAAGAAAAAAATGCTCCGAAATCATAGCCAAAAGGAAAGAGAAGTTGGCTAGAGAGGCAAAAGAGAAGACTTTTCTGCAAAAGAAAGAGGGTGGAGGCGAAGTTAGGCAACTGCAGAGATAATGACAGGAAAGCAATAAAAGAAAAACTGGAGGGTATCGATAGGGAAATACAAGCCCTGATTAAGGACCATACAGAGAGGGAAGAGGAAATGGTGGTAGAAACAATAAAGGAAAATCCAAAATACTTATATAGCTATGCAAAAAGGAAAACAAAAACGTGCGCCGCTATTGGGCCCTGAAGGATGAGAAATAATGAACTAACTGACGATCCAAAAGAAATATCTGATACATTGAGAGCTCAATATGAATCAGTTTTCAGTATCCCAAAAAACAACAAAGCGATACCTGACATAAATGCATTCTTTGAAGAGGAATTGCAAGGAGAGTATATAACAGACTTTGATTTTACACCACAAGATGTACCAAGAGCTATAGGACAAATGAAACCACATTCAGCTGCAGGTCTGGACAATTGGAACACTATTGATTAAAAACTGTAAAAATGAAATAGCTACACCTTTATACTGGATATGGAGAAGATCCCTAGACACTGGGGAAATACCGAGCATCTTGAAAAGAGCAAACATTGTCCCTATATATAAAGGAGGGGACAGATCTCAAGCAAAGAACTATAGACCAGTGTCATTGATGTCTCACCTCACCAAAGTATTTGAAAGGATAGTTAGAGGGAAAATTTATGATTTCCTGGAGACAAGGGAAAGATTCAATGAAAATCAGCATGGATTTTGATAGGTAGATCATGCCTATCACAACTAATAGAACACTACAACAATATCCTAGATGCATTGGAAGGCAATGACAACTACGATGTTATATACACAGATTTTGCTAAAGCTTTTGACAGATGTGACCATGATATAATAGCACATAAAATTAAATATATGGGAATAACAGGCAAAGTGGGAAAATGGATCTACAACTTCCTCAGAGAACGTCTGCAGGTCATGAAAATTCAAGGTATATCATCATCAGAATCGGAAGTACTCAGCTCAGTACCACAAGGGACAGTACTGGCCCCACTCCTGTTCATTATCATGCTAACAGACATAGACAGTGGAGTAAACAGCAACAGTATAGTAACATCCTTTGCAGACAATACAAAGATCAGCAGAAAAATCAGTGATGTACATGTGGAGGCTTTGCAGAGGGACACGAACAAAATATACAAATGGTCAGGAGACAATAACATGTCATTTAACACCGAGAAATTTCAGCTCCTGAGATTGGTAGAAAAGAAAAACTTAAACAGACTGCATATTATGCTCCAGATAGACAGGAAATTCAGAGAAGCGCAAAAGCAATCGATCTCGGGATAATAATGACAGATGATGCAAAATTTGAAACAAAATCAGATAGCAATAAATAAAGCAAAAAGAGTTGCCAGACAGGTACTAAGAATGTTCAAGAGAAGGGACAGGACAGTAACATTTGATTCCCCTGCTAAAAACACTGATTATACCAAAACTTGAATACTGCTCAGTTTTGACATCCCCATATAAAAAGGAAGAAACTAATAAACAGGGAAGAAACGCAAAGGCATTTCACAGCCAAGATTGATGGCTGCAAAGAACTCAACTACTGGGAAAGACCGTAAACTAAACCTGTACTCCCTGGAAAGAAGAAGAGAGAGGTACACCATAATCTACATATGGAAAATGATTGAAAAACTGGTACCAAACCTAAAACAGCCCAAGTACCATTCAAACAACACTGGAAAATAGGAAAGGCAGAATGTGTAGTGTTCCCAAATTAAAGGCCTGACAAGGGACCTCTTCAATTCTGAAGGAAAATAGCTTGGTTGTCAGGGGGCCAAGACTTTTCAACTAGCTCCCAAAGTTGAAGTCTTCAAGAGAAGACTGGATGCCTGGCTCAGGATGGTACCAGATGAGCCGGGTGTGCCTGGCTATGTACGGTGGAGAGCACAAGAAAGCAACTCGCTCCTCTACCAAGCCAGACCTAGAGGCGGGGCCACCAGCTTGACCTCCGTGTGAAGAGAGACCAACACACGAAACAACATAAGGTTCATAAGGTAAGGTAAGGTGAGGTACCTTGGGTGGCCTTGTGGTTAAGATGCTGGGCTGCTGGTAGGATGTGGTTTAGATTCCACATTAAACTGTAGGTCTAAGGTGGAGTGAAAAGCTTGACCTTTGTCAGAATGAACAATTTAGGCAGAAGCAAACCAAAGGTTACCAAAATATATATATATATATATATATATATATATATATATATATATATATGTGATGGATCGAGTGGTCGGTTTTTCACAACCGCGGTTGTGTTTGTGGTTGTCAAATTTTTTCCAACTGCGGTTGCGGTTATCATATACTAGGAAAAATGCGTAATTATTAACTGGATTTAGCCACTATAGTGCGATTTAGCCACACTTGGTACATAATATATACTAAATAGTATTTATTTAGTAAATACCTTATGTTGAACACAAGTTTTGCAATACACCGCTACCGCTATTTGTGTGTTGCAAAACTTGTGTTCAACATAAGGTATTTACTAAATAAATACTATTTAAATGAAGTATATTCTAAACTTATATAGCTATTATGAAAGAATAGGTCAAATTAATTAAAACCATATTTTGCTCATAACATTACACCGATAACAATCAAAGCAGAACGAGGACTGATGTTGTCAACTAGCAGCGAGTTGAGACTGCGCATGTCCGTTTTAACACAGACCACTTCTTTACCCCCTTTTGGGGGGAGTCATGTTTGAGAAACCACCCCTTTGGCCAACCAAGGCCATTGACCAAGTTACACGAACCCGAGAGGTCCGTCGAGCAGGAATAAGCTTTATTGACTATTGTACTAAAGGCGATTTTAGTTTGAAGAAAATTAAATAAAAATAAATTTTACTTCATGGAGCTCACAGAGTAATAACTTAGAGCGCAGTTTAAACCAATTTTACTACGGCAGCCGTATGACGTCACGTTTAAGCACGCATAAGGAGACCCATCATTTTCTTTTAAAAAAAAGAAATATTTCTAATTAACTTAAAATTAAAATTAACTAAGCTTTTACAACCGCAACCGCACTTATGGAACTGTGGTTATGGTTGCGGTTGTGAATTTTTGTGCGGTTGTAGTGCGGTTGCGGTTGTGGTTGCGGTTATTCGATCCATCACTAATATATATATACATACCCAAATAGCAAACAAAATTTTTTCAATATCTCTCACAATATGGCTGCTAAGTCTTATTTATACATCACATACAGCTGGGAACCCTCAAGCTGGACTGCTTTGTGGCAAGAAGCTACCACAACAGGTAGGCAGGAACATATCCCTCAGAGGACCACAAGGGTACAAAACATGTGAAACCAAAGGACAATGAACTTAAGATGCACAAGGGGCAATGCAAAACAAAGAACATAAACATTGTCCTGGCAAATATTCAAGGAATAAAACTGAACAACTTGCTAAACAAAGTTTCGTACCTGAAAGGTTTTATAGACAAATAGGGGATGGACATCACATCCTTCACAGAAACACATCTTAAAGATTGCCAAGGAAACTGTGATTACTGCGAACACTGTATTGATAAGAAGGAATTGCATATTGATGGATTCAACTTACTAAGAGTGGATAGAACAGCAAGACATAAAGGTGGCTGTGCTATTTATATACATGAGAGGCATATGACAGAGATGGTAATAAGTAAATCCAACAGCTTCATGGAAACCCTTGCAGTGAAAATAGAGAAACTAAACTTGGTACTGATAGTCATCTATAGACCTCCAAACTCTCCAAATCAAAAATTTTCAGATGTCATTGATGATATCAGAACCTGAATGAAGTCCGTAAACTCTCCATCCCCTATATAATGAATGCTCTGTGGCGATTTTAATTTTCTAATTATAAAATTCAAAGAGGTGGGTAGAAATATATTTATACAGCAAGATAAGGGGGGCACAAGAGAAGACAAAGAGCAAGCAAAAATGCTGATGGCTCTCACAAACGAGTTTATGCTGACACAGAAGATAACAGAAAATCCCAGGAAAAATAACTGCCTAGAACTGGTAGTCATGAATAACACTAACTTGATTGCTGATATAAAAATAACCCCAACTATTATCTCAGACCACAGCATAATTGAGTTATCAACAAATATGGTGATAACATTAAAAGACAATATATATATGGAAGGAAATAGTAAATTTAGAGTTTTAACTTAACTCTTAAGACCATAAATTGGGAAGAAATCAGATCACACACAGCTGAAATAGTAGAGAACAGTTTTAGAGAATAAAACAACTGAAGAAATGCTAACAACCTTGGAAGAAAAGATGCTGAGAATTTTAGAAAAATATACTCCAAAAGGAAAGAGGAATGGGCTAGAGAGGCAAAAGACAAGAATACAGCCATCCCTCACTTAATGAATGTTCATTACAAAGGTATTTATTTAATACTACAGGAATACCTCAAAATTCGTCATTTTGCAGATTCATTGTCAGTCTTTTACTACCTATAGTTTCACAATCCATTGTCCATATTCCCAGATTCATCATTTTTTGAAAAAATGTAAAAAAATGATCACAATTGATGAAATTCAACTATTTACCAATGCAATATACATTATAGGCCTATTTTGCTGAAAAATAAGTAGAATTTGATTAATTAATCTGTTTAATAACATAATACAGTAAAATGTTTTCTCATTGAAACATGTTATAATCTACCTCAAATTTCATATTTTGTTGTTATTCTGGAATGAATGAATGAATGACAAATTTTGAGGTATTCCTGTACTTTTGAGTATTATAAAGGAAATTTCACTATAATGAAGGTGAAGATTTTTGAAATTCATGGTGTGCTACATTAGTGGTTCCTGCAACACAGGCACGCTCTCTCCCCTGCCCAACACGTGGTCCCCCACCATCCCCGCAACACACTTTTGCAGCAGCATTGTTTGTTGTGCATTCTCACGTGTTGCATTCATAACAAAAGTGATGTTCTACAAAGTGTTATTGATACTATTTTGTAAGCCTAATATAGAGCATGGCATCAAAACATCCAAGCTCACCATCATCACCCAATCCAATGAAGAAGAGGAAGGCAATAACAATATTTATATTAGGCTATCAAAAAAAGTGTGCTAGGAACCAAACTGAATTTTTCCCATATAAAACAATAGAAAATTAGGTCCTACTTAATGAATTTTCACATAATGAAGGCTTTTTAGGAATGTAACCCCTTTGTTAAGCGAGGGATGGCTATATTCTGCAAAAGAGAGAGTAGTGATGAAGTTAACTAATTTTGGAGCCAACAATGCCAGGAAAGTAATACAAGAAAAACTAGAGAGTAGGTATCGATAGGGAAATACTAACTCTAATAAAGGGCCATACAGAGAGGGAAGAGGAAAAGGGGATAGAAGCAATAAAGGAAAATCCAAAATACTTCCATAGTTATGCAGAAAGGAAAACAAAAATGCCCGCTACTATTGGACCCTTAAGGAAAGGAAATAATGACTAATAAACAATCTAAAAGAAATATCTGAAACATTGAGAGCCCAGTATGAATTGGTTTTCAGTACCCCAAAAAGTGACAAAGTGATGCCTGACATAGATGCATTCTTCAAAGAGAAATTCCAAGGACAATGTATAACAGACTTTGATTTTACCCCAGAAGAAGTAGTGAGAGCTATAGGACAAATGAAATTGCATTCAGCTGCAGGTCTAGACAAATAGAACACACTATTAATTAAAAACTGTGAAAATGAAATAGCTACACCTTTATATTAGATATGGAGAAGATTCTTAGACACGGGGGGAAATAATGAGCATCTTGTAAAGAGCAAACATTTTCTCCATATATAAGAGGGGGGATAGATCTCAAGCAAAGAAATATAGACCAGTGTCATTGACATCCCATCTCATTAAAATATTTGAAAGAATAGTCAGAGAGAATCTATGATTTCTTGGAGATACTGGAAAGATTCAATGAAAATCAGCATGGATTCAGATCAGGAAGATCATGCTTATCACAACTTATAGAGCATTATAACAAATCCTAGATGCACTTGAAGGCAATGAAAATTATAATGTCATACACAGATTTTGCTAAAGCTTTCGACAAATGTGATCATGGTATAATAACACAAAATGAAACATGGGAATAACAGGCAAAGTGGGAAAATGGATCCACAACTTCCTCAGAACATTTACAGGTTGTCAAAATTCAAGGCGTATACATAATCAGAAGCAGGTCTGGCGCCAGCCTATTTGGCGCCCTTAGCAGGACTGCAGCTGGCGCCCCCACCCGCCTCCCACTTCACGATTGGGTTTGCCCACAAAGTAATCAAGGTACCATATTGAAGAAACTATTTGCCTTACACTGATCTATTTTAATTTCTAATACATACATTTATTATAAAATTATAAAAATCATTTCACAGTTCAAGAAAGTGTCATGACCAATCAAAACAGCGAGTAAAGCGAGGCATATGTAGTAACAAATCAGAATGCTCAAAAGTGCTAAAATATGCGCAAAAAGGACATATCTATGTTTTTTCCAAGCAAGAAGGGCATATGTCACATAAAAACAGTTATTCGCTTATTGACGACTCCAGGAACTCATATTAAGCCGTAAA
The DNA here is from genome assembly GCA_023014485.1 of Bathynomus jamesi. Taxonomy (NCBI): domain Eukaryota; kingdom Metazoa; phylum Arthropoda; class Malacostraca; order Isopoda; family Cirolanidae; genus Bathynomus; species Bathynomus jamesi. The sequence continues at coordinate 250,510 of JAJOZX010001564.1, forward strand.
TAAGCCGAGTCGCTTATTGACGACTCCCGTCTGTGCGCGCAACATTTTTAAATCACTTATTTACGACTCCCGTCCCTAAAGGGTTAAAGGTCGTGATAGTGAAAGTTCTATAATGACCCAATAAGATGAATAAGTTAATTATGTAAATATCAGTCAAGCTAAACTGGTGTACATACATCGTACAACTTTCATCATTTGTCTATGCTTCTCATTCCTTCATTATTTTTTTAATGTTATTCTTACATAATACTATCAGACGTGCACAGGGTGGGAGGCGCTGGCGCCCCCCAGATCTTTGGCGCCCTTAGCATTTACTAACCTCGCCTAATGGAAGCGGCGGCCCTGATCAGAAGTATGCAGCTCAGTACCACAAGGTACAGTACTGGCCCCACTCCTGTTCATTATCTTGCTAACAGACGTAGACAGTGGAGTAAACAGCAACAGTACAGTAACATCCTTTGAGGATGATGCAAAGATCAGCAGAAAAATCAGTGATGCAAATAAAGTGGAGGCCTTGCAGAGGGACATGAACAAAATATACACATGGTCAGAAGATGACAATATGACATTTAACACTGAAAACTTTCAGCTCTTGAGATATGCAGTCTTAAGTTCCTCATTTCTACCATATTATGCTCCAGATAGACAGGAAATTCGGAGAAGCATGAAAGCAGTTGACTTGGGGGTAATAATGACTGATGATGCTAAACTTGAGACACAAAATCAGATAGCAATAAACAGAGCAAAAAGAGTCACAGGACAGGTACTGAGAACATTCAAAAGGAGGGATAAGACAGTAATGATTCCCCTGCTGAGAACACTGGTCATACCAAAACTTGAATACTGCTCAGTTTTGATGTTCCCATACAAAAAGGAAGAAATAAATAAACGAAGAAATGCAGACACATTTCACAGCCAAGAACTAAACTACTGGGAAAGATTACGTAAACTAAATCTGTACTCCCTGGAAAGAGGAGGAGGAGGAGAGGTAACCCATAATCTACATATGGCAAATGATCGAAAAATTGGTACCAAACCTCAAACTAAACCCAATTACCATCCAAACAACGCTGGAAAATAGGAAAGGTAGAATGTGTAGTGTTCCCAAATTAAAGGCCTGACAAGGGACCTCCTCAACACTGAAGGAAAATAGCTTAGTTGTCAGGGGGCCAAGACTTTTTAACCAGCTTCCAAAGGACCTCAGAAACATTACAGGGGAGAAGACTAGATGCCTGGCTCAGGACAGTACCAGATGAGCTGGGTGTACCTGGCTATATGTGGTGGAGAGTGCAAGAGAGCAACTCGCTCCTCCTCAAGCCAGGCCTAGAGGTGGGGCCACCAGCTTGACCTTTGTGTGAAGAGACCAACACACGGAACCCCAATGAGGTTAATGAGGTATATAAAATTGATCCCCTGATCTACATGAGGTTTGACCTGCAAAAATTCAGAGATAGGATGAGGACATTTCACTACCCTTTTTTCGATCTGCATGAGCTAAGATTCAGAGATAGATCAGCACATTTTTAAAAATTGTGGTAAATACTAAAAAATGACATTTTTTTGTGTATGCAGTCCAATATGTACAATACTTGTGTGTATGATACAATACGCATATGATACTTTAGCATTTGCAATTGGCAGCAACATGCCCAGTAGTTCGTCTCTTGTATGACTGGCTAGTTTATATCAAGTCATCTTTCTCACGCTCCTCTGGATTATTACATTATTTTTATAGTAATGTTTTTGAAATTTTTTTTTTTTTACAAGTTTTTACTTTCTTGTATATTATTTTACATGTAATATTATTATACATTTATTGTACAATGATTTAAAAACTTTTATTAGGTAAAAATCACTTTATGCATGGTTTGTTTTTTAAACCTTTATCCCCATAACCCCATTTATATTATGGGGAGAGTTCCTACCTGCACAATTTTGCACTGCATGAACTTTTTTAGGAATGGAACCCTCATGCAGGTTGGAGGATCACTATGTCACACTTGCATAGCATTTGTACCAACAACTTAGTTTTGTTTTTATTTACCTTATGTTTTATATATTTTGGCTTTATTTCCTAGTTGACTTTAGCTAGCATTTTAGTTTTTCTTATTTTAATCATTACACATTTTTTTTAGAACTGTAAAGTATAAATTGACTTTATAATATAAAAGAGACCATGTATCCCATGTTTATTCCTTTACCTGTACCTATACCTTTTGCAACTTCTCGATCAACTGTCATCTATCCTCAGTATTACCAGTATCGGCCAATGCAAACTTCTGTAAGTTTATATTATCTAGTAGATGGTTATACAGTCACTTTAACATGTGTGTATATAATATATATATATTTACAGAAATTGTAGTAAACTTTTTTTCTTACAGGTAATGGTTGGTAATCTTCCTGAAGACTTTCTGCGCCTCCCTTCTTCACCAGCCACAACTCAAGAGGAACAAGATAGAGCAGCAGCAATCCACCTCCAAAACCAAATCATTGCTGAAGCAAGGCAACCATTAGTTGGACGATATGAAGTAATTTAATATTAATGCTTTGGTCTTGCTCATTTTTATTAGCCAAGGGCTTATGATGACATGGTTGTGCATGCATTTGTAGAACATCTAGGCTGTGTGTGAAGTAGGCTATCAGTTTCTAAGTTTTGTTCTAACATTACCCTGGTGTTAGCCTTAGTCATTAAATTGATATGATGGTTGTATTTTTAGTCATAAGCATTCACTCTCAGTTTTAACTTCTAAACAGAGAAAGGGTTTGTATGTCAGATTCTTGAGTTGTAACTGATGGCTATGTTGATAACTTGGCCCTTTTGACTTTCATTTTGATTTTTAATATGTGCAGGTATAGGCTACAGTAGTGATATTTTTAAAACAGTCTTAAGAGTAAGGTGATTTTGATTTTAACCCTTTAAACATGCTGTATGATTTCAGTGATATTCCCATGGATGTGCATTAAATCACTAAAAAATGAAAGTGCTAATAGGAATTTTCCTATTACTTTTCTTGTGAGCTGACTTAAGGTTAATTGTGAACTATGTTGGGTTTTATATCATGACTTTTCCCCAGTTTGGAGGGGGGAGGAGGAGAAGGGCCAAGGAAATTTTTTTAAAATTTGGCAGATCACTCATGTTGATAGTTTTCTAATTATATTTAATTTCAGATTACGTTCCTTAATGCAGTCCTAAATAAAAATTATGGAATATCGAGGATGGACCCTTATTTACGTTTAAGGGTAGGACACCATGTATATGAAACACACACAGTCCCCAATGGAGCTAAAAATCCTTATTGGAACAAAACTTTCCAAATGTAAGAATTTTATCTTTGCATTTTTATTTATTTATTCATTATACTGTATTTTTTAAATTTTTGTTTCATAATACTAAGGATAATTAAAATTAGGCCTGTAGTGAGAACCCATTTTCCAGAATAATAACTTTTTACTTGTCTTCATTATACCTGTGTACAAGGAATGTACAATGTATGTAACAAATATATAAGAACAAATCAATAAATGATTTCCTGTAGGTATGTAGTGTATAAGTAACATTTGAGAGAAATGTTTTATTGGAAGAATGGGGTTATTTGACTAATCTTATTAGATAGTGCGGAACACAGATTACATTAGGCAACAATTTTCAACTTTGTCTTTAACTGACACGAGAGTTTTTTACTTAGTTAATTTAGACATGCTAATTTCACTGGTAATACTAAAAAATCTCTATCACATCTAGATTTTTAGTTATGACACTGACAAAGTTTTCAGATATGAACAGTTTTCTATAAACTTAAGATTGTTTTTATTTCTTATAAAATGGAACACAAATCTTTAGAATATGTACAAAATGGATTACATTTCAAAATGGCTCTACAGAAATAAAATTTGTTTTTCTTCATTGTTATTCGTTTTAGAGAGGGAACAGAAATATTGTATGATTGTCATGAGGTACTGTGTTGAAGGTTTTAGCCAGGTAAAGCTAAGTGGTTATTAAATTTTTTATTGTTCAGGTTGCTATAAAATGATTATTGCATCATTGTAGAAAACTGGAGTGCTGTGCACGCATTATTTTGTTTCAATAAGAAATTATTTGATTATATATTACTCTCTAATGGTTAGAAGGATGGAGATGGACTGTAGTTGAGGGGTAAGGTTTATTATGCGATTTAAAAGTAGGTTGTATTTTTGCATTTTTAAAGAAGCCTGGGAAGATACCACTTTGAATGTAGAAGTTAACGAGTTTTACGAGGTGGGAAGCAATTAAATTTGCGCATTCTTTATGAATTCCATTTGGGATTGTGTTCAGCAGACATATTTTATTTACTTATCTTATGGCTGTTATTAAATCGTATGTCGTCGTAGGTGACAATACTGTGTGAGATAGGGGAGGCCCTAGGTACATGTTGAAGGACCGTGACTTCGGTAGGATACTGGACATGTTTAGTGAAAAATTCGTTGGAAGTGTTTATAATATTTGTTCTGTTTGTAATGGGTTCGTTACAGGGTTGGAAAAATCCCAGCAAAAACCCAGTTGGGTTTTTGCCAACCCTGTTTCTATGTGGTTTGGGTGTAAGGGATTTTGTTTATTTTATTAATGGGTTTTTGTAATGGGGTTCCAGTATTGTTTGAGATCAACCTTCTAGTCCAGTGGTTCTCAAACTTGGGGTCCACGAGGAAATCTTAGGGGGTACGTGAAGAGGTCCTGAAAATATAACCCTTTTAATTTTATATACGATTAACAAATGGCCACACGTCACACGGTCGTAAAGAAAGTAAAAATCCTCTCGAAAATCCAGGTAATCCTGTGAAAAAATTGAAGGAGTACAGAAGAAAAAGTTTGAGAACCACTGCTCTAGTCTTTAAATTAGCATTTGGCTTCCGTATTTGTGAGTTAAGTTTTCGATAATGAGTGAATACTACTTTTGTATGTAAACCCTCATTCACACTTTTAATATTTTGTTTTTGTTTAATGTACGCTTTTTAGACTTGGGATCAGTCAGGTCCCCCCTCCCTAGCAAAGGAATGTTTTTGTTAACGATGGGCGAGATTCAACAAAAATCGGTCCACAGTATTTCCTGAAATTTTTCAGACTTGGGATTTATACCTCTATGCAGATCGTCAATGAAGCCAAAACTTACGGCACATAAATGTTTTAAATTTATTTAGTTGATGATCATGCTTTGTGATTCTGAATAATATTTTCTGTATTTTAAGGCGTCTTTGTTTTGATTGTCATATAACTCTGGAATGATCAGTTACATCCACAAGAAGTATCCCTGTATAGTTTGTGGTTTTTGAGTTTGTATTTTTTCCATGTGTGGTCGATGAGAGAGGATTTGGCGAGGTCAATATGAGGGCTCGTTGGTTTGGTTACATAGGTCCTGTAGCCTTAGCTAATCATTTTCCTTAATAATTTGGCACTGTACCCTTTTTCTATTTTCATTAAATCTCAAAGTCCCTGGCGATGAAAGTGTGCATGCTCCTTAGAGAATGATGTTCAATTAGATCCTGCAAGTTTACGCTTCGGTGGTCTGTATGTTGGCAATATGTTAAGAGTGGTTGTGTCGAGAGTAAGATTTTACCTCGCACATTTCGATACAAGATTTCATAATACATAGTGGGTCTTTTTTTTTTTTCTTTTTTTTTTGTACGGAAAATATCAACAGTGTAGCCTTGTAGAAGTAAGAGTTGCTTGTACCCATCTTGTATGAATGCTTCTGTAAATATAAGTTTTATTGAAGTTAGTATTTTTGAGGCCATCGTGATGTTTAGCAAGGATTTTAATGTTAAGATTTAGAATTGATGAAAGGTCTTCGTTAGGCTTTGCGGTGAAGTCGTTGATAGATAATTATGAATCTTCATAAAAAAAAAAAAAAAATGTCAGTTATAAAATCGGTCGGCTCAGTGGATGGGCGCGTGTTAAATTTCTCCTCCGCAACATATAAGGTCATATGACTAAGGGGACCTACAGTTTTATGCGGGATCGGAACCACGAATCGCTACATAATCTGGACGCGAAGGACGGTCGTCCATTCAACTATTAACCAGACCCAATGTTGCTTAACTTCGCTGATCGACACTGGTCGAAACTTAGCCCAGGAAAACTGTTACTAAACTGTAATACAGAGAAAAAGTAGAAAATAAATTTTAAGAAGAAAAAAAATCATTCTGCAAGAATTCATTGGGTACCATGTATACAGAAACTTTATTTTTCTTGGTAATTAAGTGAATGAATAATGAATAGATTAAACTATTATCAGTAATAATAAATAATTCTTAGTTTTTATCTTCATTCGTAACATTTAAGATCATGTGATGGAGGAAACCTACAGCTTTTTGGAGAAGCCGAACCACTATCCCACCAACAAAGATACAAAGTACCACCTTATTGCCGAAATCTGAAAGTTTCAGCCGGGACTCGAACCCATGACTTTCGGATTTGTAGCTGTTCCACTAGGCAACTTTTCAGATTTGGTATTTAAGGGGTTCCAAAAAGCCTTAGCCCCCCGATTTACAGCTTACACGTTTACTTATATCGAAATAGTTTTTAGTGATTATAAAAATATATAAAATTCTTTATTGCAGGTATTAAAATTACTCTAGCTGATAGTGATAATATAATGGCTTCTCAATTAATTGGTGATTCGGAGAGGCAACGTGTGATAGATCGCATACGAGCAATAACATTTCGGGAAGCTCGTGATGCTGGAGCCACCTTTATAACACGTTCATGGGTTGCCAAAAGTTGCGAAGAAGTGAGGACTTCGTCCAAAGAAATTGGAATAAAACTTTGGATGAATGTGAAATGGATAGAACCAAATCTGGGCGCCCAAATTTGCCACTCTCTCAGGAAACAAAGGACATCATTGAAAGCGGTACGCGTAAGCGGAAAAACAGCTGTGCTAAACTTTCTAGAGAGATCGAAGTGTTGAGAGGAAAGATCGTTAGTGGTGAGATCATTCGACTGTACCGTCATAGGCAAGGTTTAAAACCTTGGCATGAACTTCCAAAGCCAAGAAAAACTCAACTTAACATCGATGACAGAATGTGGTTTGCCCATTAGCTTGAAGATTGGGATGTGGATGATTTCACGCATTTAGCTGTCTCCGATGAATTTTTTGTTTACGTAATACGTCGGCCTAACTACCAAAATGATCGAGTGTGGGCCACAGTACCAGATGAAATCGATGACAATGAACATTATTGCGAATTATTAAAAAGTCCAGACTGTGTTGGTGTGTTTGTTTTGTTCACTGCAAAGAAGCTCATGTGGGTGCTGAAGCCAAATGGTCAGAGTTGGGATGGACAGTATTTTCGTGATATTATTCTATCCCAGCCTGTCATTCTTTTTCTAAGAAACCCAAACAATGTTATGGATGTCGATCAGGTCACACTTCTGCACGATAAGGCCCCCTCTTTAAGGCATTAGCCACTTAACAGTTGTTGCGGAACCATGAGATCGATTTCTTTGGAAATGAAGAATGGCCAGGAAATTCTCCTCACCTGAACGTCTGTGAACACATTGGATCAGTTATAAAGGACAAGGTTGAATGTCTCGTTTCAAGAACCTGCAGCAAGTCGATTTTCGAAGGATACAACATGACGCAACACATTGAAACTGTTTTAGCAAATTTGCGTAACGATCAAGGTCTATTCACGTCACTTTTGGCAAGCTACCCAAAGCGAATTCAGGCTGTCTTGGAAGCCAATGGCGGGAACACAAAGTTTTAATTGTTTCTCATTAAATGCAGGATTAAATTCTCTTTCGTAAGGTATGTTTAGTTTTACTGTACCTCTAATGGTTTAGGCCATGGGCGGGGGGGGCTAAGGTTTATTGGAGCCCCGTATATCTGTGTAGATGATCAATGAAGCCAAAGCGTACGGCTTTCGAAGAAAGGATAAGGGATACTTACATTGATCGAATTGAGGTTCATATATATTTTTATCATGAGTCTAAAACTGTCAAAGAAGTTTCGGTACCGATTTCAGTTTTAGGGTTTTGCAGTTACCTTTCCATTGGATTCATAAAATAAGTTGGGGATTAACCTTGTGTTAGTTTGAATTGTGCGCAAGTTGGCCACCTACTACTGTTCGCTAGCTTTAAAGCTTCTTAAAGCAGTTTAATTTAAATGTAATCCTTGCTCTTTTCTACAGTTACAATCTTCCTCAAGGAGTGACTTCGATGCATGTCGAAATCTTTGATGAAAGAACGCTAACTGAAGACGAGCTGATTGCCTGGGGTCAAATCACAATCCCCGAAACAGTTGCGAAGGCAAGTTCCCATCATTATTTAAAATGCAACGGAATTGGATCAGTGAAGGTTACCTTTAACCCTTTAACGCCGGAATTGTTTGTAGGGTTAAGTTATGAATGAGTGTATTTGAAAAGTTACCAATATGTAGCGTCGTCCTTTTAGGGTTAATATATTAATTTGAGCAATGTTCTTTCAGGGGGTTGTTGTTGACGAGTGGTACAAATTATCTGGAAAGCTTGGCGATGGCTTGGAAGGAGTTATTCACATTGCTATGGCCTATACTGTAAGTATTAAGCATCATTTATCGCTTCGGTAGTTTGCAAAGTTTTCTCTTAGGTCTATATTAGGGTAGTAATCGGCCACAAATCACGCACTTCTGTTGACTATATTTAAAGGACCATACCCTGACCATCTGTAGTTTGTCCGGATGTTGGACTCTTGCCGAAATTATGTCGCCAATAGAAAGTTTAAAAGAATCCAAAGAATTCTTAAGCTTTTATTTATTGTTACCCGTCTTCAAGAGGTGTATTAAGTTAGAAGGCTGTGTGGTAGATCTGTTATACAAAATATGCTTTGAATTGAATTTTTTAAAAATTGAATACCTTTATTAATAATGAAATAAATACATTGGTTTTACAATTTATAATGACATAAATAATTGTGAAACTGGACTATTTATTTTTATTTAATTTGGCCCTTAAGCTTTAGGCTTTACTGGGCTCTTGTTAAAAATAAAAGTTATTAATAATAAATAAATAACTAAATAAAATAAAGAAGTGTTGTTAAATAATAATAAATAAATAATTATACAAGTAGTATTAATAGTTAAAGTATGTATTAATCTTAAATTATTATCATTATCAATATGACAAATGCAAGGACCTTATTGGAGGTATTATACCAATATCATACAAAGAAATCAATATTATAGACAAGAGATAAGAATTGAACAATCATGAGTAGGGTAATGTGTTTAATCCTAGATTACACAAGAGAAATAAATAAACAATACACATTGTACACAATGTACATTAATCCTAGATTTTTATTAGTGCAATCATTAATCGAGATTTTAACTTGGTTTTAAGCGAATTTACATTCACTGTATTTTTTATATCAGCATTTAAATCATTCCATAGTTTTAATCCAATGAAAATGGGTAGTTTTTTAGATGAAGACAATCTAGATTGAGGTATAACGTGTTTTGATCTATTTCTGGTCTGGTAAGAGTGGATTTCTTGATGAGTTACAAAATAAGCACACTGGACAAAAAATTAGTCACCCCTAATAGCACCGATAGTAGGAAGTTCAAGGTCACACAGAGGGCGCTGATGTAGCATTGGTAAGTGACAAGTAGCGGTGACGTAGCACACAGGATCAGATCTGTTTCGTGAGGTGGTGAAGAATAAAGTGTGTGTTGGATATAGTCTGCAAAATGGGTCGTGAGGCAGACGTTACTCAGTGGCAAAAAGGAGCCATCGTGTTTGGCAGAGCCCACGGACACAAAATGTCTGAAGTAGCCCAATTTGTTGGTGCGTCAACGCGTACTGTCCAGCGAGTTTACAAAGAGTGGTGTAGTTAGCAATCAACTGAAAATCGACGGCGTAACTGTGGCCGGAAAACAATTCTCGACAATAGGGGCCGCCGCCATGTTTCTCGTCTAGTAACTGCAAATCGTTTTCAAACCAGAGAACAATTGCTCCAAGAAACCAATGAGGTTCTCCAGCGACCAATTTCCGAACGGACATTGCGACGAGAACTGCATGCGATGGACATCTGGAGCAGGGTACCACGGAAGAGGCCGCTGTTAACAGCAAGTCACAAATTGGCACGTTATAAATGGGCTCAGAGGCACAAAAACTGGACTGCGGCAGATTGGAAACGTGTAATTTGGTCCGATGAGTCCCGTTTTTGTTTGTTCTCCAATGATGGGAAGCGACGAGTACATCGCAGGTCCAATGAAGCTTTAATCCTGAATGCGTCGAAGGTGGTGTTCAGGCTTGAAACAGAAAGTGAAGCACAGGAATAGACACCCACGGACTCTGGCGGAACTTCGGGACCGGCTGATGAACGAGTGGCAGCAAATCGATGTTCAGTACATGCACAACCTCGTAGAGTCTGCCTCGCCGGATTCGTGCGGTTATCAAGGCCAGAGGCTCCGTCACACGTTATTAGGTACATTCTGAGAGGGGTGACTAATTTTTTGTCCGGTGTGCTTATCTATTTAGTATTTACCCATTGTAAGTTAATGATTTTGTTCTTACACTTATAAATAAAAATAAAATGTGCCAGTTTGATTTACATCATTGAGCTTTAGTAGTTTTAGCTCTTTAAATAACGCACTAGAGCGATCAAGGAAATCAGCATCAGATAAATAACCTTATTGCTCTCTTTTGGATAACAAAGATAGCGTTTAATGCTTTGTTAGAGGAGTTCCCCAAACAAGAGTGCAGTATGTTATATAAGGAAGAACAAGAGTATGATAGAGTCGATAAAACCTGTTTAGGGACAACATTCTAAGTTTAAACATTACAGCAACGCTCCTTGAAATCTTTTTCGCGATATAATTTACATGATCATTGTAAATTCTTATCTAGCATTACACCAAGAAATTTTGTTACAGTACACTCTACAGCTTTTTGATCAACATAAGTTCATAAAGATATACATTTCTTTTATTAGTAAAAATCATGAAATTTGTTTTACTGGTATTTAGGAAGAGTTTATTGGTGGTCAACCATTTCATTACACTGATGAATTCGTCTCGAGCAAGAGTTGTCGCCCTAATTGAAGTTGGTCGGAGCCAGCGTTACGTCGCCGATGCGCTAGGAATTCCAAGAACAACGGTTCGACGTGTCTACCAACGTTATGTGGAGATACGAGAGTGCACCCGAAGACCAGGATCTGGAAGATCGCGCTGCATATCTGCCTGTGACGATTGTTTCATCGTCTCGAGTGTTTTGCGAGATCGTCGCTTGACTGCCACAAACGTCCGCAGTGAGCTGGAAAGTTCTCAAGACGTCATTGTATCGGAGCGAACCGTTAGAAGGAGACTTGTGGAAAGTGGCTTTCATGCTAGACGTCCAGCAATGGGCCCGGAATTGCTCCCACACCATCGCAATGCTCGTCTTGCTTTCGTTCGTGAGCATGTAAATTGAGATCCTCCAAAAGCAACCCCCCGTAAAAGTGTACGGGGTGAACTTTCTCCTGTTCTTCTCCACACACTTTCCCGTCCATCGGATGTTCGAAGATTAAATTTTTATTCGTCCGTAAACAATACTCGTCCCCATTGGACCATAGTCAATTGACATGCTCACGAGCGAAAGAAGACGAGCATTGCGGTGGTGTGGGAGCAATTCCGGACCCATTGCTGGACGTCTAGCATGTAAGCCACTTTCCATAAGTCTGCTTCTAACGGTTTGCTCCGATACACTGACGTCTCGAGACCTTTCCAGCTCATTGCGGACGTTTGTGGCAGTCAAGCGACGATCTCTCAAAACACTCGAGACGATGAAACAATCGTCACAGGCAGATGTGCAGCGCGATCTTCCAGATCCTGGTCTTCGGGTGCACTCTCGTATCTCCACATAACGTTGGTAGACACGTCGAACCGTTGTTCTTGGAATTCCTAGCGCATCGGCGACGTAACGCCGGCTCCAACCATCTTCAGTTAGGGCGACAACTCTTGCAACGTTGACGGCACTCATATCCATTGTAAATGTCCAATTCTGAAGCCCAAAAGAATTAGAAGTCTGTCTGTTACTAAACGCAAATGTCTACGCTCACTAGTGGAAGAAAAAATGGCAATAGCAGTCTAAGACCAACTGAATATCACTGTCAAATTCTTAAAAGAAGTCGAAAATTCGTTACAGCTAGTGTGTTCGCAGCTGACGTTGTTTTGTCTCGTTATTTGGTTGCCTCATACTGTTTTCGAATTTTAAAACTCTTATAAACAGAAGCTTGCCCACTTTTTTGCTCTTCGCGATATTCCAAGTGGGCCGATTTTTCTGCCGCTCTGTATATTTTTAGCTGAATTAACATCGTTGCAAGAAAAAGACGGTTGTATCATCTGCAAACATTATGAAGTTCAGTATATCACATGAACGTGAAAGGTTGTTTATATATAATAAAAATAACAGTGGACCCAGAACTGAGCCCTGTGGCACACTATGTTTGACAAGCGCTTTAGTTGAGCAAACCTTATTTACTGACACAAAATGATATCTGTTGGACAACTAACTATTAAACCAATCACTGATTGCTCCTCTGAAGCCGTAACAATATAATTTATTAAGTAGGAGGGTAAATCCAGGATAAATAGACAGGTAGAAGTGCTGATATAACACTAATACATCTTCAGTATTCACGAAACTTGGTGTGAGGGTTTTTTAGTGAAAAAAAAAACAAATTCCCAAATTTTTTTGAAAATTGGTCAAATAGGTCAAAATTTAGGGTCAGGTATAATTTTGGCCAAATCGTGACCTAAGAATTTTTTAAATCCCTATATCTCGGCTTCTAATTGTCGTAGCTTAATAAACTTTATATGGATGGAAGCGGAATGAGCTCTAGTTTGCAAAAATGGTACTTTCATTGGGATAATTTAATTAAAAAAAAACATTTAATTTCGAAAACAAAAAACAAAATTTCAGGATTTGACCTTGAAGGGATCAATTTAAAAAAAATTTTTATTGAAGAAAAAATGTTGCCTGAGCAAAGATTACCATAATCAGCAATAAAAAGTTAGCTTATGGGCCATTATATAGCTTAAAACTTAATTTTATTAATGCTCGCTGGCTTCATTTTTTCGGAATTTCATCATCAAAAATTTATTTAATGAAACTAATATATTAAATAGTAGGATAACAATATAATAAGGATATACTTAGCGTTGTAATTATTAATTGTAATTTAAATGCGTATTTATTCTCTACATACATGCTAAGTGCTAACTTCATACATACAGTATATGCTAATTTGTTTTAAGTTTTCTTGAGAAATTTTCTAAATCTTGAGCTGGAAAGACATACTGTATCCTTGTTCCGCCTCTTAAACTTAGACTCAACTGTTCCAAATATGTTCTCGGGGAGGGAACAGGGCAAATATCGTCTTCTGCAGGAAAAACGTACGAGGACGCTATTCCTGAAGGATAAAGAAATTTAATCAAATAATCGTCATATTCTGCATCATACGACTCGACCAGTCCTAACCACAATTCTTTTTCATACACAACTGACAAAAGAGCCTACTTCTATTTCTTTATTGCTTAACTCTCCTTTCTCCTTCGATATCACCCGCTTCTCCATCATGATCTACTTCTTCTCCACTAACAATTTTCCTTATTTCTTCTGACTGAAGACTATTAGATAACGAGTATACTTTTAAAGTGTTTGCTGACAAAGGGATAAATCTATGTAATTTTTGGGTACCTTTAATTGGGATAATCGGTAAATTGAGACGCTCTTGTAGGGAATTTTCTATTTCTGTAACTTCATTTTTGGATACATAAAAAAAAATTATTGTGGAATCTAAATTAGTTGAGCAAAATTCAAAAAAGTCTTGGAGTTAAAATTTGATTATCAATCGGTCGTTGTAAACTGGCCTTTGCTACTGATCTTTTCACAGTGCCACCTATTCCGTCGCACGCGCTCTTTCCGTGCGATGTAGCAAAAAAATTCCACACATCGTCTATTCCAAAATCGGCTTTGTGGTGGCATAAATTCAAAAAGTTTAATTTATTTTTATACTGGGATGCACAGCCATCAGTAAAGTAATGAGTTTTTGATAAAGTTGGATGCTGCTCACGAATACTAGGTATAAGTTTTTTAGAAAGGAATATACTAGCATTGTACTGTGCTTAAGACAATCAGAAATAAAACAATAACTTTGATAAAAAAAAATTTCGCCAAGTTTATAATAATATAGGAAAGGATGCACGGTACACTGGGAAGTTTCCCAGTGAAAGTGTGAAACCCTTGTGCCGCATCCTGAACAATAAAAGAAAAGTTTTCTGCGAAGTCCCCTACAAGAACGCCTTCATTTTCTTTCATATTTTCTTTTAGTTCTTTAAAGTAATTGGATTGACTTTTGTTTGTGAAATGATGCCTAGTTAGTTTTGTAATATTTTTACTCAATGATTCCACAAAATCTTGTAGAGATTCAACTTTGTCTTTAATCATGCAGCTGTCCACACTCTCCCACCGTTTATAAGTTATTTCTTCTGCATTAAACATAAAATCTAAAGTTTCTAAATATCGTTTAACACCTCCCTCATGGGGGCATTTTTTACATTTGTGCATCATACAATCTTCATCTTCTATGTTACAGACCGATAAGGCCATCAGCCTTTTGTAGTCTAAATCTTTAATCCCCAAAACTGCTATCTGCAGCTTTGGGTTTTGATGGTATGTACGTACACACACAGTGTGTGTACCGCTCTGACCTGCGAGTACACACCAAGAAGGTCTTAAGTTTGCAAAAGAGCTAAATCCAATTTTTGGATTAGCTTCATTTTTTATTTATTCTCTGAATAATTCACGTAAATTACATAGCATCAATCTCTTCTGCATCCTCACTTTTTCTCCATTTTCATTAATAGTAAATTTATAATCCTTCATTCTCGGACACATTCGGCTATAATCATCACTCTCATAAATTCTCTTACAATCCTCTTCACTTCATTGGTTATGACCTTTCCTTTCGACATACTCAGAACATGTGGTAATATACCATATTCTTTTTGCAAACTCCGCCTTTTTTTCACCATATATGAGAACTGTCATAGAAGTTTCAAAGAATTCTGCTGTTTTTTCAATTGAAAATGGATATAAAGATATAATTTGTAATATAATCTTGCGATCAGTTGTAGAAATAAATTTGTCTTTAAGCTCTTGCATGACATTTTCATACCTAAAATTATAAAAAAGAAAAGAAATGAGTAAAAATCTAAGTTAAGTTAGTAAATTAAGTATTAAATTTTATTTTATTTTCTCAAAAAAATCTATTGTTTCAGTATGTATTGTACATATAGATAACAATAGCTACATGTTTTTAATGTATAATAAACTTTTTGCCTTTTTAAATCATCATCCCAACGACCCTTTTTGGACGGGCCAGCAACAGTGTCTTCCTGGATGGAAGTCCCGTAGGCAGATTCTATACTACTACTAACTTTTCCTGGTGTTGCCTGAAATTTTGAAGTGGCCTTTTTGTTTTTGCTGTGACATTAATCCAGCTGTAAAGAATTACATAAAATTACAATTGAGATACAAATATTATTAAATTATATATGTAATGTATGTTAGTTGTTTAACTGAGACTTGGTTTATTAATTAGATAAAAATTAAATATATGTTTATTGAAAGATTTCATTAATTATATAAAAAATAAATATATGGTTATTTAAAGATATTTACCTATTTTTATGGGGCTCTCATCTAAATATGGTAATATTTTATCGCTAAGTATATCCTTATTATGTTGTGGATCTTCCAAAAAAATTTCCTCAACAGGTGGAGCCGTAGAAATATTTGTAGACGAGCTACTACTGCACTCAAAGGATTCTTCATTTGCTGGTAAAGGACACAGTTCTTGTAGCGGTACAGCCTCTTCTGCTGGTGCTGGTACAGATTCCAGTATTCCAGGTTGACTTATTAAGGTGTAGCAATTGCTACACAATAGCTGATCCTTTTGAAGAACTCCATAACTTACAGAAGCCATAAGTTCCGTAACTTTTTTAATATTATTGAAAATTCTTTTTTTCTTTTTTACTTTTTTGGCATTTTTTTAGTTATTTAGGTATATATTTAGGTACACCTGTATCTTTCAATATATAGTTATTAAAATCTGAAAATAAAAAATGAAGAAAGCCAGCATTAATAAAATTAAGTTTTAAGCTATATAATGGCCTATAAGCTAACTTTTTATTGCTGATTATGGTAGATCTTTGCTCAGGCAACATTTTTTCTTCAATAAAATTTTTTAAAAATTGATCCCTTCAATGTCAAATCCTGAAATTTTTTTTTTCAAAAGTAAGTGTTGTTTTATAATTATTCCAAGAAAGTACCATTTTTGGAAACTAGAGCTCATTCCGCTTCCATCCATATAAAGTTTATTAAGCTACGACAATTAGAAGCCGAGATATAGGGATTTAAAAAATTCTTAGGTACGATTTGGCCAAAATTTGACCTGACCCTAAATTTTGACCTATTTGACTGATTTTCAAAAAAATTTGGGAATTTGTTTTTTTCACTAAACGCCCCCAGACCAAGTTTTATGCAAATTGAAGACATGACCGTGTTGTTTATCTGTCTATTTAACCTGGATTTACCCAGGATATTATAGTCTATTACGTCAGACACCTTACTCAAATCCATAAATATTGATATCATTATTTCTTTGTTCTCTTTAGTTATATTTGCATTTTCCGTAAGATTTAAAATAGCCATTTCTGTTTTATTACGCAAGCCATATTGATTTGGAGATAATAAATTGTAGGATTCTACATATCGCTGCATTCTACTTTTTACAGTTTTTGCAAAAACTTTGCTGAACACAGATAATGAACACACTGGCCTGTAATTTGTTTCTAGTGTAGGATCACCCCCTTTAAAAAGGGGCGTTAGACAACTAGTTTTTACCATTGATGGGAATATTCCTTTGGAAATACTTTGATAATTTTAGCCAAAGTTACAATCTTATCTTTAACAAGTTTCATAATATTCCTGTACTTATGTTGAATGTTATTTTTTGTATTTTTTAATTTGCCAATAATATTCCGGACCTCAGTAGAGGTAGCAGGAACAAAAGAAAATTAATTTCGTGGGCTAGGTGGCATATATTCTGGAGGCGAGTGATCATTACGAGTATTTAGTAACTGTGAGCGAAGCTTATCCGCTATTCAAGTAAAATGTACTCGTATTTAAAGAGTCTGCAATAGAAGTATCGTCATTAATTTCTTTATTATCCACAATTAATTTCTCTCGCATTTTTCTTAATTTCGTTTCCGAGAAGACTGTTTATGGTTGTCCAAGTGTTTTTCATGTCTCCTTTGTTTGGAAAATTGATTGTTATAATAGTTATATTTTGCAATTTTGATTATTTTAGTTAATTTGTTTCTGTATTGAATATATTGTACTTTGGGAATTTTTTGTAATTACAATTTGAATATTTATCTCTTCTTTATTGAAGTGATAATTCCTGGAGTGAGCATGGATTTGCGACACTTTTGGGCAAAGCTGGTTTTCTCCTTAAAGGAAAGCGAGTATTAAAAATATGGAATAAGGTGTCATGGAAGAACTGAAACGTGTGATCTGGGCAGGGCCGGATTAAGACCTTTAGAGGCCCTAAGCACTTAAAAGATTTTGGTGCCCCATATATATGTAATTCAAAATATAAACAAAAATAAACCATAAAATAAAATTTTATTTTTTGAAATGAAACAAAACTTACAGTAAGATGGAAAATAATGTTTATTTTTGTATACTTCCACTTCATTTATATTTGAAAAGTTTTCTCCTACTTTTTTTAATTGCAAAGTCTTTGATCAGATCCTCAAAACTAATCTTACGTAACACATCTGCTTCTATACTTAGTAGAGATAAGGCATCCAGCCTGCCTTGTTGCATAGTTGTTCTGTTGGTATTATAATAGTATAATAAATCCATGGTAAATCCGACAATGGAAAATTTCTGTGGTGCCCCCCTTCCCTTGATGCCCTAAGCACGGGCTTATTTTGCTTAATGGTTAATCCGGCCCTGGATCTGGGTCATTCCTACGTTCGTCACAGTCAAATAGAGTATTTTTTACAGCCCTAATAAATTTTCTTATGTTAACCTCTGAGAATATTCTGTAATCAATAGTAGTTTTATCCGCAACCTGAACAATGTTGTTGTATGTAGCGTACGTAGGAAAATGATCACTGATGTTTGTGGTTATAATTCACGAGGGCATTGCTATTTACAAATATATTATCAATCGTAGATTCTATTGTTCGATTACCATATTTGCAGACTCGAGTGGTTTGGTAATAGTATGACGAAGATAGAAAGAATTCATTAAGTTCAGAAATTTAGGAGAAAGTGCTTTTAAGTTTGACATTAAGTGTATTGGTAGGGTAGTCCAATATAAATAACTTGACAATGTTTACTTCCTTCCAGACTGGGCCTGCACCCATTCCTCCTGTCGTGATGTTGCCTGGGTATGGAGCTAATTACGCACAAGTGCCCATATATACTTTACCCGCGCAGAATTACCCCGTTCAGGTTCAGGCTCCGCCGCAGAGACTGCCAATTATTAAAGAAAGCGACATTAAACAGGTAATTAGTTGACATCCTTTAATTCCAAGTACATTAAATTTCGAATGACATGACCATGGGCAGAGCACTCTGTGGTACATCATTAGTGAAGTCGGAAGTGAACTCTGATAACGCTTGCGAACAATTTGTCGGACATTTTGCCACTTGATATTTATCCACCGGGACAAATTTCCGCCAGACATTGTACCTCTGTGAAAACTTAACTGTAGCTGAAATTTGTCCCGCGTCAGGTTCAGTAGGCAATATCGCTGTTAGGTTTCTAAGTTTGTAGTTTATAGGTTGCATGTATTTTGAATACTACATCAAAGTGATGTGTATATATTTTAACTATACTACAGTGAAATAATTTGTCTCTATTTAAGTGTTTTAGTAGTCGTTTTTTAAGTACATATACTGTATTACAGAAATAAATGATTGAGAACAATCCTATTGATTTTACAAAATGAATGTATAAATGTCCTAGAACCCTTTGCTTTGTCCTGAGCGATAGGGCGCGTCCCTCTGTGGCGAATGTGGGAATACACCTTTCTTCGGTGTAAGGGCTTTCTCTGCCCTCGTGGACCATTGGGCCCGTTTGGGGACCCGGCTGATCTCCTGCTTCTTTTTCTTTCTTTCTCCTTTAACCCATTCTTTCTGGCTTCTCTCTGTTTTTTGGCATCGTTCTTTGGACCTTGATTTTGACCCCTTCCTTGGCCCTTGGGTGAGAGAGGTTGCCCTGCACCCTTGTCGCTTTCCAACCAAACCCAAACCCTGTCCCTGCCACTTTTCACCGCGCGTTGGATGAGAGTGGCCGCCTTTCAGGCACAGGGACTGGGTGCGGGTGTATCTCCCCTGCGTGACATCTATCGGCGGTGGGACCAAGTGTGCCCACGCTTCGCCTTTCCCTTGTTGGAGTCGGTGGTGGCTGGATGCGCGCGGGGGATGAAGTTATTTTTTGTTTCGCTATGGACACTTCTCCCCCTCGGCTTACGACTACTGCTTCTCACTCTCGGACTACTACTACTTCTCTCAACACTCGGGTGGTGGGCAACCAGACCCTCGAGTCCTTTACCACTGGAAGACCGCAACCTAATGGAGTTGACCCCCCTGTGGAAGCGGAACGCTTGCACTCTCCTTTTCCGTTGCCGACCCCAGTCCGTCCCTTGACTATGCCCTTGGACCTACACTCTCTGGAGCAGGGGTCTCGCCCCAGCCCACTTCAGCCACCTTCGGGCAAGTCAAGTTCCATCGAGGACTTGCCCCCACAACCCGGCTTCTTGCTCTCCCCATATGCCCCCCTCACCCGCCGTCAGCCCACCTCCCCACGGAGAGAGCCTCGCGGCGGATGGGGGAGCCGGCATTCACGGCCGTCCTATCGACCGTTGAATATCCCAGTCCATTTCGACTCTACAGCCTCCCTCTCCCTTCCAAGTATCCACAAATTCCTGGTGATTCGGCCTACATCTGGGTCCCTCCCGACCAACTCTGAACGGACGTTCCAGGCGATCCGAACCCACAGCAACTCCAGCCGCTATGACGTACGCCCACAGAGGGATGGCTCCCTCCTCGTAAAATCACGCTCAGCCGCAGAGGCAAAAGCCCTACTCTTCCGTCACTGAGGTCCTTGGATGCTCGGTGTCCGTCTCCCCACACCCTCGCCTGAATCAGTCAGGGCACTATTTACGCCACCCGCCTATTGTCGATCGCAGTGAACGAGCTCCTGGAGGACCTCGCACCCCAAGGAGTCACTAAGATCTATCGTTTCACATCCCGACAGGGAGGCACCCCCTCCCCCACCCCACGTCTGCTCCTTACTTTCAATACACTAATCCCCCCCGGCCGCATTGTATGGGGTATGGAGACCGCGCGTCATGCGAGTTTTCTATCCGCCCATACATCCCAGACCCGACCCGTTGCTTTAAATGCAATAAGTTTGGACACGTTAGCTCCGTTTGTCGACAGCCGCATCAATTGTGTGTGCACTGTGGACGACTCGCTCACCCTGACAGGTGCCCCAACACACCCAAATGCTCCAACTGTGAAGACGCACACCCCTCTTCATCCCGCGAATGCCTTTTCTTCAAGTTCGAGAAAGAGGTCCGCGGCCTACAAGTGTCGGACTTCCTTAGCCCCCGTGAGGCACGAGACAGGGTGCGGAGTCGGGAGGTGGGGCCGGGGGTGTCCTATGCCGCTGCTCTCGGCTCTATCATCTCGGCACGCCGCCCTGGCCTGCCGCCGAACCCCCCCAGCCACTGCTCCCTGTTCCCCACAAAGCAAATCCTCGCAGGACCCGACGGTCCCCTGTCCCCCCCCACCGTTCCTCTTCTTCCCGCACCTCACCTGACACGAATCCCCCAAGAGTCTGGGACCAGGACACCCAGGTCCCATCCACCTCAAACCCTGCCTTCCCAGTACCCCCTGCACACGCCCGAACCTGCCGCCCGGAGCAAGCCGTCGAGGAGGAGACGCCGGAGCGTGTCGCCAGACCCTCCGGCCTTCCAACGTCTCTCTCCCTCTTCCCTCGGACCAAGAAGACGGCTCGGATCCTCACTCCGCCCACCACGTCTACTATGTCCATCTCTCCCCGTCGCAGAAGTCCCACCACTTTACCCCCACAGACTCTGACAATAGTGGCTGAAATCCACGACCCGCCCCGTACGACGGGACCTAGTCCGACAATATCCTCTCCCCGAGGACCCAGTGGATGCGGCCCTGGCGCGGCTGCACGGTGTGACCGAGGGAAGCTCGGCCGCGCCCACGAGTCTCATGGATCTGCCCTTGCCTCCTGGTGCCATTTTCTCCACCCCTCCACGAGACTACTCTAGTCCACCACCTTCCACCCCCATAGTACCTACTCCCCCAACCTCCCGGCCCCCTCCTTGTCAGCTACCCTGACTACGCCCTCCCTCCCACCCGCCCGGTCCTTTTGGTACCCCTTGTCACCACCTCGAGTCCGCCGTGAGACCCCGGACAGGCGGGGTGGCGCCACTTTTGGGGCTAACGTGCCCCCTCCTGGTCCGACCATAAAAGCCCGTCACAGCACTTCTGACCGTCTCAGCCCACGATGTTCCTCTGCCTGCCGTGATCCACGCCTCCGGTCTCGCTCGGCCGACTCGACCCCGCAACCTCCGCGGGGTTCGACAGGCCGACCGATTCCTTCCCTGTGAACGGTAGATAGCCAGCCATGCCCCCGACCCAGCCTTCAATTTCGCAAACTCCAGATCTCCCTTCACACTCCAACCTCCTAGCGCCTCCACCTTTACCCATCCCCCTTCATCTACTAATGGATCCCCCGAAAACCACAATAGTCCACTGGAACTGTCGAGGAATATTTGCGAATTATGAAGGCCTTAACTCCTTGATTGCCACTTCCCGTCCGGTGTGTGTCTGTCTCCAGGAGCTAATCCTGGGGACCAGGCCCATGCCCTGCCCTACTGGTTATTTTTGCATCGCCACCCCGCCTCCTACCTGCACTCGAAGGGGAGCTGCCATCCTCGTACACCACGCAGTCCCCTTCTACAACCTCTCCATCCGGTCCCCACTACAGGTGACTGCCGTCCGGCTCTCCCTGGATAGACAGTACACCGTCTGCTCCATCTACCTCCCTCCCCCACGCTCAAGTCTCCCGCGACGACCTGGTGGAAGTCGTGGAACAACTCCCCAGGCCCTTCCTACTACTGAGCGATTTCAATAGTCGCCACCCCTTGTGGGGCGACACACACACCACCTATATGGCCCCAACCCTGATATCTGTCATGACCGAGCTCTCCTTCGACTGCCTCAACGATGGCTCTCCTACATTTTACCATGCCACCACCTGCACTCCATCCTGTATAGACCTGTCCCTCGTTTCAACTGATGCCCCCCTAGACTTCACGTGGCAAGTCCTCCGAGAGGACCATGGAAGTGACCATCTCCCCATACAACTCACCCTCAATCGACCCGACCAGACTGTTCGGGTACCGGTAAGGTGGGTTACTACCAACACGAATTGGGCCCGCTTCCGCGACAACACCTATACCACCCTTACAACTGCCCACTTCCCATCCATCGACGAGTGCATCGCATACTTCGAGTCCGTCGTTCTAGCGGCCGCGAGCCCTAGCGTACCACAATCCTCCGCCTACCCCCGCGCCCAACGGGTGCCTTGGTGGACCCCGGAGTGCGCGGAGGCCGTGCGCGCCAAGAAGGCAACTCGGCGCTTCTACCGGACGCGACTCCCCACCCATCGCACGGAGATGGAGCGGGTCAGGGCCATCGCCCTCCGCACAATGAAGACAGTGCGCCGAGCCTCTTGGCGTGCCTTTGTGTCCGGCATCACCGCCAACACACCTTCGGCTACCATCTGGAAGAAGGTGCGGGGTGTCGAGAGGCGACATGTCCCCTCCCGACCCCCGGTCCTCCGGACTAACGACGGACTCCTATGTGAGCCCAAGTCGGTGGCAGACCACCTTGCTTCTACCTTCGCCGCCGTTTCTTCCTCTGCAGCCAATTCCATACCCGCCCCCGACGATAGCACCTCTCCACCGTCCATAGACAGCACCTACAACCGATTGTTTACCATGCGTGAACTACAGGCGGCACTGGCCTCTCGACGATCCCCTTGTCCCGGTCCCGACGGTATTCCGTACAGCATGCTCCAGCACATTCACTCTACCTTACAAATTTTCCTGCTAGATCTATACAATCGTATATGGATAGAGGGCGCCTTCCCCTCCTGGTGGAAGGAGGCCCACGTCATCCCTATCCCCAAACCCGGCAAAGATTCCCTGGACCCAACAAACTACAGACCAATCGCCCTGACGTGTTGTGCCTGCAAGATCCTCGAGAAAATGGTTGCTACGCGATTATCGTTCGTCCTTGAACATAGCAATTCCTTCCCGTCTACCCAGTCCGGCTTCAGACAATTCCACTCCACCACTGATCCCCTCCTGCTTCTCAGCCGAGACGTACAGGATGCCTTCGACAATAGACAGTTCGTACTGTCAATTTTTTTTGACATCCAGAAGACCTATGACACCACCCGTCGAGCAATGATCCTCGGTCAGCTCCGACATCTGGGCCTCGTCGGAGCCATGCCGATCTTCATCAGGGGCTTCCTCTCTTCCCGGACCTTTAAAGTCAGGGTAGGCTCAGTCCTCTCTGACACCTTTGTGCAGGAGGACGGGGTCCCACAGGGAAGCATCCTCAGTGTTCTCTGCTGCTTCGTCGTGATGAACACGGTCTCACAATGCCTTCCACCCACTATCCGCTCTTCCATTTACGCGGATGACCTTGCAATCTACTTCGCAGGGCGAGAACCGTCTGTTGTTCAACGACAGATGCAGCTCGCCATCTACCGGGTGGAAGGTGGGCGACGTCGGTGGGTTTCCGCCTCTTTCCGCCTCTCCATCCCTAAGTCCATGTGTATGGTCTTCAGTAGAAGACCCACAACCCTTCCTCTACCCTCTCACATTATACGGCAGGCCTCTTGAGGTGGTACCCTCCACGCGTTTTCTGGCATGACCCTAGACCGACGGCTCAATTGGGTTCCCCATCTCAAGCACCTAAAGCAATCCCTTCGACGCCCCTCGCTCTCCTGGATCACCTCTCTCTCACCACATGGGGTGCAGATCGACGCTCTCTTCGCCTTTACACTTCCATAGTGCAGTCGAAGCTGGACTATGGTAGTGCAGTTTACGGTTCAGCCTCCACCGCCCGCCTCCGTATCCTGGACCGGTACTTAATATAGGCCTCCGCCTCGCCACCGGTGCCTTCCGCTCCTCCCCAGCCTCCAGCCTCCATGTGGAATGCGATCATCTCCCTCTCGCCCTCCGACGGGGTCTTCTCCTCATGAGGACATACCTTCGTGCAGAGGCTACCTCCTTCGCTTCTGGGCAAGGCGGTTTCAGAACTACCACCTCAGGGACGGAGCTGGCACTTCACTGAAGCGGTCCGCCCTTTCCTCGATCTTTTCAACATGCCCACCCCCTCAGTTATCCCCATTTCATTCAGCATCTAACCCCCTTGGATCCTCACCCCTATCACGTTTTGCAAAGATGTGTGCCCTGCCGAAGACTACCACGAGCACCATGATATACAGGTCACTTCCGCGAACACGCAACCCAACACCCCGACGCAGTCGCCATTTACACAGATGGTTCCCGCTCGGAAGCCGGTGTCGCCTCCTCAGCGGTGATTCTGTCCCAGCCGCTTTCCCGGGGCGTCGGCCTGCCCCGCGAGGCCTCCGTTTTTTTCGGCGGAACTTTTCGCCATTACGGAGGCCCTCGATATTGTGCGCACCCACTCTGCCAGCTCCTTCGTCATTTATTCGGATTCCCAAAGTGCACTCCTCTCCCTGGAAAGATTTAACTCCCCCCACCCGCTCGTCTGTACCATCCAGCAAACCTTCCACTTTATAACGACCTTCCAACACAAAACAATCGCCTTCTGCTGGGTCCCGGCTCATGTCGGCATCCAGGGTAACGAGGCGGCGGATCGCACAGCAAAGACGGCCTGCTCACTGCCGGCCTCCTCCCGACCCCTCCCCTTCTCCGACTTCTTCCCGACTTTCCGCTCCCACTTCCGCTCCATATGGCAGCGGGAATGGGACCAGGCCACACAAAATAAACACACGATCAAGCCACAAATAGGATACTGGGCCTCCTCATTCCACCGGTCCCGCCATAAGGAAGTAATCCTAGCCCGTCTCCGCCTAGGCCACACCCGCATCACCCACGGACACCTTATGGCGAAATTGCCAGCCCCGCTTTGCCCTACCTGCCATACCCCTATCACTGCCATACACCTCCTGGTGGAATGCCCAAAGTTGTCTGCTCTTCGTCGCAGGTGTTTCCCTCTCTCGGCCGAAGATCCCATACCCGACCGCCTACGATCCATACTCGCCGACGGCCCCCACTTTTCAACGGAATTGATTCTCTTCTTCCTTACTCACTCCCAGCTGCTCCATCGCATCTAAAACAGTACCCCTCCTACCCACTATCCAGCGACTGACCCTTACTCACTCCCCTAGTCCACCACCCCCAGCACAGTAACATCACCCACTCAATGCCTCGCCGAGATATGTACCTCTCCTTTTAGGTACGAATCGGCGGTAAATCAGAGAAGGAAAAAAAAAAAAAGTCATAGAACCATCTTATAACACTTTCGTCGTAGTAGACTTTTAAGAAAAATACCTATTAGTTGCAAAGGTCCATTCTAATTATTTCATAATTAGTAAGTGTGCAAATTGTTTTGGTAAATTGAAGGTGCTTAAAAAAAAAAAGTAAATATGTTACGATGAGTATTTATCATTATAATCGTAAGTTAGGGACCACGTTGTTCATTGTGTATCTGAAAGCTAAACGACCTAAATTTAGCCTAAGATACGCGATAGTGTTGTACGAAGGATATTTTAAAGATTATCACGGAGTAATTAGGTACGGTACGTTAAAGCGTTCTTGGTTAACCAGTGGATGTCATCAGATTGGGTGAACGTTCATTCGCTTTCCTTTTCAGCTGAATGAGATGTTCCCCAGCATCGAACCAGAGGCCATCAAGTCGGTGTTGGAGGCGTCGAACGGCAACACAGAAACTGCCATAAATTCTCTACTTCAGATGCAGTAAAAAGGGGTTTATCCCACATTGATTTTCTCCTTAAAAATGGGGGAGATCTCGTAATTATTTTAAAATCTATCTATCTCAAATAATTTTGTGTTCCCCAATGCAAGTTTTTCGTTTGAATATTTGTTGGTTTTTAATGTTGCCAAATAAGAGCTTTTCATCGATTGGTACGCGAATGATTGGGAAACGTGTGCGGATGGATGCCTCTGTGATGAAATGAATAAGAAAGTAATCACACGGTGAAATGATGGTTAAAAATGCCGTTGAAAGAGCGTAAGAAAATGTCGGATATCGGTTGGGGCGATGAAAGAGGGTGCTATGAATTTAGGAATGCTTAATAATATAGCTTTTAGAAGCTGAGCAAAGTGGTTTGAGGAATATGATTAAAAAAA
This sequence comes from Bathynomus jamesi, assembly GCA_023014485.1. Classification (NCBI taxonomy): domain Eukaryota; kingdom Metazoa; phylum Arthropoda; class Malacostraca; order Isopoda; family Cirolanidae; genus Bathynomus; species Bathynomus jamesi. The sequence goes on from JAJOZX010001564.1 coordinate 277,059, forward strand.
GATAGAATGCATTAAAATGTTTGGGAAAGGTGTTAAAGTGAAAAAAGTTGTTGGATATGAGAAAAGGTAATGAATAGTACTTTTGTACAATGCTTATGGAGAGGTAAAACTGTAACATCCAGGGAACACTCTTCCCCATGATATGGTGGTGAGTGTGTCCTAATGGTCGCCTCTAGGTCGAGCATCAACGGGGTAAGTGGCCAACTCAACCTAACTCGGGAGCCAGAAGGCGGTGACGAACCAGAACCTCCTCGCTCAGAGTCTGTCACTGTAACCACTGAACTACTAGGCTTCCCTATCTTATGGAGAGAAAAAGTAAAATGAAGTTCCTAAGAAAAAAGTTTGGTAGTGATAACGAAGGTGCGAGAAGTAGGGAAGAGCTTGTAATAGACAAAACAATAGGATAACGAATTGGTTGAATAAACGTGAAATCAATATGATCGATCATGACGCAAGAATGTCAGAAACAGGATGGAATAGAAACAGCTTGTGTGAATGGGAAGGTGAATGAATGGATGGAGCCTTTGGTCGCACCTGGTTAGTATGGGTACAATCCCATTCTTTTCATGAAGGGTAACGCTGGACATTTGAGGATAGGGTGTAACTTATCCTCCGGTGATAAGTATGCGCACGTAGGCTTTTTCGCGCCCACCCCAAGGGAATAGTTCTTAAATCTTATAAAGATTGCGTAAAGAGAAGGGGACTCTTTCTTTTCTAATATATAGCTCAAAATTGTGGCCTATATTTTTATAATGCATAAACATTATCGTCTCAAAAAACCAATGTCATTTTTGCGTTTTTAGATTTGTATCGAAATCGCTCGAGTAGTCGAATTTTAGTGTTGTACGTTTATCCAATCATTTTTCCTTAAATGATCATCGATGAACATCGGTCCTAAGCGTGGATGTAGGCGTATTTAAATTAACTTTGGAGAGTAATGCAGCGACCTTGCCTACAGGAAGGCATTAGAAATGTATTGAACGGTTATCCGTATTGTAGTAGATTTGTAAAAGAATTTAATTATTAAATAAATGTAGTTGTATGTTTTATATTTTTTTATTGGTCATGCCACGATCATATATATATATATATATGGGATGAATATCTTTTTCCTTGTGGGTTTGCAGCATATATATATATATATATATATATATATATATATACCGAGTACATGCAAAATATATAAAAGTGTTATTAGACCTAATTTTAATGATAATGAGCAGATTTTAAATTGTTTAATGTTACACGTTGTAAATACGATCATATAAAGTGATGGTCATTCATGTAGGTTCTGAAGTAAATTGGATTTTGTAGTTGGTTTATGGGAATTTTCTTTTCTTTTTTCTTAACAACCGAAGGTGAAGGGAATTCGTTGTAAATTTTTAGAGTAAGTGCCGTTATTTATTGTTGCACTATTGTTTTATATGTATTAAAACTTTATATTAATTAATAATAACGCTCGTCACAACTAAGAAAATTAATGTATGGGCATTGTTCTTGATTTAGGAACGCATCGGTCGATCGATCAGTAAAAGTAGTAATTTAAGGCCGGCCCCAAGCAGGATCGTCTCGCGACTGACTTGGGTCGTGACGACTCTAGTCGCGTGTGATTTTACATTAATTGACATTGCAGCGACCGCGACGAGGTCAATGTAATGTAAAATCAAGGCGATCCTGCGTGCGGCCGGCCTAAGAGTGTAAAATATTTCATTTCACCTTTCGTGATTACCGTAGTTAATCCTAGTGATAGCTTCGCTATGTTTTAATTAAAAGTACATTCCATACGTCATGACTGTAAGTAGAAGTTATGGAGTGAAGATTATTTATTAGTTGTGCATCTTGATATCTTAATTTTTTCATTGTTATTTGCCATATATTTCTAATACCTAGTCTTTGTTGTATAAATAATATAGTAATATTTATGTTAATAAATAGTTCAAAGCCTGTTCTGGAGTTTTTTATGAAAGATTCAATCCAGGATTGGTGAGCGCGAATGATTTTGGTACCTATTACCTCTTATCTTTCGCGTCTTTATCGTTTATTTCGGAGAAAGACTCGCTTGCACAATGTACTGTACTTGGATTTTAGAAAATTTCTCCAGTTTAGAAACGTCCTTGGTGTGGGTCGAGGGAAGCCGAAGTGGCATTGGTTAATCGAGTCCGTTACGACTGATGTCATATATGACAAATGGGTCAAGAAGCCTTCTTGTGTATTTTGTGAAAGTGACTGGCCCTTTTAAAGTCCAGAACGGGGTTGTCAGGCTCTTGCGGCAAGCGCGATAAAATATATGGGTACTTTTCGTGAGCCACACTTGAAGTTATTAAAATTGAAGTATGCATTTAAATAAAAAATGGACAAGATACTGATGATACAGCTACGAAACATGTATAAACATAGGCCATCCTACCCTACAGGACTCGTCATTGCTGCCATTAATTAGGCCTGACCAATTTGTTTTAATATTCGTCCGGCAGGTCTAATCTTCTAGAAAGCTATCCCATTAAGTTAAAAAGTGAAGACTGAACAGGTCTATGTTTGATGTCCCTTCTCTAGAATTTAATTTATGTTGTACGTGAGAAACTTAGTATTGAAGGATATGAAATTAGGAAATTCTGATTAAATTTAGTTCGACCGATATGTTTAGCAATTACGACGTTTCCTCTACTAGTCCGACGTAGAGAAATTTCGTAAGATTCACTGGTTTCCGCTTTTGACCGTGGTAAGCAGAGGCTTTCGCCGAACCACAAATCCGTTGTAATGTTGAATTGTACGTTGTGAATGACGTTATCCGCAATGACTACAATCTTTGTGCTGGAGTGTGACTCGCTTGCAAGGAAAGTGTCTCTGCTCACTCATTCTGTGATCACAGACGGCCTCAGAGTCGATGGTTCAGTTCTAGTTCGTGTAACGAAAACGTGCTCTGTTATGAATCATCTCTTTTTGAAAGCGTCAAGATTTTTAGCTATCTGCTTCTCGCTCTGATAACAGTCTGATCGTTGTCACACGACTTCGGGTAAGTGTGGATATAACATGAGTAACAACTGTGCGGGCCATCTTTTTACGATTCATAAACACGCACGACAATTCCTGTTTCGAATCTAAACATTGGTCTTGTACGTGAAAGTTGTTCCAACAATTTTTCTGAGCGCTCATTTTACTCAGGCAGGTCTTTGATATACTGTACTGTCAGGATAAATAATGACGGTATCGTCTTATTTTTTAAAAGGCTGTGAACTTATCCCTTCGCTGAATTAAATTAACACTGGATTTGGTGTATATACAGTAGTGTACGTTTTTTTATCATCTTTCGAGTGAGTGGTTAGGAGTTCTCTAAATCATAGGTTTTTTGAAGAATGAAACTAAAGTAACGTAATAAACTTATTAAAACTTTAAATAATATATTTATTTATTTTATTTATTAAGGCATCTGCATTTATCAGTGCCATTGTTTGAGGATATCTTCTTACTAGGGCAACCAAATGCTAAAAACGTCGCCAAATGCTGTTCCTGTCATGCCTCATGCCTTCACTGAAGGGTGCAAAAAAGTCTTTGGATGTCCTCCCTTAAGTGTTCCTAGTGAACAATTATTTAGTGGAGCAGTGATCATCTACGATGAAAAAAGGAATAGGCTGAAGGGGAACAAAGCTGAAAAACTATTATTTTTGAAATGCAGTCTCCCAGCAATTCAATTTAAATATAAGGATTAAATAGTGTATATATACTATACTGGTCAAAAAAAGAAACGCAATTAGCTTGCATGAGGTCGTCCTTGCGCGGCTTCGCATCGGCCATACGCGCCTCACGCACGGCTATCTTATGTTCCGGCAGGAGGCTCCTCGTTGCGCCTCCTGCCAGTCGCCCCTCACCGTCTCTCACATCCTGGTGGCTTCTCACCTGTAGTCCGCTGTTCTCCCTTTTCTAGTGCCTTTTCTCCGTCTCCGTTTCTCTTTCTCGTATTCCGCCTCGCCATGATATCCGCTACCATATAGCGGGAAATGGCGGTAAACGCCCCAATACAAAAAAAAAAAAAAAAAAAATTAGCTTGCATATGGTGTAAAATTTAAGTAAGTTAGTGGTATTATCACAGTTTCAAGATTATGGTTAAAAGTTTGTTCAAATCTTTTAAAGCCACTTAGTGCATGTTTTTAAACCTGACTAATCCCGGCTAAGACGCCATTTTGTTACAAACAATAAACAGAGATTAAATTGAATGTATTCTTTATGAAGGCATGCATTTTTTCTTTGACTTCACAGAATACACACTGCCCGTTGAGAAACCAAACTTTTTCCCGCGATTGAGGCATGCCACGACTCTCAGAGGTCAACCGAGGTCGTGCCTTGGGCATGTTGGATGCAGGCATGTCTGCTGTCCAAGTTGCACAACGAATGCATGTGCATCCCAGCACAATCTCTAGGCTTGTTAGACGGTACAATGCCACAGGAAGTGTTCAGGACCTGCCAAGACGTGGGCGACCTCGTGTGACGACCCAACGCCAGGATCGCCACATTGTACTGCAGCACCTGCGTCATCGGAATGCTCGTCAGACAGCCAGAGAGACACCTGGTATCCACAACAGAATTAGTGACCAGACCGTCAGAAACCGACTCCGTAATGCAGGACTCCGATCCCGCAGGCCCTACAGAGGTCCTTTTCTCACTGATGCAAGAAGCAACGACGCCTGCAATGGGCCTATCAGCACCGTGACCTATCGTGGCCTATCAGCTCTGACTGCCCAGCGCTACAGGGATGAGATTCTTCACCCACATGTTCTTCCATTCATGAGGCAACATCCAGAATTGGTGCTCCTGCAACAGGACAATGCCAGACCTCATGCAGCCAGGATAGTGCAGGCGTACCTGCAGGGACAACAGGTGCAGACCTTACCATGGCCAGCCTTCAGCCCAGACATGTCACCGATAGAGCACGCATGGGATGAACTTGAACGGCGAGTTCGCAGACGTCAGCATCAGCCGCAGAACATCAGGGAACTGACCAATGCAATTATTGAAGAGTGGAGGGCCATCCCTGTTGCTTTCCTGCAGAGACTGTTGAGGTCGATGAGGGCCAGACTCCAAGCCTGCATTGTGGCTAGGGGTGGCCATACGCGTTATTGACTGTTTGTTATGTTAAAGAATCATTTACTATATACTGAGTCCTCATGTTTATTAATAAATTTTAAAAATTGCGTTTCTTTTTTGACCAGTATACAGGGTGGGCCGTAAGTTTCCATACATAGGAAAAATAAACATTTTGTTATGGACAACCATTTTTATTTATATAATATGCTCTACATGGTTGCCATTGTTTTGAAAACACATTTCAATACGTGTTCCCCACTGTTGATGAACACGCATTAGCACAGTTGACGTTATGCTTGTAATGGCGTTGGTGATACGTTCCTTTAGATGATTTATGTCTCGTATCTTTTCCTGATACACCATGGCCTTCAAGTGCCCCCAAAGATAGAAATCAAGGGGGGTGAGATCTGGGGATCTGGGAGGCCACTCCACAGGACCACGCCGACCAATCCAAGCATCCGGAAACTGCTGCTGATCCAAATACCGACGCACGTGAAGACCATAATGAGGTGGAGCTCCATCTTGCTGGAAGTAAACTGGGAAGTTACCTTCCTCGTTTAGCAGGGATGGGAAAATCTCTTCTTGCAACATGTTAAGATACCTTTCGGCATTAAGATTTCCACTGACAAAAATTGGTCCAATAATTCTGTCACCCCATATCCCGGCCCACACCATCACTTTACCGGCACCTTGCATCTTCGTCGGACTCAGCCAGTTAGGGTTAGCATTACTCCAATAACGTATGTTTTGCCGATTAACCTCTCCATTGACGTAAAAATTTGCTTCATCAGTAAACAAGATCTTAGTTGAAAAGTTTGCATCCTCGTTCACTTTGGTTAATGCCCATTCACAGAATTCCATCCGTCTATCCGGGTCGTCTTCACTCAAATGCTGTGCCATATGCAATTTGTATGGATGCCATTTGTTTGCTTTCAAAATGCGCCTGATACTCGATCTGCTGACACCACTTTCTGCAGACAACCGTCGTGTACTTTTTCTGGGACTCCGTGTAAGCGCTGTAAGTATCGTAGCTGTTGTGTCTTCATCGGTGGCTGTACGTCTTGGACCACTTCGCGGTTGATCTGCAACATTTCCAGTTTTCTGAAACTTGTTAATAAGTTTTGCCACAGTGTCGTGTGTGATGTTCGTTCCATGTTGTCTGTTAAAGTTCATTGCAACCATGCGACTGCTTCCCGACCCAGCCATCAGTATGATTTCAATTCGTTGCTCTTTCGTCAAACGCATATTCTTAGGGTATCTGAAACATAAAAACAAACGTTTAATTTTTCCTATGTATGGAAACTTACGGCCCACCCTGTATATTATAATTATATACACCACTTTCGAATGGGTGGTGGTTGGGGAAAGTGGTTGGTGGGATGCAAAACGTGTTCCTCGTCCCGCGTACTGGAAACACACTTTTTGCAGTTTAGATTATAGTCATTATATTGCAGACTGAGAAGTATGGCTAAAACGCGATATTTTATTGTGTTGTTTATTCTTAGGTAATACTATGATGTTATAGGGTACATAACCGCAACCGCAGAGCTATGAAAAATGACAACCGCTACATCACATATATATATATATATATATATATATATATATATATATAATATGTATGTATATGTATGTATATATATATAAATATGTATGTATGTATGTATGTATATATATGTATGTATATGTGTGTGTATGTATGTATGTATGTATGTATGTATATATATGTATGTATATATATATATATATATATATATATATATGTATGTATATATATATATATAGTGCCTCGTTGGCATTGTAATAATGTTAATAATTATGATTGCTTGAGGCTGGGGTCACCATGATCTTTTAGATTAAATAATGTTATTAATTAAGGAAATTAATAGTTTTTTCTTCATTTATTAAACAAACGAGATTTAAGTGAAATAAATAAACGTTGTAGTTGTTTGAATGAAAGTTGTATTGAAATGTTATAAATGTGTACTTGATTAATTAATGACTTCAATATTATAACAACACTCGAGAAAATTATGTCTTTATATAAAGTTAGGTGAATGACACCAGGACAGTGGGGCCTGTTAATCGTGTCACTGGAGTTCTTCAGAGGAGAGAAGTCGATATGCGAATGACGCGACGTGCCTGGGAGTCCCTCATTACGAGATTGAGGTGTGACGTTCAGGTCAGGGCAGAAGGAAAGCCTTGAGCGAGTTTCGCGATGTGACGTCATCTTGGTCGTGGTTGTGTGGAAATCGCGAAAGTATCTGAAGGCGCCTCTGTCGCCACACACACACACACATATAATATATATATATATATATACATACATACATACATACATATATGTAAAGAACGACGCTTGTGTAGAAGAGCGTTCCGCACAAGATGAGGAGGGAGAACGAGCAAATGAAAAATGAGGTACCTCCCAGGAATCGAACCCCTAATCGGGGTCCTTGGTGCAGTGGTTAGCATATCCGACCGGCAATTGGATGATCCCGGGTTCGATTCCTGGGAGGTACCTCATTTTTCATTTGCTCGTTCTCCCTCATCTTGTGCGGAACGCTCTTCTACACAAGCGTCGTTCTTTACATTAATTATACTGTGTTTGCAGTTAAAAAAAATATATAATATATATATATATATATATATATGATGCAAACCCACAAGGAAAAAGAAAAATGATTCCAAAGCCTTTCGTGTATTCAGAAGTACACCTCGTCAGGGAATGAAGGGAGAAGGCGAGATGCTCAAAATATATACAGCGGGACGGAACCAAAAAGATTAGCATATAATTAACAAGAGTTAATGAGAGGCAGAAGGAATTTTAACAGGATATTGTCAATTTTATACATTCCCGCACTGTTATTGAAATTATTTTTAAAATGGATAAATGCACATTCTAGAATATTCCTTTCAATTATGTATTTGTTTTTAATGAGCGCTTTAGAACTATCCCACTTGATGCTATGATTACATCTATACATATGGTTAAACAAAGCATTAGAATTATTTGCTGTTCTACATGCATATTTATGTTGTTTTACCCTAATGTCTAACGTTTCACCCCTTTATCCTATATATACTGAGTTACATTTTGTGCATCCGATCGAATACACACAGCCAACCGCATTATCCGGGCTATTCTTTATTAGGCGTGATTTAACAGTATTATTATACTTAGACTACATTCAGTGGCGGTTCCTCATATGGGCAATATGGGCAGCCGCACAGGGCGGCATTTGTGGAGGGGCGGCATGAGCGCCTGCAAAAAAATAAAAATAAAAATAAGAATAAATAAATAAAGAAATAAATAAAAATAAAAAATAAAATAAAATAAATAATAAAAGATCAATAAATATATTTTTATTAATAAAAAACCATCTATTGCATTTTCCATAAACCTTCCCATAAAAGACCTAAACAATGCAAAATGCTTCCAGATTAATATTATTGGGAATAAAGGCCCATACTTTAACATATGTAATGTTATTTTTCTGGGTTTGGTTAAATAGTGAAATGTATATTATTTATTACAGAACGAATCTTCACACTAAGCCACTAAGGTCTGTCAAATAACCGCAAATGGATAAGAAGAGGTCAAAGCTATCAGGTGCTCAGTTTAGAAAAAAGAGGAAAGAAGAAGAGGAGAAACGAGCAAAAGATAAAGGTATAGAGCTATGTCATCTACTCTTCACTGCTATATTGCACTGCTATTTTGTGATATAGCTTTCTGAGTCATTTGAAGTATACTATTATGTATATAATTAGCCATTAACCAAGGAGGTTGTATTATTCATTTGTTTCCTATTCTAAAAGTTTAATAAATTGTGCTTAATAACATGTTAAATTAATTGTACTAGCCTATTCATGCATTGGTCTGTTATGTTCTATTTTACTATTTGCAGGGGCACTTTTGAAATATTTTGGAACACCCTCTGCCACTAGCCAGGATGAGAAGCCGTCTACTTCTGCCATTATTGAGGCTGAGGAGCCATCTACCTCCTCAGCCTCACATATGTCTCCACAAATGCAGTCTGATCCTGAGGATGAAGACCCATTTGCTTCTACTTCTCCCCGGCAGGACTCTTCAGGTGAGTTTGTGTGCACATATGTCTGTGAGTGTGTGCGTGTGTGTGTATGTGTATGTGTATGTGTGTGCATCCCTGCAAAGCATTTTGCAAACAGTTATAAATTATAATGTTATTATCACTGGGTCTGGGTTACTGGGTATGTGTGGTGTTTCACCACCATAATTCCATAACACCACCACCATAACAAAGTGCTGTGAATAATGTGTTATCTAACGTAGGTGTGTATACTAATGAGTAATGCTCTTGTTCTTTCTATTAGAAAGGCCTGGAGTAGAATCGCTTCCTGAGGATGAGTCTCTGTCCACCGACCCTGCTAACTGGCCTTCAGTTCTGACTGAGAGAATTCGGACACAACTGGTTTCCAGGGGACTAAGTCAAGTACCATCTGACTTTGTATTCCCTAGAAACGACAGTGACGGAAGAAGTTTCCACCATCAATACTTCAGGAAGTCATTGGTTAGTGGGGAAAATATAACCAGAAGTTGGTTGGTCTATTCCTTAAAAAACAACAGCCTTTTCTGTTTCTGTTGTACATTATTTTCCAAGAGGAAAATAAATTTAACAAGTTTGGGACTCTCGGACTGGAAGCATGCAAGCTCATTGCTCACATCACATGACAACAGTTCAGAACACCTAAATTCTATGAAAATCTGGAAAGAACTGGCAGTGAGGATGAGAAAGGGGGAGACCATTGACAAGCAGGAGATGGCACTTCTGGAGGCTGAGAAGTTGAGATGGAGAGCGGTGCTGACACGTCTCACTGCTATTGTGCATTCTCTGGCAGTTAGGAATTTGGCACTAAGGGGACATACAGAAAAATTGTTCTCACCATCAAATGGCAATTTTCTGAAAGAAGTTGAACTGATGGCACAATTTGATCCTATAATGCAAGAGCACATTAACCGTGTCCAAAAAGGGACCTCCAGTCACACCAGCTACCTCGGCCACCACATACAAAACGAACTCATTGATTTGTCGAGCAGCAAGACCATTTCAGCAATGGTGAGCGACATCAAACATCAAAGTTTTTTTCAATAATTCTAGATTGCACTCCAGATATCAGCCACACTGAACAGTTGTCAGTTGTGATTCGGGTTGTGTCACTGGAGGGGAAGCCCCATATAAGGAACATTTCATGGGTTTTTGGAGGCAGAGGAGTCCACTGGTCAACATTTGGCATCTCTGATTCTGAAGAGACTGGAGGAGCTAAAAGTTCCTTTCATGGACTGTAGAGGACAATCATACGACAACGGGGCCAACATGAGGGGAAAAAACAAGGGTGTTCAATCCAGGCTCCTAGAAATTAATCCCAGAGCTCTGTTTGTTCCATGTGGGGCTCATTCTCTGAATTTGCTTGTGGCCGATGCTGCTAAGGGATCTATTGATGCCACAAGTTACTTTGGCATCTTGCAGAAGCTTTACAACTTGTTTTCAGCCTCCACACAACGATGGGCCATTTTGAAAAAACATGTGAACATCACATTGAAGATGTGGTCTGATACAAGGTGGGAAAGCAAGATCAAGAGTGTGGAGCCCCTGAGATATCAGGCAGCTGCAGTGAGAGATGCACTGATCGAGGTGAGGGACCACACCAAAGACTCTGTAATAAAGGTCGAGGCTCAATCTCTGTCAGAGGAGGTTGGGTCATACCGCTTCGCCATTTGTTCAGTGGTGTGGCATGACCTGTTGTGCCAAATTCAGCATGTGAGCAAGCAGATGCAGTCTCCTAGCATGCACGTTGATGTTGCAGTAAATCTCCTAAAAAAAACAGAGAGAGGTCTCCGCAATTACAGGGCAACAGGTTTTGTGGCTGCACAAATGGCAGCCACAGATATCTGTGAACAAATGAACGTGGAGGCTGTGTTAAAACAAAAACGGCTGAGGTCCACAAAGCGGCACTTCTCCTATGAAGCATCTGATGAGCCCTTGATTGATGCTTTGAAGAAGCTGGAGGTGACATTTTTCAATGCAGTGGTTGATGCTGCAACATCAGCCATTCAGGAAAGATTTTCCACGTTGGAAATTGTGGGAGAGAAGTTTGGAGTGCTGACACATTTCCAAAATCTCACATTTGAGGAGCTGACAGAACAATGTGTGAACCTTAGTACTACACTACACTTTAAGGGACAATCTGACTTGGATGGCAGAGAGCTTGCACAGGAGCTGAAGAACTTGCCTGACTTGCCATCAAAGACCATATCCTTGCTTGAACTGCTGACATTTATCCATGAAAGGGAGCTCTCTGAAATATATCCAAATTTGTGGACTGCTCTCAGAATTGGTCTTACTCTTCCAGTCACTGTTGCTGAAGCAGAGAGGAGCTTTTCAAAGCTGAAGCTCATCAAATCCTACCTGAGGTCAACTATGTCACAGGAACGCCTTACCGGTCTGGCCATCATCAGTATAAATCATACAATTGCTGAGCAGATTTATATGATGATTTAATTCATGACTTTGCATCAAGGAAGGTAAGAAGAGTCAGGCTTTAGATGGCAGTTGTGCTGTGGTGCAATTTATTTTGTTTCTTGTTCAAAGTGTAGCATAATAATTATCCTCTCTTAAGTGTCTTATTCTATTTATGTGATAGAGCATTTGTACAATTTAGAAATTTGATTCTCTAGTTTATTTATGGCAGTTGTGCAATTTAATTTGTATTTTTCCTGTTCATAGTATCATAATTACATTCTCTTAAGTGAGTTATTCTATTTACGTGATGAAGGATTTGTAAAATTCAGAAATTTGAGTCTTTGTTTTGGTTCTGAAGTTCCAACAATTAGTCCAATAAAAAGTTATTTTGTGAAAGAGTTATGTCTGTCCTTTACTTTGGGGGGATTCGAATGTGTGTGTGTTGGCGAACAGGGGGGGGGGCGCTGAAGGTGAGGTTCGCCCAGGGCGTCATGTAAGCTAGGACCGCCACTGACTACATTGATGCCAATTGCTTTAAGTAAAGTCGGAAGATACTGAAAATTAACATGGTAAGGTAGGCTAAGGATTTTTTACGCTCAAATTCCTTTACAGTTACATTATTATAATACCTATTCTTGGCTTTCCTAAGGCAGTTACCTAAAAATGAAATAGGATAACATAATTTAGTACTAATATTCATGATATTGCATAACTCGGAATCTAAAAATTCAGGACTGACAACTCTCAATGCTCTAAGAAACATAGAAGAGAAAATAGAAGATTTAATCAAGGGATGATGGTCAGAATAAAAATGCACATAAGAGTTATTATTAGTAGGCTTACGATGAACTTCAAATTTGAACTGATTAGAGCATCTCCCAATTTTTAGATCCAGAAAAGATAAGCTTCCATCATTTTCTTTTTCAACCGTGAACTTAATAGATGGTACTAAATTGTTGAGCCTACCAAGAAATAAGTCAACATCGAAGTTATTAGGCCAAAGGCATAAAATATCATCCATATACCTGTACCAAACAAGGTTAAAATTAACAATCGTAGGCAAAATTCTGCTTTCGAAAGATTCCATACATAAGTTAGCTAATACAGGTGAGCGGGGATTTCCCATCGCCAATCCAAACGACATAGCATAAAACTTTTCAAACTGAAATTTACAATCTTTGACGCAAAGCTTAACTCAATAAGAGTGTTGTGTTGAACAGGGAAAGAATATTCAGAGATCTTATCTTTTAAAAAGTCAAGTTGGTCATCAACGGGTACTTTTGTGAATAACGAGCATACATCAAAACCAGAGCTGGGCAGTAACGCGTTACGAGTAACGGCCGTTACGTAACGTGGTACTTTTTTAGTAGCGGTAGCGGTAACGGCGTTACATTTCAAATCAAGTAACTCTTTCAGTAACGACGTTACTTTTTTAGGGAAATACATTCGTTAGTCTTACTCGTTACTTTTTTATCGTAGCTCGCAATTAGTTTCCTTCGATCCTTACTCATTATTCATTAACCGTTAAAAATTTGTCCCTTCACTATGAGCAGAGCTGGGCAGTATTTAAATACATTTGTATTTAAATACGTATTTAAATACATTTGTGTATTTAGAACTGTATTTATAAATACATTGTTTTTCATGTATTTAAATATAGTATTTAAATACTTTAATGAGTATTTAAATACTCAAAATATAAAAATGTAAATACTTTTATTGGTTTAATACACGTTCTGTACTAGCACAGTACGACGCGTCGACAGTGTAGTACAGCATGGTTCATGTTTCAACGTGTCAGTTCAATCAGTTGTGTGCCACTCTTAGTCGAAATCGGAAATTAGATTGTACTATTTCTTTATCCTTTATCAAGCATTTTATATTGTTGTTACTCATGAATTAGTGAATGCATATGTTAAAATTTGTATGTATTTAAAATGTATTTACAAATGTATTTAAATACAATTGATGTATTTTGTATTTAGTATCTAAATACATTCGTAAAATGTATTTAGTATTTAGTATTTAAATACATTTCTGCCATGTATTTAGTATTTAGTATTTAAATACATTCAATGTATTTATTGCCCAGCTCTGACTCTGAGCAAGGTGTGCATGTTGGCCGTTGGCATGCTGGCAGCCTACCCTCATCCACCCTCTCCCCTTACACTGACAGCACTGTCAAAGTAAAAAGACGAAGAATCCTGGAGCAGGGAGGGACCTAAGGCTAAGTTCAACAGAAGTTTCGTCATTCATCTGGGCCTTCACGGCACGTTAGCTCTGCATCCTTCCCATCCACTAACTTTAAAAATATGTTTATTAAACTTAACACTCCTATACCATCTAGTGTCGCTGTTGAGCGGGTTTTTTTCATTAGGGAAGGATATACTGCGTCCAAAACGAGGCTCGCTCTTAGATGCAACTTTTGAGAAGCTTGTTTTCTTAATTCCGATTTATATAAAAAGTTTCTATGAATGAAACCTAATATTCTCTGACCAACCAACTAGTTTATTTCCAAAAGTTTATCCAAAAGTTTACCTCGATTTACAAATAGCTTTAATTTTAGTTCGCATTCTGCTTTCATGATTACACCATTGAAATTTTTATCGATCATTGTGTTCTTATTGATAATGTTATATGTCTGCATTGTGATTCCCCGTGTAAATTGGTACAAAATAATATCAAATAAAGTATAAAATCTTCAAAAACTTTTACTAAAAACGCAAACTTAATAGATTATAGTTTTTCGTTTAATTAAAGGCCAATAAAGATCTTTTGAATAATAGTTCTTAAGTTTGTATATTTAGTTAATAGTATTTCATATTATTGTTTTGCAAAACTAAACTTTCCTGGTATATTTTAGCATTAGTAAATTAGTATCAATAGTATGCTACATCCTCTGTTATATTGCAATTCCTAGTAATAAATCTTGCAGTAATTTTGTTTCACTTTTTAAAAAAATATTATGCCTAATAAGCAGTGGTGGGCACCGTTAACCAAAACGTTAACTTCGTTAACCGCTAATCCGTTAACCAAAAAGTTAACTTCGTTAACCGTTAATCCGTTAAACATGTAACGGAAGTTACCGATAAACCGTTAACGTTAACTTTTATTATAAAAAAAATGAAAAACACAATATATATATAATTTAATTTTCCCTCTTCTTCTCGTTCTCCATTTTGTCCATGAGATGCATGTTGCCCTTCATGAAAATTAGCATATCAAAGTTTTCATCAGACAGGGATGATCTCTTGGCCCTCAGGATGTCCTTGCCCATAGAGAACAAACGCTCCACTGCAGCACTGGAGGGGATGGCTGTGTTGAACTTGATGAACAAGTCCACCAACACTCGCTCACACAAGAAGGCAGCATCTGTCAGCAAGTCCTTGGAGTTGGTCTCCAGCCAGGTCTTGACCAAGTTCTGGGCCTTGCCCTTGAGTGACCTGTGGCTTCTGCTGCTCTCTTTTGTCTGGATGACAGTACTGAAGAAGTCATCCTCCTCCTCCTCCTCGTTGTTGCTGCCTCCACTGTTGCTGCCCACTTCGTTGGACTGCTGCTTCATGGCCTCCTCGACTGTACCCTCCATGCTTTTCCTCACCCTGGCGACCTTGGTGTTGTCATACTTGTCCAACCAGATGAGGCGAAACCTGGGATGGAAGGCAGCAGCCAGCTGGCATTCGTCATCCTCCAGGAGGGGCCCAAACCTTTTGTCGATGCCTATTAACAGTGGCGGATTAATTGCGCACCTGCTCAGCACTGAAATAATAGAAACTTTTAAACGTTTATTTATGAATTTTTTGGGTTAACGGACTTGAGTTAACGGAAGTTAAATGTAACGGAAGTTAATTAGTCCGATAATGATTTTCAAAGTTAACTTAAAAGTTAAATCGTTAACGAAAAAGTTAACTTCGTTAATTAACGATTAACGGATTAACGGTTTGTGCCCAGCTTTGCTAATAAGTCATAACAACGCAATGAAGGCATGCACAGACTTCATAGCCTATGCATTAACCAGTGGATACAAACCAACACATACTCGCACGAGCAAATGTTTATATAATATAATATTTTATGTATATATAAATTATAATATACCTATGCATATATATAATATATTTACATTTCATTAACGGTAACGAGTAACGGTGCCGTTACTCGTTACTTTAAAAAATAGTAACTAACAATAACGCCGTTACATTTAGACTGTAGTAAGGGTAACGGCATTACATTTATAAAGTAACGAGCACAGCACTGATCAAAACTTACCAGTTTGAAATTAAGTTTGAAATTGAGTTAATTTACCATCTTATCTTTAGATTTCAATTCATTTGGATTTATTTTGCTATATTCATATTTATCTTCTTATCGAAGAATTGCAGAGTTCAGTCCACCATCTATCCCGAAGACCCCAATGTGGTGTTAAGAATAATGGTGGACTAATAAAACATTTATTTTAGTTTTTCATAAAGTCCGCATAGTTATATTGTATTGTGTTGCACTTATTTTCGTTGTAATTTGTTAGGTAATAAATTTTTTTGACGTTTTATTTTGTGCGCTACTTATGCCCTGATATATTATACACAGACCGTGCATGGAACAAGGAACTCTTCTGGGAAAATTAAATTCACTATAGTCCGAATAAGTAATGGTAAATGACAAACACTAGTTTTTTACTTTTCATGATAGCACGACGTGAGCAACGGGTCACTCGCAAAGGAGCCCCAAAATATAGCTTCCCTCACCAGCTATCTGACAAGCAGATAGGATCTAACTTTGGGACAGAATCTAGAGTTTAAAGCTGAGGTAAGCTATATTTTAGGGCCTCTTTGCGAGTGACCCGTTGCCCACGTTGGGTTAATATCATGAAAAGGAGAAACTTTAGTGTTTGTCATTTACCATTACTTATTTGGACTGTAGTGGATTTAATTTTCCCAGAAGAGTTCCTTGTTCCATGCACGGTCTGTTATAGTGGTTATCTTAAAACCTTCTTATTTGCGTTTTTAACTATTTGCTTTTTATTTATTCAATTTCCTTTTTGTCGTTTATCATTCTCTTTACACTCGTTTTCGCTATACTTTATAACAAGGGTAGCACGTGACCGAGACGCGTCATTGTAAGTTGAACCACGCAAAGAGACCGGGATAATTATACACTTAATTACACTTTACTGACTTTTTATTTATACCGAAACACTTTTAGATAAACGAGGTAATGCGAGGGGGGAAATTAACGTTAACATTTTAACCGGAGAGAGGACAGACCCGAAATAATAGGTTAAATTTATAAATACACAAAACACCTTATTTGGACGCTGTCCGATGACTGAAGGGCATTTCTGCCCAGCCTCCGCTTGGGCCGAATCTTAGTGTTGTCAACTTGTATTTTTATATTTTTAATTTCACAAACCATTTTTAATTTCTTATTTAATAAAACTTAATTGAACATTATTAAATTCTAATAGACAAACATTTAATTCTTAATTAGACATTACTACACTCTCATCACCCACTTGAAAATAAGTTTTACACTAGGAGAACTTATTAATATCTTTTAACAAATTTATTTATTTATTCAACAAATTTATTTATTTTGCAGTTTTTTCTTGTTTTTTTCCTTTAACAAATTCATAGTTAGAATAGACAAGAAATAATTTCAATGACAAATTCCACACATTAGATATTTTGTATCATTTTATAAAAATCGAAAAAAAACTATAATTTTCACAACATTTGCATAAAATAACATTTCACACTAATAATCAAATTTACAACCTGTAACGAAGCTGTTACGTGAAAAATAACTGATAATTTTCTGAACACTGGTTACACAAATTTCAAGTTCACAATCTATTCCAGCGATTCCTCATCAAAGATCGCTTTACATTCGAAACAATTGTTTATATAGTTATACAGTTACTATCATGGCAACATAGAAAGAACAAGAAAATGTTTATATAAAATACTGACCAGAGAGCACATACTATTTCACGAAACACAAAACAAATATGGGCAATAATCGCACCCTTTCACTTATAATTTCATTACATAATCAGTACATTAATTGCTGGACGTTGTTTAGGTCACAATCCGCAAGCTGACAAAGGACTTCTTCAATTTTCAATCGCAGCTCTTCTGCTCACTTCGCTAGAATGCAAAGGGTTGCATTACCATGCAACAGGTCAGCACGCTTGAGGTTCCGCTCTCTCTCTCCAAATTGGCGAAAAAAAACAAAAACAAGAGACGTCCAATTCTAAGAGAACAAGGGGTGGAGATATACTGAAAGTGGAACCACGCACCGGAATTGGACGAAATTTGCAATTCTAGAAGTCGACGAAGAAACTCGCCTCTCTCATCTCGACTTTTGTCGGTGAACGCTGCTCTTCCTACGTCCAGCTGAGGGACTCTCTTACTGGCAATAATCAAACGATCACTTCGCCGTAGGCGGTTTCACAATGAACCTACTATATGTCTGTCTGGACAGTAAAGCCTTAGACACTCGTTCAAACTCTCGTGGTTTGCCTACCGAATGCTAAAACACATATTTAGCGAAGCATCGAGCAGCGTGACCAGGACTGCTCGAAAAATACCAGTAGACCATCTTTGACCGAAACTGTCCTGCGCCAAGTCCCTGCGCATTCGGATTTCTTCTCTCACTCTTTTCACTTCTCATCTCTTCTCATCGGTGATCGATCACCTAAATCGGGTCAACTGAACTCAATGGATGGAATTCGGATCCAACTTAGTTGCTTCCAAATCGAGCCTCTCGAAATTTTGACAAAAAATTATCAAAGTTTATACTGCTACTGTTTATCAGTTTTCATACTTAATTTACAAATTTACTCGACACTTCACTTCGAAACAATAACTATAATTTGCTCTGGCCAAATTCACGGAAAAGTATTACAAATTTGGTGCTCCTTTAGTATGCGGTCTACAAATTCGCCGCGCTCTACTTTTTTCAAAGTGCAGTCTACAGGTTTTTTTCGTTAAATTTGTGCCTGCTCACGCATTCTGCCGCTCTTTTTTTTTTCGCTAAATGACTCACTCACATGACTTAGACCCTATTTGACCTTGAAATTCAAAATGATTGTTTAACATCAGTAGCTTGATAAATTTGAAGCAGTAAAGTTGTAAACAATTTAATTGCCGGTGCTACTATAGTATGCGGTCTACCTACGATTGGTTATGTTTAGTCAAGATATTTTCGTTAAAACTAACGAAAATATCATGACTAAACCTAACCAATCGTCAAGGGCGACTGACATTGGGATGTAAACAAGCAATTAGTAAACAAACTAAGAAGGTATACTTACATTTAAACTTTGTGTTTTTAACTTTTCAATAAATTTTTTTCCTTACATTTAAACTTTTTGTTTTTAACTTTTCAATAAATTTTTTTCAAGTAAGATTGTCATTTCAATCTTCTTTAACTACATTTAAAAAACAAATTGGTGTAGACCGCATACTAAAGTGTGAATTTGTCTGTAGACCGCATACTAAAGGAGCACCACAAATTTTACAGAATTCACAAAAATTTAATCACACCCTAGCTACCAATAAGGTCACTTATGGCAGTTACATCGGAGACGATAAAAAAATCATCAAACGCACGAAACAAAACTACACAGTAGAAAGAAATACAGTATAAAAGCACCCCTACATAGTAACCGTTATTATAATTTAACAAATATTATTATTCAAACTACCTTCAGAAATTACATCGATACATTTAAATACAAAAGACAAAAATGAAACCCAGAAACTTCATGTCCTCAATTCCCGATAATTATGAACCCTCTACACTTTGTCGGGGAGCACACACAGATTATCACGGCGCTGTTGGCAATCTAAAAGGCTCCAGCTCCGCTCAATACTCAAGCTAAAGTTTCAATTGCACGAGTAAACCGAAATGAAGTTTAAAAAAAATAACACAATTTTCCAAAACAGTATTAAATAAAAATTTTAAACATTAATACCGAAAATTAATTTAATACATTAATTCCAACCTGAAACGTTAAATTTCATAGGAAGAAAACTCGTAATTCACAAATTACATCTGAGGGACAACTCTCTCCTTCAATACAAAACCCAGTATGGTTTGTAAATCACAAGAATTCCAGTAATTTATCGTTTTCAAGTGAAACTAAATACAAATTTACATCGTTATTCTAAATAAGAACAGATATGAACCCGAAACTTACGGTACCACCTACTACGTAAACAAAAATTCAAACAAATCATTGCATAATGAAGAGTGTTCGCTTTGTTTGTAAGCGAGCCTCTATAAAAATATTCCTAACGAATCAAACTGCAGTTCATCCGAACATAACTTTGTAATATTCTCTATATGCAAACGCGCGAACGTAAATTTTTTTTAAATTTTTAATACCCAAAATAAAATGTTAAACAAAAAAAAAACACTCCCTAACACAATAAAATCTAATTTCAGAATAAAAAAAATGTAAACAAACTAACCATACAAAATATCACTCGGAATTGTCCTGAAAATGAAAGAAAGAAAAAAATAGACAACAACAATCAGCCCAACTATAAAAATATAAAAATTAATGAATATATAAAAAAGTAAAAAAAACAGAAATTAGTTTATCAAAAGAATTTAAGAAAACAATTCCTGTATTTCAATTAAACAAATTTTTATCTTTTTATAACAAATTTAGCTTACGTTGAAGTCACACACAATTTATATACAGCAAGCATATAACCTTCAAGCATCCGAATTTGACCCAGTATAAATTAGGGTGCTCTTCCAATATGTGCTCTACCGCGAAACTGTGATCTACCATATTCCAACTAATATTCCATATTCCAGGCCAACTAACGAAAATATCACGACTTAACCTAACCAATCGTCAAGGGCGTATAGTTGACCTAACGATTGGTTAGGTTAAGTCATGATATTTTCGTTAGTTAGCCTTATAAGGCTAGTTTCACGGTAGAGCACGTATTGGAATATGGTAGATCACAGTTTCGCGGTAGAGCACATATTGGAAGAGCACCTAAATTAGTGTCTTTAACGATTATTTTTTTACTTTAAACCTAAAAGTAACTTAAAATTATAAAGCGAATAAGCGAATCCTAAAATTAAAAGCGAATCTTAAAATGAAAAGCGAATTCTTGAAATGAAAAGCGAATTCTTAAAATTATGCACATATGATGGTCATGTGTCGCCTACAAACCTGAAACTATATACATCTATCGAAAAATAACCTTAAAAACTGTCTACTAGATACTGGAAAATTTTGTTACTCACTTATTTAATCTCTTACAATGCACTACTATATATATATCTAGAAATTATTTAACCTAGGATTTATACCTGATAATACAAATATATCCACCAACCCTTTGAACGGACCGTATTTAATTGCATGTAATTATTTTCATGACACTAAAATAATTTAGCCGTATAAGTGTGAATTTTATTTACTAATTATTATTATTATCATTATCACCATCCTTTCCAATGCCGAAAACATAAACACAAAACAATTTTTAAACACAAAATAGGCAGGCTGTATCCAGAGTAATAGGAGTTGAAGGAAAGAAAAAAAAGAAATGAGTCATCGGACAGCAAATTCCAAGTTTTAAATCTCTCTCTCCGACTGAACGAAACGAAATCTAAAGAAAACGAAGTGAGAAAAAAAAAATGACTCGAATTAAATTTCTGACTCAAACTGAGTCGCGACAGAGTCCGACGCAATGAAAATAAATTTTTGAGTCGAAACGGTTTGAAACAGTCTAGACTCCAACAAGAAGAGGAAAAAAATAACGACTAAAAATTTTGACCGCGAAATTTGGAAGGGACGCTACGAGGATTTCGAAAGTGAGACGCCATCTTGAAATACAGTTACAATGAATTGTTAAGGAATGGAAATCGAAATTTGCTTGCAATTGGGTTAACACACTGTATCTTACTGTTTAAATAATCGAAATAGAATATCTATCAATTTTATAAATACTATGAAAAAACTATAGGGCTATGGGTTGATTGTATGGAAAACTGATGAGTGGGTAGTTGGGAGGTAACGAAAATGGTTCACTGAGTAGGTAGGTAGTTAATCTAACAATTATTAAATTCCTTTTATGTCAATAACTGGGTGGATGAAACCAATTGGTTGCTCACCAGAGTTATTCTCCACACTAGTATTTATATACTGTGTGAGAAGAGCGTGCTCGGTAATAGATATACATTACCGATCAACCAACCGGGGAAAAAACCAAGAGAACGCTGGTGGAAAAAGCCCCGCGAAGAGGAGAACAAAGGAGAACGAAAACGAAGAACGGGGCGAGAGGACGGAACTGGAGAAGGGACGAGAACAGACACCGAAGAAAGATCCCCACCAGCAAGTACGCTCTCGACAATTATACTTGAAGGAGAAAAGAGACTCTCTAATAACTAGCAGTAAGTGACTAATTGTGTTTTTAGCCCAGTTAGATCTTCTAACTTCTAACTTAGAAGACTCATTAAATTAAGCTGGGTCAGACAACTTAGGCCTACATTGTGGCCTAAGACCCAGCATCAACTCATAGCTTAACAAAGGTGAAGGTAGATTGCCCTAACCTAGTTTGGTGAGGAATCCTACTGTGGACCTCAATTTATCTGCCCGCTCTGGACCAATTCCGGAATCTCTAGGCTGACCCCTACAGGGCTAGACTTAATCTACTCTATAGTTAGACTGGAGATATAAGGGGTGGGTTAATTGTGGACCAATTCATACAGAGCATTTTTCACATTGGTGGTCCGTGTGTGGGGAATAAACAAACCTTAACCTTACTTAACAAAAATTGCAGAATTAGGCTAAATGGTCTAGCCTAAGCCTAACCTAATCAAGCCTAAAGTAACAAACTTGCCTAATTAGGTCTACAACCTAGGGCCTAACTAGGAAACATTTACATTTAAGGAGTCTCATTCTCTTATAAGCTTAGACCTGAGTGACACATAAGTACTTGGGGGGGATTAAACCAAATTTAAAACTTGACTGTTTTGTCTGTGCTCTCTCTTCTCTGGTAATTTCTTCTTGTCCTCTATTTCATTACGATCCCCAGTTAAACAATTTTGACTTAAACATGGACAGTGCGGAATTGAAAAAGTTAAAAAAGAAAAGGGGGGCAAAGTTGGGTGCTGTTACAAAGGCCGTGAACACTTTTAACAATATTACACAACCAGGTAAGGAAGATTTAGAGTGTGTAATTCTTAAATTGGAAACTAAAAAGAAGGAAATAATAGCCATTGATGAGAGTATTTCAGAGTTAGTTGAATCCGAAATGGCTGAAGAACAATTGATAGACCTTTACGCTGATAATGATGTTCAGGTAATCTCAATTGAACAGCAAATAAGGAGACTACGGTCTCGTTTGACTGACTTAACACCAGGGCCGGATTAACCATTAAGCAAAATAAGCCCGTGCTTAGGGCATCAAGGGAAGGGGGGCACCACAGAAATTTTCCATTGTCGGATTTACCATGGATTTATTATACTATTATAATCGCGGCTTATAGCCTATAAGCTGTTGAAAACTGAATTATATATATTCATTTTCTTTTCTAAGTGATGTGCCACATAATGTCACCACTTCATCATCTACTGAAATTGAAAGGTATTCTCAGGGTTGTAAAAAGATGATTGATGCTTACCCAGAGGACTTGAACACTAATTTCTCTGCTGAGCTTCAGCAGTTTCACTCATATGTGTGCCATAAGTTCAGAGCAAAAAAAAAATGTAAAAACAAGATTCAGTCATGCTGAACTTTATAAAATAATTGTAGAAGACAATATTGAGTGTGCCTTCCCAAATGTAGAAATTGCCTTTCGTATATTTTTAACATTAATGGTCACAAATTGCTCAGCTGAGCGTTCATTTTCTCAGTTGAAGTATATTAAAAATACCAACAGAACAACTATGCAACAAGGCAGGCTGGATGCCTTATCTCTACTAAGTATAGCAGATGTGTTACGTAAGATTAGTTTTGAGGATCTGATCAAAGACTTTGCAATTAAAAAAAGTAGGAGAAAACTTTTCAAATATAAATGAAGTGGAAGTATACAAAAATAAACATTATTTTCCATCTTACTGTAAGTTTTGTTTCATTTCAAAAAATAAAATTTTATTTTATGGTTTATTTTTGTTTATATTTTGAATTACATATATATGGGGCACCAAAATCTTTTAAGTGCTTAGGGCCTCTAAAGGTCTTAATCCGGCCCTGCTTAACACCAAATAAACCTAATTCTGATTTTAATCAAAGTAGAGCTAACCTTCAACAAAATTTAAGTGGCATGCTAAATCCTGAGTCACAAGAATTGAGGGCTCAGTTACCCATTTTGTTAGTACCAACATTTGAAGGGGACACGGTACAATTCCCATCTTTCATTGACAAATTTGAGAGTTTAATAGGTAATAAACCTTATATTTCAACTGTTGAAAAGTTTAGCTACTTAACTAGTTTCCTTAAAGGCCCAGCATATAACCTGATAGCCTATTTACCAGCCGTAGGGAATTCATATGAAGTAGCTATTTATCTCTTAAAACGTAATTACATTAATAAAGATGAGATTGTATATGAATTATCTCAACAAATTTTTGATTTTGCACCCATAAAAGATAACCATAGTGATATGGAAAATTTTTATACAAAATTAGAAGCTATTATAGGACAACTGGTTAGCAATGAGATAGATATTAAAGCTTCATCTTGGATTATACAAGGCATAGTTCTTAGGTGCCTTCCTTTGAGGGTTAAAGATATTTTAGTTCTAAAGACGGGAGAAAATTATCCTAATCTTGAAGATATCAGAAAACACTTTCCCAATATCCTAACTAATTACAAATTGAGAAATATTCCAACACAAAATAAGACCCAGACTATGGATAAACCAAAGACTGTTCCCAGACACCAACAGCTAGCAGCCAAACAGATAAAACTTGATACTGTAGAATCAAATGTGACCAACTGTAATACACGAACACCTACATTACAGAACTTTAATGTAACTGCTGCCTCAACTTACACACTACATTGCAAATTTTGTGCAAGTAATGAACACAGTAGTACTGGGTGTGACAAATATTCAGACTTTAACCAAAGAGCTAAAAGATGTGAACAGTTGAACCTATGTAAAAAGTGTACTGGCCAGGGACATTATAAGAAAGACTGTAAATCTAGGTTAAGATTCAAGTGTAAGTTTTGTAAAAGTTTACGACATGTCTCATCAATGTGTGATTCACCAAAGTGTCCAAACAATAGTATTCAAACTCAAAAGATACCTCCACCAAACAAAGGTAATCAAGAAAATGCCACTTTCATGGGACATTCTGTTGCTCAAACAACGTAACAAGAAACACTGAGATTCTTTTACCAACTATTACTTTGGACTTAGTGAATAGTGAGGGTAGCACCACTCCAGTGAGATGTCTTATAGACTGTTGTTCTCAACAAACATTTGTTTCGCAAAATGTAGTTAATAAATTGGGTTTGACACCAAACCCGAATGAACAAAACCTCAATATTGCATCCTTTGTTAAGGATAACTCGGACAAAAATAGCTATAAGACAATTGACCTGGAACTACATTTAGAAAATAAATTAGAGAAAATTGACGCAGTTATTATTTCTAAAGTAGGACAAAACAAACTGGTTATACCCAAACTAGAACAAACCATAAATCATTTGGGAAAACACTACAAAATAGCTGATAGACATATCACTAACAACACAGTAGCTAACATTGAAATGTTAATGGGGGCAGATTATATTAATCTTATTCATAAGGGCATAGTGAAGATAGGTAATGGTATAGCTATTCAGACTCCATCAGGGATAGCCCCTTTGGGTGACCTATCCAAATACAACCTAGACCTAAACCAAATAGTTCATGACTAACAAATACTATGTGCCTCAACTCAGTCCTACATAACACCTGTAAGAATAGCAACACTTTGAATAATATTATCTCAACTGAGAACACTAATTCATCACTATCAAATGAAACTTTGGATGAGCAATTCAAACTTTTGGTTGCTAGAATCTGTGGGTATACATGACACAAATCAAACTTCAGAAGATCAGTTAATGGTAGAAAGATTTGAAGACACCATTCAGTGCAAAGACAATAGTTATTTTATTGAGTTACCTTGGAAAATAAATTGTCCAACTTTAAGAGACAATCTCAAAGTAGCTAAGGACATTTATATAAAGTAATGAAAAAACTCAAACAAGATAATAATATTCAAACATATAATGATGTCTTCAAAGAACAGCTACAGAAAGGCTTCATTGAAGAAGTAACAAATAACCCTTTTAAAAAAGATGGTTGTCATTATTTAACCCACAGGGGGGTTTATCGACAAGATGCCCCAACAACAAAACTCAGAGTAGTATATAACTGTAGCCTCAAAGACAGTGATAAACACAGTTTGAATGGTTGCCTGATTGAGGGTCCTAATCTCATTTCTGACCTTGTGAAGATCTTACTGAGGTTCAGGTTAGATAAATATGCCGTACAAAGTGACATTTCAAAGGCATTTTTGAGAATAAATCTTAAAAATGAATATGATAAGAACCAACTTAGGTTCTTATGGTTCAAGGATCCATTTGATTTGAATAAAGGGTTCATAACCTATAGATTTAATGTTGTGTTGTTTGGAGCCAATTGCTCACCTAGCCTATTAGCATTGACAATTAGACATCATTTAAACAAGTTTAATAACTCCTTAACATTGAACTTCCTTAAGGAACATTTTTACGTAGACAATCTAATAGGCTCAACAACAACAAAATCTGAATTATCTGAAGTCTATGAACACTCTCAAAACATTATGCAACAAAGTAACTTTGAACTTAGAGAGTGGATTTCAAATGATGAGGATTTAAACAAAAAGATTTTAAAGGATAATAATGGTCTTACTGAGCCATCAGACAGAGTTAAAACTTTAGGTATGAACTGGTATTTGGATGCAACTTCTAACAGTCATGATTCAATCTGTACTAAAGGTTTTAAACTTGATGAGGAAGCAAATACTAAAAGACAAATATTATCAGAGGCTTCCAAAATTTTTGATCCCATGGGTCTATTCCTGCCTTCAACAATAAAATCAAAGATTCTCCTCCAAGAAATTTGGAGGACAAATGTTGGGTGGGATGATCCAATAACAAATGAAAATCAAAAATCTTGGAAGAAGTTAGCTGCTGATTTAACAAAAGTGCAGAACATTAAAATTCAAAGGTGCTGTGGGTTTAGGGATAAGCCCCAGAGACTTCATGTGTTTGCTGATGCAAGCACACAAGCTTATGGGTGCTGTGCGTATCTTGTAAGTCCTACAGAAAGTCATCTAATTTATGCAAAAGGGAAAGTTGCACCTCTCAAACCTACCCGAACCATACCTCAATTGGAACTATTGGCTGCTGCATTAGCCATTAAAACCCTTTCATTGCTTAAGGATGCTTACCATGATGTGAACATAACTGATATCCACATCTGGCTTGACAGTCAGATTTGTCTTGCCTGGATACGGAATGATAGCATTAATAGTAAGAATATCTTTGTAAGAAATAGGCTAAAAGAAATAGCTGAAGCTAATGAAAGCCTACAAGTAAACTTTCACTATGTTCCAACTAAACAAAATCCAGCAGACTTTCTGACCAGAGGTTTATCCTACAAGTTGTTGAAGTCAAACAAAACTTGGTTTATGGGACCTAAGTGGCTCTGTAATACAGACCACTGGCCTGTGGAACAAGTTAACTTGACATTAAATTTAATCTTTTCAAATGAAAAGGTTGAACCAATCACTAATTATGAACGTTATTCTGACTTCAGTAAACTTGTCAGGGTCACAGCCTACTGTTTGAGGTTTGCTCACAACTGTTTAACTACAATTAACAAACAGCTAAATAAAAACAATCATAATTATACAGAAGTTGCAACCAAATACTGGATAGGCCATGCACAACAAAAAGAGTACAATAAAGAGTTAGAATTCTTGACTAATGGGAAACAAACAAAAGAACCTGTACCATCAGTAGTTGTGGATCTAAACTTGTTCAGAGATGAGGAAGGCCTTCTAAGGTGTAAAGGGAGATTAGACAAATCAAAACTGTCATACAAAAGCAAACATCCAATCCTTTTACCTAGATTTAGCTATTTGACAACATTAATCATCAGAAAAACACACAATGATGTATATCATATGGGGGTACCACAGACATTAACTACATTAAGAAAAACTTATTGGGGGCCCAAGGGAAGGATCACTGTTAAAACAGTCCTGAGTGAGTGTGTCACATGTAGGCGTATTCATGCTAGGCCCTATAGGAAACCAAATCCTCCTGCTTTGCCAGAGGAGAGAGTTACTCTCAACAGACCCTTTGAGACTGTAGGCATTGACTATACAGGAGCATTGACTGTAGGGGTGGGTGACACTGAACAAAAAATGTACATTGTATTGTTTACATGTGCTGCCTCACGAGCTGTTTATCTGGATGTTGTGGAGGACCTTACAGCAGAATCTTTTGTTGCTGTCTTTAAGAGATTCTGTGCACGACATTCAGTACCCAAGACAGTTTGGACTGACAATGCTACATATTTCAAGGCTGGTGAACAAGTCATCCACGACTTGTTAAGCGATGAACTCACACAATTATATATAAAAAATTCAAACATAAAGTGGAAGTATATTCCGGTTGCCTCTCCTTGGTATGGTTCTATCTGGGAGAGGAATATACAAACAGTAAAGAATTGCTTGAAGAAAGCAATTGGTAAAAAACACATACACTTGTTTGAGTTGCTCACTCTCCTGGCTGAGATTGAGAACATCATTAACAATAGACCATTCACTTATGTGAGTGACAACATTAATGACCCGGAACCATTAACTCCAAATCATTTGATTCGGGGAGAACAAGTTAGTCTCCTGCCGGACTACAATATAGACTCTTCAGAAGACCCAAACTGGACTCAACGACACGATGAACTCCAGACTAAGTTACAACACTTAACTAGAGTTAAAGCTCATTTTATTAAACAGTGGAAAACTGAGTACTTGATGGGTCTAAGGGAGAGACATAAACAAATGACTAAGAAGGATTGGTCTGACACAATTAAGGTAGGGGACCTTGTTCTCATACATGACAGTACTCCAAGACAATACTGGCCTCTGGCTAGAGTTTTAGAACTCAGACCAGGGCAGACGGGGTAACAAGAGTGGTCAAATTAAGGACTTCAACGGGTGACACAACAAGAGACATTTCTCTTTTGTACCCTTTAGAGTCTGGACCCAAAACAATGGACTTTGGAGAACCTTCTCCACTGACAGTAACAACTGGAGACACTGAACTTCCAGTAACTATTCCTTTGACAGTAGGAGTGGTAACGCATCATACTACAACATTGACAGACACAAGACCTCAGCGACAAACAGCATTAAAGGCGCGACTATTTTTACAACAAAAAATAGATGCTGGGGAATTGTAATTTTATCTTCTAACTTTCACTTTTTCTTTTCTTATGGTAAAGACCATAGACAGTTTCATCCTATGGATGTATATTTTCTCTTCTAATTAAATGCTACACCTTCTCCATGAGAAGGTGAGGATAGGCACTGTTAATCAGATTAGCAGGCATTTACAGTCAAATAGTTAGCTAGTCTACACTCAGACATAAAAATTGGTGACAATGACACCAAAATTTTTATCTCCCGGGGCCCCCAGTATATGGAAAACTGATGAGTGGGTAGTTGGGAGGTAACGAAAATGGTTCACTGAGTAGGTAGGTAGTTAATCTAACAATTATTAAATTCCTTTTATGTCAATAACTGGGTGGATGAAACCAATTGGTTGCTCACCAGAGTTATTCTCCACACTAGTATTTATATACTGTGTGAGAAGAGCGTGCTCGGTAATAGATATACATTACCGATCAACCAACGGGGGAAAAAAAAACCAAGACAACGCTGGTGGAAAAAGCCCCGCGAAGAGGAGAACAAAGGAGAACGAAAACGAAGAACGGGGCGAGAGGACGGAACTGGAGAAGGGACGAGAACAGACACCGAAGAAAGATCCCCACCAGCAAGTACGCTCTCGACAATTATACTTGAAGGAGAAAAGAGACTCTCTAATAACTAGCAGTAAGTGACTAATTGTGTTTTTAGCCCAGTTAGATCTTCTAACTTCTAACTTAGAAGACTCATTAAATTAAGCTGGGTCAGACAACTTAGGCCTACATTGTGGCCTAAGACCCAGCATCAACTCATAGCTTAACAAAGGTGAAGGTAGATTGCCCTAACCTAGTTTGGTGAGGAATCCTACTGTGGACCTCAATTTATCTGCCCGCTCTGGACCATTTCCGGAATCTCTAGGCTGACCCCTACAGGGCTAGACTTAATCTACTCTATAGTTAGACTGGAGATATAAGGGGTGGGTTAATTGTGGACCAATTCATACAGAGCATTTTTCACAATTGCCTGTTACCCTCATCCGTTGGAAATTTCCAGCAGATTTCAGTGGAGAGTTAACGACAAAAGCCCTACGCTTTTTCGTTAGTTATGTATATGTAGGTCTTTAAAGGACCTCTATGTTTATTTGCCTTCGGTATTTGCGCTGCCTTATGGTAAGGAAAGAAATTGCCTTACCTTATTATTTCGTTGGGCCTCGCTTCTGTTTCGATGTAGGGCGCGACGATCTTTTTCGATGTAGGTCCGCGGTACGATGGAGTTACACGAGTTGATTTGATGTAACTAATATAGGCAGTCACTATTTAAATACCTGAAGGAATAGGCTTATCCTTTTTATAGTTATTAGGTTTTATATTAAGAGGATTTCACTCAGAAATTGTAGGAAGATAAAGAACATCTTCCTTGCTTAAAGCATCGCTGTAACATAAGCAGCTCCGAGCGAGCCGATATAATATAATCTTCGTATTTTAGTATTTGTCGAATTTTCAAAGTTCGTTGACTCTTCTCTCGAAGTAATTTTCACGAATCGGCAATGGAAAATGTTGAACACGAAATAATAAATTTGGTTTTCTTCTTGTCAAGCAGGTTCAATGCCTACATTTGGGGTTCTATGTATGTATGCATGGCAATTATTTCATTCCCAATAGGCTATGTCGACAATCCCGAGGCAATTTTGTATAGATATTTAATTCAATTAATTAATAATTTATATTTAATTATGAAATAAAGGTACCACATACGATACCATGTTGTAAGCATGTATAGTTTTTCCATATACTTGGGGGCCGGAGAAAAATTTGTATGTTATAGATTAAATTTTTTGACAATGTGTATTTTAAACCATGTGAAATGGATTAAAAAGAATGAAGTAGGAATTTAGGAAGAGAGAGGTTACTGAAGACCTATTTAAATATAAAAGTTCAAGAGGCTAACTTCTCAAGTTTAGTTAAAGTTATGTCAATCAGTTTGACTCCCCTTAGGTATAGGAAATTTACGGAATTAAAGTAAAGTTATTCAGCATTTTAACTTTGCTCATTATTTGTCTAAATTTTATAAGTCACCAGTTTTTAAATGCTGGCTTACTAATGTTGTTTTGGAGTTTTGTCATGTTTTGTTTTGTTAACGATTTATGTTTTGAAGTGACTTCTACGTTGGTGAGTTAATTGAAATGTACTGTACTTTCATGTTGTGTTGTTTGGTTAAGAGTTTGTACTGTATTCAAACCTCCTACCACTTCAGACTAGTCAATACCCGTAGTTTTAGTAGAGTAAATGTTACTCCTCCACAGGTAGATCTGGAGGGCTTGGGGCTTTGAATCCTGTACTGTTTTTGTGTTGTTTGGTCTCTGGCCAAGGGAGGCCATAAGACCATTGTTGTTTGGCCCATGGCCAAAGGAGGCCATAAGACCCGTGTAATAGTTTTCCCTATGGCCAAGATAGGCCATAATGGCCTTGTTGAATAGTTTTGGCTATGGCCAAAGTAGTCCATCAGCCCCTTGTTGAATAGTTTGGGCTACTGCCAAGGGAGGCCATCAGCCCCTTGTTGAATAGTTTGGGCTATGGACAAGGGAGGCCATCAGCCCCTTGTTGAATAGTTTGGGCTATGACCAAGGTAGGCCATCAACCCCTTGTTGAATAATTTGGGCTATGACCAAGGTAGGCCATCAGCTCCTTGTTGAATAGTTTGGGCTATGGACAAGGTAGGCCATAAAACCCTTTAGAGTAGAGTAGTTTGTATGTCCACTGTCTAACCAT
The DNA here is from genome assembly GCA_023014485.1 of Bathynomus jamesi. Classification (NCBI taxonomy): domain Eukaryota; kingdom Metazoa; phylum Arthropoda; class Malacostraca; order Isopoda; family Cirolanidae; genus Bathynomus; species Bathynomus jamesi. The sequence continues at coordinate 308,855 of JAJOZX010001564.1, forward strand.
ATAATTTTTGGCACAAAATTATTTGCACAGAAGCAGAGCGCAGCAAGAAAAGCTTTTACTCTCCGATCCTTGGTTATGTTCAGACAGGTTGTTGTGTTTGTCACATGGAAAGAGTACAGTGCGTGTGTGTATATATATATATATATATATATATATATATATATATTTTTTTGCAGGTAGGTCTGGAAGGTTTGGGGTTTTGAAGGAATCCAATCTGTTTACAAGGAATGTATGTGTCTGTTAATGAAATCTGTTGAGTGATTCTTCCTTAAAAGAAGAATTGGATGCTTGGAGTTGTATGTATATTTTTATATACTGTATGTATGTGTGTAAATGTATATTTTGTTGTAGGGTTTTGTTTTTGAGTTTTGTGTTAGGTTAACCAATTTGGCTGAGTAAAGATCCTTAAATGTTGCATTTGAGATCCTTATATCAAGCCTTGTCTGTTTTATGCCTCAATGTGAAATAGGAAATAGAATAGGTTGCGTCTATATGTGAAATAGGACTTAGAATAGGTTGCGCCTATATGTCAAATAGGACTTAGAATGTGTTACCCCTATATGTCAAATAGGACTTAGAATGTGTTACGTCTATATGTCAAATAGGACTTAGAATGTGTTACGCCTATATGGCAAATAGGACTTAGAATGTGTTACGCCTATATGGCAAATAGGACTTGGAATGTGTGTGTTAGATGGGCGTAGGTTTGAATTTGTGCAATTGCTTTAGGTCTTTGTGATGTTACAGTTCTGAGTTGAATTTTGTGATGTTACAGTTCTGAGTTGGATTTTGTGATGTTTCAGTTTTGAGTTGAATTTTGTGATGTTACAGTTCTGATTTTAATTTTGCGATGTTAATGAGTCTTATGAGTAAGTTAAATTGCTGAAATAAATTTTATAACCTACACTACAGGTTGAATTATAAATTTAGTGTTTTTAGTTAGGATAGGCCTTGAGTGTAAAGTGTAGGGCCTACTTTGTGAGGTGGGCTTCTTGTATATTCAAATTGCAAATTGTAGTGTTTGAAGTAGACCTTTAGTGTATGAGTATGTTAGGCCTATTATGTAAGGTAAAGTGAGATGGGCCTACTAAATATGATTATGTTGTAGGCCTAATAAATAGGCTTAGGTTGAAATTGGCCTATTTTTATAGGACCTAAAATGAGTTAAGCCTGTTAAATGAACACGGCTTTGTTTTGATTTAAAGAGTAGGACCTATTAAATAGGCTTAATGTTGTGGGTCTACTAAAGGTAAAGTTTGTGTTAGTGTAAAGGTAAAGGGATCGGTTCCCCAGTTACACGGGCCACCATGTGAAAAAAAACTATGGGGGATTATGATTGAAATTGGCTTCACCCTTCGCCGATTGGAAATTATCATGTAGTTATTGTATAGAGAGTTAATGACAAAACTCTACGTTTTTTCGTTAGAGAGTTATGTATATGTAGGTCTTCAACGGACCTCTTTATGTTTATTTGCCTTCGGTATTTGCGCTGCTTAATGGTAAAGAAAGAAATTGCCTTACCTTATTATTTTGTTGGGCCTCGCTTCTGTTTCAATGTAGGGCCGTGGTACGATGGAGTTACACAATGAGTTGACTTGATGTAACTAATACAGGTAGTCACTATTTAAATACCTGAAGGAATAGGCCTATCCTTTTTATAGTTATTAGGTTTTATATTAAGAGGATTTCACTCAGAACTTATAGGAAGATAAAGTACATATACCTAACTCTCTAACGAAAAAGCGTAGGGTTTTTGTCGTTAACTCTCCACTGAAATCTGCTGGAAATTTCCAACGGATGAGGGTAATAGGCAATCAACCCATAGCCTTATAGTTTTTTCATAAATACTATAAAACGGTTAGCAATGTAATATAGCCGAAACATAAGGCGCGTACAGAAGACGTGGGAATGCCCGTATTTGAATATAATAGGGCCACCGCTTGCCACTAAAATATAGTGGTTAATCTTGAAACCTTATTTGCGTGTTTATACTGTTTTCTCTTTCTTTATTCAATTTCCTTTTTATCGTTTATCATTCTCCTTACACTCGTTTTCGCTGTACTTTATAACAAGGGTAGCACGTGACCGAGACGCGTCATTGTAATTTGAACCATGCAGAGAGACCGGGATAATTATACACTTAATTACACTTTACTGACTTTTTATTTTTCCCGAAACACTTTTAGATAAACGGGGTAATGCGAGGGGGGAAATTAACGCTAACATTTTAACCGGAGAGAGGACACACCCGAAATAATAGGTTAAATTTGGACTGAAGGGCATTTCTGCCTAGCCTCCGCTTGGGTCGATTCTTAGTGTTACCAACTTGTGTTTTTATATTTTTAATTTCACAAACCATTTTTAATTTCTTATTTAATAAAACTTAATTGAACATTATTAAATTCGTATAAACAAACATTTAATTTTTAATTAGACATTACTATACTGTGTGTAACATAAAAGCTTCTCAGGGGACTATTCTGAGTTCTATCCCATATATATATATATATATATATATATATATATATATATATATTATGTTTTTTTTATATATATGTTAACCCTTTGTCGATGGCCTTGGGGTGGTTCGAAGTTGACGGGGGTTCTGGTTAGGTGGCAGAAACTGATTTCTCACTCTGATTTCTCACATTTTTAGATAAACGGGGTAATGCGAAGGGGGAATTAACGTTAACATTTTAGCCGGAGAAAGACACGAAATAATATTCTAAATTCACAAAAACATCTTAATACCGAAAAAACACCTTATTAAGCCCAAGGCCGTTCGATAACTGGAGCTCTTGGGCATTTTTCCGCTTGGGCAGCTTTTTAGTGTTGCCAACTAGTATTTTATAAACAAACCATTATTTAACGTAATTACAGGTTCTTATTAAATATTATTATCTTCTTTATTAAACAAACATTATTAATTTCTTATAACCAAAACATTTTAATTCTTAATTAGACATTACTACACCCTTACTACATGCTTCTTGAAAGTGCTGTGTTATTCTAACAAAAATACTTTGGAGAATACGGACTTAAGGGTAGAGTTAAGGATATCTTTTACTTACTTTTACTGCTTCAAAAATATTACAGGGTATGCTTTCAGCCTCTAGGTCAGATCAGACAGAACAGAATAATAATTTGAAAGATTACAATGGTTTATATACAATTTAATTTGGTGACCTCATTATTTAATGTTGACTCTTTTTTTTTTCGATTCTTAATAGGCTGAATTCTTTTGCTAACTCAATCCATATTATGTGGATCTTGCAGAAACTGATAAAGCGAAATATTTGAAGGTGAAGGCAAATTCTGCTGTAACAGCATATTGAAAAATCTGACGTTATCATGATTTCCTGTGTCAACTAAAATTGGGAATTAAGACACCCATTTTATTAAAATTAAATGTTTAAAATTTAAAATTAAATGCTGATTCAGGATAGGATTTCATCTTTTATGAGTTAAGAGAGAATAAAAAAAATTAACATTGCAGAATTTAACGAGATTATACGATTAAGCTTAATATAAAAAACGATTAGGTAGTTAAAAAATAAAGAAACACTCATCAAGTATTGGATAGCGAATTAAAATTTTAATTATTTTCCAAACTTGCATGAATTTTATACAGTTAGTGTCATGCGAGTTTGGATTTTATATGCAAAAATGAATGTTAGAATTATCATTTATATATATATATATATATATATATATATATATATGATAAAATAACCACGAAGGAAAAAGGAAACAAATGGTACTCAAGCGCTTTCGTCTAATGACATCCTCAGGAACACTCCTGAGGATGTCATTAGACGAAAGCGTTTGAGCACCATTCTGTGTTTCCTTTTTCCTTCGTGGTTATTTTCATAATAAATATTATTCACGTGTTACTTTCGTGAAATAATTTTCCTCTATATATATATATATATATATATATATATATATATATATATATATGGGATTGAACTCAGAATGGTCCCCTGACGTTTTTTCATGATATACACAGACCGTGCATGGAACAAGGAACTCTTCTGGGAAAATTAAATCCACTATAGTCCGAATAAGTAATAGTAAATGACAAACACTACAGTTTTTTCTTTTTCATGATGTTAGCCCCACGTGGGCAACGGGTCACTCGCAAAGAGGCCCCAAAAATATAGCTTCCCTCGCCAGCTGTCTACAAGGAGATAGGATCCAGCTTTGGGGCCTCTTTGCGAGTGACCCGTTGCCCACGTCGGGCTAACATCATGAAAAAGAAAAACTGTAGTGTTTGTCATTTACTATTACTTATTCGGACTATAGTGGATTTAATTTTCCCAGAAGAGTTCCTTGTTCCATGCACGGTCTATGTGTACCATATATATATATATATATATATATATTATATATATATATGGAAGGTATTTCAAAAGTCCCGTGCCATTTTTACACACACACACACACACACACGCATATTATATATATATATATATATATATATATATATATATATATATATATATATATATATGTGGTGGACCGGATGTCAGTTTTTCAACATCTGCAGATGCGGATTTTTAATTTCAATATCCGCGGATGCGGATCCGGATATTTAGTTAATTTATCAATATAATATGGAATTATGAATATATGACATAATTTTTCAAATTTCCTGATATTACTATTATGGCAGGCAATGCATAAGAATTAAAATTAATATTAATGTTTTCATTATGATAAAAATAATAACTTTCTTAAGAGTTTCAGCCACAGAAAATTCAATGAAACAAGTTTCATTCAATTTTCTATGTTACCAGGTATTTATATTTTGAGGTTTATATGTTTGTTTGTTCATTAATAATTAATACTTTACATGAAATGTGCATGACTGGGCCTTATAAGCTACTTTAAAAGCTAATTTAATTGTAAATTGCATAATTTATTACAGATAATATCCGCATAACATCCGCAGTCAGAAGTGCGGATGCGGATGTTAAAAATGATGCGGATATCCGCGGATATGCGCATATATATATATATGCGCGTCGGTGGTGGTGTGGTTAGCATCGCTGTCTACGAATCCATCGGTGCCAGGATCGAGACCCGGTGACAGCAGGCGGCGCGCAGCAAAACCCAGCTGTTCATCCTTCCACACAATACAAAAAGAAAGTGATTGGTAGACAGACATGGGCAGTAAATACTTTAGATGTATTTAAATAACAAATACAGTACATTACCTGAAAATAAAAGTAATTAAATACTAAATAAAATTCAGGTTTTCAGAAAGTATTTAACTACTAAATACATTACTCTTAAAATGTATTTAAATACATTTCAAATACAATTTAGATACTTTTCAAAAAGCACATAAAATCACTCACATCAGCTTAGAGTTAAATAAAATCGAGAAGTCGCAGAAGTAGACGCTGCAATTGTTTTGTGGCACAGAAGACATAAAGTCTTCACTTTACTACCATCTTTGGAAGTTATTCGGAAATATTTTCCATCAAAAAGTGGGTGCAGGTGTGATTCACTATTTTTATTTTCACTTCCACCATCAACAACTTCTATTTTACCACCTTCTTTTCCACCACTTCCACTTGCTGCAGCCATGTTACAAATGTTGTCCTCTTCTAATATGAACAATAGGCTAAGGCTAATTGCACAGTTAACGCTGAACTTTACACAACCACATATGACGATGCCTCAGGATAGACTGCCGGCTACCGCACTGCAGCTGTGAGTCTGTGACAATCGCCACTAGAGCAGCTGGAAGTTCCATTTTTCAAGGTGCTTCCAGAAAGTTCCAGGCTATTGAGCCTGGAACTTTCTGGAACCACAAGCACCTTGAAAAATGTTTTACTGTGTTCTGTGGTACCAGTTAAATACTGGGTGGTTAGTACTGTACATCCTCGCAAAATTGAACAGTTCACAAAAAAGTATTTTAAAAATGTATTTAAAAACAGGTATTTACAAATACTAAATACTTTTCGAAAGTATTTAAATACATAATTAAATATACTCTCTAAAAATATTTACAAATACATGTATTTAAATACATATTTAAGTATTTTCAAATACATTACTGCCCATGTCTGTTGGTAGATAAATGGGTACCCTGGGTAGCCTAGTGGTTAAAACGCTGGGTTGCTGGTGAGACGTGGTTCGGATTCCACGTTAAACTGTAGGTCTAAGATGGATTGAAAAGCTTGACCTTTGTCAGAATGAACAATTCGGGCGGAAGCAAACCAAAGGTTATGTAAGATATCCCAAAAGTCCCGTGCCATAGAAATTACCTATTATTCAGAGTAGGTGTTTAAGATGCATTCCGTGCAAATGTTTGCACATTGTAATATAAAATACACACGACATTTATTGCTTTACTAATAGTGCAATTTATTTGTACAATATAAAAAAGCATATTAATTTAGGCCTATTTGAGAGTCATAGTGGCACATTACGTTTTGCATTTTGGAAAAATGGCATCAAATAGCGCATGATTGCCATAAGTTTGGGCACCACTGGTTTAGAGTGTTCTTAAAATCATCTTTCGTGACGGTGCTTTCTTCTTCGAGCGTTTCCTTGAAAATTCATCACTATTGAGAAGCACCAACTTTACCATATTCTGTCCGTTTAAGACCTTCAAATCCGAAACAAATGTGAAAGCAAAGCGTATTACTTTTAATGTGAATAATAAGTAATATCTGTCACAGGACTTTATGGATACACACATCATGTGCATAATATGTGTGTAAATAATAAATATATATATTAATATATATATATATATATATATATATATATACACCGTTACACCGTCTGTCAAAAAAAAGTGTTCACTCTAAAAACAGCCATGAAATCAACATTTATTAACCAATCATAATGAAACTCATACAGAGCAAAACTATGTAAACAGTATATTCGTACACCAATTTTCGGATTATTATATTAAAAAATTAATGATTTAATGAGGATTGTTTATTAGGGTGGCCCACTTTTCAATTTTTTTTTAAAAGTATAGGTTATCGTAGTTTTTCCCATTATTTGGCACTATACTAGCACATTGGTACCATTTTTACAAAAATTGATTAATATTTAGGGGTCTCGCATCGACCTTGAAATTACTAGTTTTTTTTTAAAAATGCGTACTTTTTAACTTTTTACTGAATCAAGATAAATCATTAAGTAGGGATGTTTTCTGAATCCTCTTGATGAGAGAAGTCGTTTGGTGTGCCTTCCAATGTCATACGACTAACGGTTTAAAAATTGTGCCTGTATACAGGTAATACCAATGTGCTAGTATAGTGCCAAATAATGGGAAAAACCACGATCACCTATACTTTTCAAAAAAATCAGCAAATAGCAGACAAATAAGGAAGAAAGAAACAATAACTTAAACAATCACTTTTGCATTGTATTGACCACTATCACATGTCACTGGCTGCAACGTTGTCCCTCTGTGCTATGTCATCGTGGCGAGTGATGACTTCTTGAAGTCGCCGAGCTCTTTCCGGTTCTTTTCCACCACTTGCAGAAGATCCTGCAGCTGTGCCTCGTCCTTTGTGACCGTGTTCGCATAGTCTTGTATCAGTTGGACTCCTCTTTCAGCGACGTCATTGGTGACCTGGAGATTAGAGATCACATCCTTCAGACGACAAAAGTCCTCGTTCTCGTCTCACTTATCAGTTGGCAGGGTGAGCCACGAAGACCCATACATCTTCAGACCTGCAAATAAGAACCAGGAGGACTCCTCGATCAGGTCGGGCAGTAGCGTCATCTCGTCGACTGAGGATCAGTTGGTGCCGTAGTCCTTCCGAGCAGGGTGACGGCTACTGCCCCCACGATAAGCTCTAGGACGTGATGACGGCATCCCAGCTGGAGTAGCGGTCGCCCGAGCATGTTTTCCAGCCGGACAACTGCACCCTACACCCTCCCCGTGTTGGTGGAAGTGGTGTCGAAGCAGAGTCCGATGACGCTCTCCTCACATCCCCAATCTTCGAGAGCATGTATGGTTGCCCGCGCCTGCGACAGTCCGGTGCCGTCAGCAACAGCTGGGACTGACAGCAACTTTCCTTCTGTGCAATGAGGAGCCCCGGAGATGAGAATTGCTTGGCGGTGCTCCGCCGTTCCAAGGAAGTTCTGAAACACATGCCATATATTTCAATTTCATGGTTGTAAAGTAACCTATTTTTGTTCACATTCAGTTCTCTTTTTAATTGACATTATGCTTGATGAATCTCATTACTAAATTGATAGCTATGAAAACTTAATGAACTGACCTTGACCATTTTGCCATCCCAGTGGACAACAGTGTGCCTCGGTGGCGTGAAGGAGTCCACAGCCGTCGCCACTTCACGGCTATGTGACACTCTTCCCCGGCGAGCCATTTCTTTCGAGATGCTGAACTGATTGAGGTCTGCTGGTGGATCCGCCGAACGTGTGATAGCAGCCACAATGCTTACTACCTATGTAGAGAATGGAAAGTGGAAAGGAAACTGTCAAGAATACATGTGGGTTACGGGACACTTTAAAACTGACGCTATCGATGAATACTATACACAATACGCACCTGATTATTGGACATGCGGAAACGATCAGCCACTTCCATGACAGCAGGTGCATTAAGGATGCGGCGAGGAAGATTGACAGACACACTTGGCTCTTTCGGCAGGGGGAACGCTAGTTCTGTCTCCGACTCTCCTGACATACCAGTATCATCATTCTCCATGGCCTCATCTCCGGTTTCGTATGCACACTTTGAGGTTTGCGGCTCCTGGCGAGGACGTTTTCTTCCTTCCTGTAGCTTTCTTTTTACAGCGAAAACTTTATCGTTCCCGCTCATCGTTGCCACCCGAGGACCACGTTGATCGAGGTAGAAGTCAATGTCTTCTTTCTTGTCCTTGTCGGACAGCAGTCGATTCTTCTTTATATCTTCGACAGCGTCAGATGCTCCGATATCCCACAGCTTGTCCACACTGTCCGAAAACTTCTGCCGTTTTCCTCCGGCGTCAGTTTCTCGTTTTCTGCCCTTTTGGAGTAAGTGCCACTCTTTCCACAATGCCCCTAGCTTCCGTTCGCAGTTGAGCTTTGTGATTGTTTTAATGCGGGCCATGTTCCAAAACTTTAAGACGTTGTTTACGGTTTCTTTGAATGCGTCTTTCCTGTTAGCAGTGTACTGGATAACACTGAAGAAGTATTGCAAAACCTGCCGTGTTGTTGACAATTTGCTACCACTGATGGAGGACGACGGTTGGCCAACTAAAAAAATTTCCGAGGCCGATCTTAGAGAAGGTAGCGATGTTATTTTCGCCTTTCCTTTTGATGACTCTCTATTTGTAGCTTCAAGAGTTCTTCCAGTTATGGTTGCCATCGATTTGTCCATGACAAAGGATGAGGAACTCAGACAGAATTTCAAAATGTTATGATCTGCAAAAAAGAAATAGGTTAGGTACCTGGCACAGGCATAGTGCATTTTCTAATTACCTATATACATTATACATTCCGCCCGGGTATGGTGACTCATTTTTTTGAAAAGTATAGGTGATCGTGGTTTTTCCCATTATTTGGCACTATACTAGCACATTGGTATTACCTGTATACAGGCACAACCTTTAAACCGTTAGTCGTATGACATTGGCAGGCACACCAAACGACTTCTCTCATTAAGAGGATTCAGAAAACATCCCTACTTAATGATTTATCTTGATTCAGTAAAAAGTTAAAAAGTACGCATTTTTTAAAAAAAACTAGTAATTTCAAGGTCGATGCGAGACCCCTAAATATTGATCAATTTTTGTGAAAATGGTACCAATGTGCTAGTATAGTACCAAATAATGGGAAAAACCACGATCACCTATACTTTTCAAAAAAAATTGAAAAGTGGGCCACCCTATTGTTTATGTTCAACAAATTTTGTTGGTGAACATCGCTCCAGTTTTGAATTTTGGGAGTCCACAAAGGCGGTAAAACTTTGGTATAAAATTTTATTCTCATTTTAGTTATAAAATATATCATAAGGTTTATAAAATATAGGAAATGCTTCCATTAACAGTTTTTGGTCGCCCACTTCCCTTTCTTCTTTTGATATCCTCAGTCTCGTCAATTTTCTTTAGAAGCTTTCCCAAACCATCAAGAGTCCATCCTTTGTTGGGAAATTCGGAGAGTAGTTTCGTTCGTCCTTATGCCTTTTCTAGTCTATAATGCTTAATTATAATCTTATCTTCCCCTCAAAATGGCATATTCACTATATTTTATAACCCTGCAAAAAAAAAAAAATCGTATATTAGAATTTACAAAGGTGAAAATGGAAATAAAGGATTCTTGATTAGTTGTAATATTATTAAAGAAATATTTAATAAATCGTTATTTTTGATAGTTTCGAACTGAAATTTGGTTTACAGGTAGACGTTTTATGTATCTTTTACGTGTATAAGTTTCATACTGATTGTTTGAAAAATGTTGAGTCCATGGATGTTTATAGAGTGAATCTTTTTTTTTGGCAGACGGTGTACTGTATATACACCGGGTGGCCCATAATTCAGGGACCATAGGAATAATTGTATTTTTTTTCTAATAATTCTTATACTTTTTAATAATGTTTTTTTCTTTTTGATGAATTACCTGGATGACGTACCGATAAACAAACGACGTGGCATGTTTTTTCAGCAAGACGGTGCATCTCCTCATTTTGCCATGCAAGTTCATAAATACCTTGATAAAACGTTCCCCAATGGATGGATTGCCCAAAGAGGTTCTATCGAATGGCCACCCAGGTCACCAGATATCACTCCACTCGATTTTTTTTAGCAAAAAAAAAAAAAAAAAAACATTATTAGAAAGTACAAGAATTATTAGAAAAAACAATTATTCCTATGATTTCTGAATTATGGACCACCCCGTGTGTGTATATATATATATATATATATATATATATATATATATATATGTGTGTGTGTGTGTGTGTGCAGTGTGCGTGTGTCAAATAGTAAAAGTTCATGTATCTAGAAATACCGGTGTGGCTGAATTCACCATTTGTGAGCGCATAGAATTTGCAGCAAGATTTCAGTCAATATTGATCAGTGACGCCGTAAACAGGTTTCACCTCCTTCCTCCAAAGTTACTACTTTTAAGTGAATAATTCCATGGACTGTTCTTTTCAAAACCTGTTTAGTTTTATATATTAAATGCATGTTTTACTTCATCCGAATTCCTAATCGAAAATTTACTTGATAATCATTGTTTGTTTTTTTAAACTTTTATGTGAGTATCTTTTTAACAAATAGGATCATATTATGGAAGATAAACGTAGTTTATAATTAAACAAAATTGGTAAATAAAAGGTTATTTTGGTAGAAATCCTTTAATTTAATTAGGAATTAAAGTTTATTTTATTTTGTATTTCTCATTTATGGTTTTTCTGCTCTTGAATTTAACGACGATATGTTTAAAGTTTATAAAGATCGGTATCATTAAAACGGAAAAATCATACTTTAACGGTTATTGTACCATATACAGGGAGTTCCATAAGTTCGGTCTCATAGGAAAATTTATTTTAAATTAAATTTACAAAAGTAAGACATTAGAACTAAAACACATGTTCAAATTAATGTCTTGTTTTTGGGACCTTTTTTTTTTTGGTTGCACAAATGGCTAATATGAAAGTGGTTGCACGCAATGGCTAATATGAAAGCGAGTTACACTCCTCAGGAAAAGGCCTTTTCCTCGCCAGTGTGAGGGCGAGCGCCCGCAAAAGTGACCCCTCCGTACAAGGAGAGAGCCAAAAACAAGGTCTCGAAGGCCCAGTGACGCCATTTTTTTTTTTTAATATAAGTTTTGAAAAGATTGTGTAGTGTGTAAGATGCATGTATGTGTAGTGAGGAGTAGAGGGAGAAGTATGTGTTTAAGAGCATTGATGGACTGCTCAGTGCTTACAGGGTAGATAAAACACGGAAAAAGATCAGCTAAAGGGGACAGTGATAAGAGAAACGGGAGTTCCAGCACCCCTTGTCTCCTCCTGCCTAACATCTCCCCTGGAGTACTTCTCTGGTCGATTGGTGTCTATAATCTCCTCTTTATCCCATTAGTGCCGAGAGGTTTTTCCCGAGACTGAATAAAATCGTCTGGCGTTAACCAGAACAAAATCAGTAAAGTGACGCTCGGTACTAATGGGTTAAACGATGTTTGCGTAAGAGATGCTCCTCCTAAAAATATTTTCTGCACCAATCATATTTTTGTTTTTCTTTGTGATCTATATATAGTCTCAATCTTGTGATTAATTCCAGTGTTCCTGAGGATGTCATTAGACGAAGGCGCTTGAGCACTATTTCGTGTTTTATTTTACTTTGTGGTTATTTTCATCATAAATATTGTTCACGTGTTACTTTCGTGAAATAATTTTCATATACACGTATATACGAGGGCCACTCAGTATATTTTGCCCCACCAATTTTTTTTCTTTCCAAGTTTCCTTGTAAGTCCCAGAAATTTTGTACACAAGTAGTTACATACATTTTTTACAAGTTTTTATTTTTTCCACATAGTCGCCATCCTTTTCTACGGCTTTCCTCCACCTTCAAACAAGGGCCTTTGTTCCTTGCTGGTAAAAGTCCGCTGGGTTCCTCTTAACCTCAACAACAACCTCATCGTCACTCTGAAAATTTCTTCCACGAATAGCATCTTTCATTGGCCCAAACAAATGGAAGTCTGAAGGTGCCAGATCCGGGCTGTATGGAGGGTGGGGTAACACAGTCAAGCGCATTTTTGTGATGGCCTCTCTTCTTTGCAAAATGTTGTGTGGTGTTGCGTTATCGTGCAAAAGGACGACGTCTTCCAGTTTTCTCTCCGGTCGAACTCGCTTTATACGTCTCTGGAGTCTCTGTAGGGTAGCAGTATATGCCTCTGAGTTGATTGTTTGTCCTTTCTTCATAATGTCCACCAGAATCACCCCTTTCATGTCCCAGAAGATGGTGGCCATAACGTTTCCTGCAGAGGGAGCTATTTTGAACTTTTTCTCGCGTGAGGAGTCTGCGTGATGCCACTCTATGGATTGACGTTTTGTTTCAGGTTCAGAGTGGTGTACCCAGGGCTGCCATTGCTAGGTTTTTCCGCCCAGATCTGGGTTTTTCAACACTTTCCTGGGTTTGTTGGTTTTAATTTTAAAAATTTCATGAAATCTGGGTTTTTTAGGCTTAAAGTAAGGCAGACAAATAAAATGTACCAATTTTACCACTCTAAATAAAATATAATGCAACAACGCTTTGTTTGGTAATATCATAAAGCGTTTTTTGAAATGCTATGACAGTAAAGCTGCATGTTTGTAAGGAGGATGTCAGTTGCGCAAAACTGGCAAAAATTCTCGACTCCAGGGTTACCATCTGCTATTATTAATAACGAAATCTGAGCAAATTTGGTAATGAAAAAGCAATTTTGTATTTAAAAATTTATTTGGTATTCTGGTAATGAAATGAGCTAAATTTGGTAATGCATGAATAAGAATGTGAGAAAAATTGAGTTCCATTAAACATTGCATTCCATAAACATGTTAGAAACATGTTACAACAAATCATTGCTTAAACGTTTCGATCAATTTTACTAATTATTCAGTTCTGAGTATTTATACATACTGATACAAATTTGTTAAAACGATACTGATGTTTAAAGCAAATCGCAGTTATAAATTTACTGTTTAACTGACTTTGGAGCTTACTCTGAATAATTGTAGACAAATCGAACGAACATGTTACGAACATGTTGCAGTTTATTATTTGGCAGCATTAGTCGTGGGCGGGCATTAGCCTGCATTGCGCGTGCGTGCAGTTTTCGCTTGATTTATATTTTGTGTCATAGTAAATTGCATTGAAATTTGAATGAATATATATACCTAAATACAATTTGACAATAAATTGCTTCATTTGGTACTAAATAAAAAAAAAAAAATGGTATTGGTGCTCCAGCATTGGTGATCTGGGTTTTTTTGAGGATCATCTAGGTTTTTTTACTGTACGATCTGGGTTTTCTTTCATTAAGTCAGTGGCAGCCCTGGACTGTACCCAAGTTTCATCCCCAGTCACAATTCGTGAAAGGAAGTCATCCCCTTCTGTCTCGTATCAAACCAACGATAATCTATACTATAATAAGAGAGCTGTCCGTCCGTCCGTCCGTCCGTCCGTCCGTCCGTCACACTTTCAGAAATTGTGAGAAAAAATTGTGAGAAAAAAATTCAGAAATTGTATTACGGGCGGCAATGTGAAGCTCAAAATTTTCATGACTGTTCTTTTCTGTAGTTTAGCCTGTCTGTTTGTCTGTTTGTAAAATTTATCCCGGGCAGTAATGGGGGAAGGGTGGGGGTGGGGGTAATGGGGGAGGGGGTTAGCCCCCAAGTTGCATGAATGGGGGTGAGGAGGTTTTGGGAGATACCAGATTCAGAAATGGTGAAAAAAATGTGAAGCTCAAAATTTTAATGGGTGGATTTTTTTCTGTAGTTTAGCCTGTCTAACCGTCAGCGAAGCGACGGGAACTGTACTAGTAATAATAATAATTAATTGTTCTTCGCTACATTTGTAAGGTTGTAAGACATACAAAAGATATACAGTGACATATAATAACACATTTATATATAAATACATATGATGGTGCGACAGTTAATGCATTCCGAAGTATGTGTATGTAGACAGTGTAATACAATAGAAAATATGAAACACGATTAACAGCAACAAAACAATAATAATATCATTATTATAATTTTGTATTGTTCTTATGCGAGTTGATGAGCCCATCAGTTGTTTGGAAGTATACGTACGTGCATACATTATACACATACACACAGCCATACATGAATACATATGTCCATACATACACACATCAGGCGCGGATACAGGGGGCGGGAGGCGCGGGAATTTAGGATTTGTCATGCCGGTGTCATGTAAATATTGCCAGTGCCAGCCCAATATTATTATATAATATTATACAATAATATTAAAAATGATTAAATATTAGAATACGAGATGTCATTCAGGTTAAAGCTAAAGGAGTTAAGCTCCCCCCCCCCACCCCCTGTATCTGCGCCTGCACATATACATACATATAGACGCACTCACTCGCTCATATTACATTCGGAGTAATAGGATAGTAATGCCTTTATATATTTACATAGCAAAGAACTGCCATTAACAAGCAAATTTTATGCTTTATTGGCAAAATGGAAATGTATGGTAAATCTTGATAGATAAGGCAGAGTAGCTTTAAAGATACAAGGAGTTACAAGGAGTTACAAGAAAACGTAGTACCTCAAAAGGCCTTGCGGCCCATACCGAGGAGGTACCAATGGCAACGGGTGCCAGGGAAAAATTCATACACCCTCAAATAGTGTGCAAGATTCGGTCTAACCTTTTCCTGAACAGATCCACAGAAGAACGGTTCACAACTTCCGAAGGTAACGTGTTCCACGTGTCACAGATCTTATAGATAAAGTAATTCCCACACACACTAGTCCTAAACCGTTTCAAATCCAACTTCCAACCATTGTTGCGAGTTGGATTATAATTTAAACTAAACATGCTTCTAAAATCGACATTGTTGAACCGGCGTAAGAACTTGAAAACCTCGATGAGTTGACCGCGCAACCTCCAAGTTTCCAGCGAAAACAAATTCAGGAAGCGTAAGCGTCGATTGTAGCCCATATGCCTAACGGAAGGGATTAACTTTGTGGCCCTCGCCTGCACTCGCTCCAGCCTGTCAATATCTTTCCTGAGGGTGGGCGACCAGAACTGCACAGCATAACTCCAGGTGCGGCCGAACAAGGGAATTGTACAGAGAGAGGACAATCTCCTTGTTCCGAAATCGAAATTGCCTCCTGATATAACCCAACAGCTTCTGGGCTTTCTTTTCCACCTCTACGCACTGTTTGGTAAACTTAAGGTCAGAGAGAGAGAGAGAGAGAGAGAGAGAGAGAGAGAGAGAGTACTGTACATGGAAATTATCTGTTGTAAGCTTCAAACATATGTTTAGAAATACATACAGTTAGGATATTTAGCTAGGATTACACATTCACATAACTACACATAATTACATATAGATATTCAGCTAAGATTATACCTTAGTATTTATTTGGATATTAGACGCTGAAATACAATTAAATATAATTAATATAATTTAAATAAGTTATATTAATATTATTAATATAAATACTATTTATAAATACCAATATCAATTGTTAATGTTAATAATTAATTACTAATATATATATATATATATATATTTCAACTGCAAAGAACACGCAGTATAATTAACGTAAAGAACGACGCTTGTAGGAGAATTACGACTTCTGATCGAGTGAGGACCATGGTGTAGTGGTTATCATATCTGACCGGCAATCGGAAGATCCCCGGTTCGATTCCCGGGTGGTTACCTCATTTTTTCATTTGTTCGTTCTCCCTCCTCATCTTGCGCGGAATGTTCTCCTATACAAGCGTCGTTCTTTACGTTATATATATATATATTTTCACCTGTCTGTTTGTTTGTTGTCCTTTATGCAACCGCAAACCGTTTGACCTAGAGCTACCAAATTTGGCACAGGAACCTCTTATGGGATGAAATGTCAACACAGAGTCGGTCAGCCTGTCTATTTGTATTACGGGCGGCAATGTGACGCTCAAGGTTTTCATGACTGTGTTCTTTTAATTGAACCGACAGTAATTGGGAGTTCAATTATTTGGTCAGGGGGGTTTTGGGGGATACCTGATCAGATTCAGAAAACTTGACACAATGTGAAGCTCAAAATTTTCACGGCTGCGTTCTTTTCTGTAGTTTAGCCTGTCTGTTTGTCTGTTTGTGAAATTTATCCCGGGCAGTAACGGGGGAAGGGTGGGGGGTGGGGGTAAGTGGGGGAGATGGGTGGGGGTAATGGGGGAGGGGTGGGATAATGGGGAAGGGGTTAACCCCCAAGTTGCATAAAGGGGGTGAGGGGGTTTTGGGGGGCATTCAGTTGATATAACCGGGCATTCAATTAACCCGGGCATCGCCGGGTACCTCACCTAGTATATATACATATATTAGTGGTGGACCGGATATCCGCATCCGCACTTTTGATTGCGGATGTTATGCGGATATTACCTGTAATAAGTTATGCAATTTACAATTAAATTAGCTTATACAGTAGCTTATAAGGCCCAGTCATGCACATTTCATGTAGAGTATTAATTATAATTAATACATTACATGAAATGTGCATGACTCGGCCTTATAAGCTACTTTATAAGCTAATTTAATTGTAAATTGCAGTTATTAATGAACAAACAAATATATAAATTTCAAAATATAAATACGTGGTAACACAGAAAATTGAATGAAACTTGTTTCATTGAATTTTCTGTGGCTGAAACTCTTGAGAAAGTTATTATTTTTATCATGAAAACATTAATATTAATTTTAATTCTTATGCATTGCCTGCCATAATAGTAATATCACGAAATTTGAAAAATTACGTTATATATTCATAATTCTATATTATATTGATAGATTAACTAAATATCCGCATCCGCAGATGTTGAAAAACTGACATCCGGTCCACCACTAATATATATATATATATATATATATATATATATATGAGGCGAAAGAACGAAACAAATGAAAAAATGAGGTAACCACCCGGGAATCGAACCCGGGATCTTCCGATTGCCGGTCATATATATATATATATATATATATATATATATATACACACATCATATACTTAAATATTATAATTTAATAGTAATTATTAATATTAATATCGTCGTGTATTGTTTTTTTTAATAAGAAATTTAATAATGTTTTTAGAGTATAATAAACTTATTAAAATTGTACGAAATTGACATGCGTAAAATGTAATTATTTGAAATATAAATCACTAATTAGCAACTGTTAGAGAAAGAGGTGGGGAATTCTGGAGACTTATACCCCGCGCTAGTCCTCGTGCCCACTGGGATGTAAGAAGGGATGTTTTGTCCGATTAAAATGAAATTATGATTTAACATGAACTAAAATATCTCTCCACGGTCAAATTATAAACGCCCTCGCTTTGTTCTTCTAAATTTCAATGGCGGCCATGCTAACCCGTCTATCCGTTTATAAAACACAAAGAAATGAGTGTAAATGTGTAGAAAGTGTGCGGGGTTCCCATTCTGTCGATGCGAAATCACACGCGACTCGAGTCGTCACGACCCAAGTCGTCAGTCGCAAGACGATCCTCTGGTGTGTGTGTGTGTGTGTGTGTGTGTGTTTATTAATGGTTGTTAATAATTGTTATTATTTGTGTTTTTATTCATCTGAAACCAATTATAAATAAGAAGCAATTATAAATAAAATATTAAAATTTGAAAGCGTGTAAAAAGAATCCTGTGACACAAAATGCATTTACAGCAAAAAGAATGATGCTTATAGTGTGCAATTTAATATTTCATTATGACTCGCGTGACGGTGAATGCACTGACGTGAGCCTTTTTTACTAACACGCCACTGCCAAATATGCCCAATCTGCAGACCAAACTTTAGTGTCACTCGCGGATGTCAAACAATTACTTAACTTAAAACTTTAATACAAAGAAGATAAATTGGGAATCACGTAGAATGGTTTTCATATTACCTTTATAGCTTACGTACCAACGTCACATTGACGTCAGATAGGTCAGTAGTCTATCTTTGGGTAGGGTAGGTCTTGAACGTGCCAAATGCTGCTTCATTATTGATGGCTTAAAAATTATTTTAAACAGGGTAGAAGAATCTTTAACGAATTGTATAATAATAATAATAATAATGTTTTGATGGGCATTGAATTTGTTTTGGGCACGGAAAAATCATTGTCACAAAGTACTCGAATGTTATTAATGGAATTGTTTCTAATTTTGTCGTGATTTTTTTCGGTTTACTTTTGTTGCTTGAGATTACACGTTCCTGCCTGGGTGAGGAAACGATTTGTAGATAAAAAATAAACTGAACACAGTGCACTAAACGTTAGAGGATAGGTCAGGTAGTTGTACAGTAGGTACACAAACACCTATAACCTTTTACCTTTACCCAACTTAACCTAACCTAAATTAATCTAATGCGGGGGTGTTGGACATACCAAATGTAGGTCTCTATCTACTGCACACGTTTCACAAATTTTTCTGTTCGTCGGAAAGTTGGTTAAGTTTCGTTTGAAGATGAACTTATTATAAAAATGGGATCTTTTCCGTTTGACTGCCGCCATTGAAACATAATTAAACTTTTTGTAGTTTGTATTTTAACCGAAATGTCTTGATGATACAAAATAAGTTACTTTATAAAAAAAGCTTTTCTTAATTTCCCCTTCAAATTTTGTTTCTTATAAACAATTTTAATTACTTTCAAGATCCATGCTTAATTTTTAAGTTTTAATCGTGTACTCAGAAAAATAAGGGGATCACCTGAAGATCAGGGCCTCCAGCCTTCTTTAGTTAGCTTTATAAGGCTAACTAACAAAAATATCACGAACTAACCTAACCAATCGTCAAGGTCGTACAGTTGACCTAACGATTGGTTAGGTTAGGTTGTGATATTTTCGTTAGTTAGCCTTATAAGGCTAAGTAAAGAAGGCTGGGGGCACTCACCTCTTATGTTTCAATGGCGGCAGTCAAACGGAAAAGATCCTAAAATTTTTAATTGTTACTATTTAAAATAATGTTGTTGTTGTTGTTGTTGTTGTTGTTACGTAACGGCATTACTTTTTGGTAGCTGTAGCGGTAACGCCGTTACTTTTGAGATGTTGTAACGAAAATGGTAATGGCACTACTTTTTAGAGCGATTTCAATCGTTACTCGCTACTCGTTACTTTCAAACTGATCATTTGACTGTCAGATGCCAATTTTGAAAAACTAATGTTCCTGAAATCGAACAACACACTCCTAAAAAATCTGCAAGATTAGTTTTTTTGGAACAGGCCATTTTTTTTTATTTGAGTTTATATGACAAAAAAATCAAACCATAGAGTATAATTTGGTATTATTAAGGCTTTTTTACTCTCTAGACCAGGGGTCCCCAACCTTTTTGTGCCGAAGAGCACATTCAAGACTACCGGTAGTGCGGCGGGCACCATTTACTTTTTCAAGGCAAATTTATAGTTGGACTTAATAATGAACATAATACACAAAAAAAAACCATTTAATTCCTATGTAAAATAATGAACATAATACACCAAAAAAACATTTAAATCCTATGTAAAATAATGAACATAATACACAAAAAAAAACAAGGATGGGCTAACTAAGAATCTTAGAAAAATGATCAAAACGATAACTTAATTCATTTCTAAAGAAATAATTATTTTCAAATAAATGAGCATCTGTTTCCGTAATTAACTACTAAAATTTAATAAAATGTTAAGTATGTTACATATTTTAAATATTTAGTAACTAAATATTTAAAATATGTAACATACTTAACATTTTATTAAAAATTTAAATAAAAACTTATCAATCGTAGTCAGTCAGTGGCGGGCACACGCAAAAGGGTCGGCGGGCACCATGGTGCTCGCGGGCACAGGGTTGGGGACCCCTGCTCTAGACTTTTCTTAAAAGTAACGGTAGCGGTTGCGGTAACGGTAATGCCTTACTTTTTCATAGAAGTAACTGAAGCGGTAACGACGTTACTTTTTTATCAATGTAACGGTAGCGGTAACGCCGTTACTTATAGAAAGTAGCGTACCCAACTCTGCTAATAACTCGTATTAAGAATCAAAGCTGGGCACTTGCGGTATTTTTTGCGGTACTGCGGTACTGCGGTACTACCGCACTACCAAACCGGTACCGCATAACGCAGTACCGCAAAGGATCGCTGAAAGTACAGCAGTACCGCTACCGCATTCAAATTTCCCGCGGTACTTTCCGCGGTACCGACAAACACGACTTTTCAAAAAATTAACACTTTTTTTGAAGTAAACCTTATTACAGGAGTACAGTAAGACGAATGCTGCGTGTGTTGCATCAGCCTAACTCTAGACACGTTAAGTTTTCGTTCAGAACATGTTACGTTGCCATCCTATCACAACGCCTCAGTGCAGTGCTTGCTTTTGAGCCGGTTGCACGTGTGTTACATTTCTGTGACAAAGATCGATTTTTAGCCATTATGGCAGAAAGTTCAGGTGCGAAATCGCCGATATGCAATTTCTGAAAATATGTGCTATTACTTGTGTTGTTCTTGTGTGCAGTACCGCAGTACCGCAGTACCGCGGAACGCACCAGGGGGACCTGAAAAAGTACCGCAGTACCGCGTAACGCACTGGGCATGCTGAGGTACCGCAGTACCGCGTAACGCACCCCCAAATTTTGGTACCGCGCCCACCACTGTTAAGAATCAACGTCTGCTGATTTTGAATTTACAATATAATTTGTGAACATTTTTAACACCAGTGAAAATATAGAATTTTGAACTTTCGCTTTTGATTGGCCCTTTCACGAGAAATTACTGAGTTTGACAGATTAAAAGATAAAGGTCTCACATTTAAGTTAAAATTTATGTCTATATGAGCGTTTACCCAAATGCAAAACAAGCTACATTATCGACACGTCTTCTTTTAGTTAGGTTCGGCCCAGTTAGATTACGCAAGATTACTTTGGGTCTGGTTAGTTTAAGTTAGATTAAGAAAGAGTTGTTCAAAGTGATTTGTCGATAGTATATGTGTATAGGCTCCAGGGGCGTAGCTAGGGGGTAGCAGAAGGGGCAGCCGCCCTGGGCGCCAAAGAGAGGAGGGCGCCAAAATTGCATTTGAAATTTTCTACTTCTTATTTTTATTTCTCAAATAACATTGTTGCATTGTATAGGCCACTTCATAATCTCTAATTTAGATTCGTTATATGCATAGTGTGCATTAGTAATTTCTCTATAGTTCAATTTGAGTTAAATAATTAAAAAATAATTATAAACACAACAACGATATGCTTGAAATTAATTTGTTCAAACCTTGAGACATAACCCTAAAATGATAGATAATTAGCATTGTCAAAATAATCCTTATACATGCCACATTATTTATATCAATTAAAATTAAATTCATCAATGATTATTATTTGCGAGGGAGGGGCGCCAAATTTAGGTTCTGCCCAGGGCGCCATAAGGCTTGCTATTGTTATAATTATTGCGAGGTTTTCAAGGTAAATATTTAGAAAATGCTCGAGTGAATATAACGAAATGTAATTACCTTATTTTGTTTTATTTTCTCGTACTTATGAAGTATTCGTATGAAATTGTGTCGATCGATGATGAATTTTCTCCAATTATTTCATTATCTTTACATTACTGACGCTTTTTTCTTTTCAGAATAATGATTTCCTCTTTTGATGACATTCTCATCAACATCGGCAGTGGAAAGTTTCAGTATCTCATGTTCTTCGCTTGTTCCTCATGTAAGTATACCTGACTTGACGCGTGACGGGTTACAAGTTTTGAACTTGGGCGTATGAAATACACTAGGCAACAAATTTCAACTTTTTTTTTGTTACAGACACGTGAACTACTGATTCCTACTAAAGCGCTGATGCTGATTTCAGATCTGATATCAAAATTTCTCATCACGTCCAGATTTTGTGTAACCGAAAACCCCTATTTTTCATTTTTTTTCTCACCCGCTTCTATTACGAAAGCCGTCTAAGCTACTTTTCCGTGCCACGTTTTATGTTAAGCATACTTAAATAATTAGTGAACAGGGATGTCTTTCCTCCTTTATTCTGGCTTAAGACAGACAGTGGAATTCCGCTGGCGGAGTTACCACCCCTGCGCCCAACCATCCACCCAAAGCGCGTTAGTATTTTGTTGTTACTACTGAAAGGCAAATTCCTGTTCTTAAGTGAAACTTTGGTGTGTCCTCTTCCTTTGTCGCTTGTAGGATGACGAGCTCTCCTTCTGCAGGAACCAACAATAATCTCCCATCATATTTGGGTTGAAATTACCTTGGTATCTGTTTTCCATAACTGAGATCTGTTGGTGGAAGCGCTCACCATGCTCGTCACTTACAGCCCCAAGGTTGGCCGGGAAGAAGTCAAGATGAGAATGTAAAAAATGAATTTTCAAAGACATTCTGCATCCCATTATTTCATAAGATTTAAGCATGTTTTCTACGAGTTTACGGTGGTTTTCAGCTTTGTGGTTTCCAAGAAAATTTTTGACAACTTCGACGAAAGATGTCCATGCTCCTAGTTCATTCTCATTTAGGTTAGATGGAAACGATGAGTCGTGGATGACACTGCGGATCTGTGGTCCAGTGAAAACTCCAGCTTCTAGCTTAGCATCTGTCAATATTCCTTTGAATTTATCCTTTAAATATTGAAAACCACTACCTTGATGATCCATACCCTTCACGAAATTTTTCATAAGGCCAAGTTTAATGTAAAGTGGTGGAAGATGTACTTTCTGAGGGTCAATAAGTGCTGGGTGTTTCACATTGTATTTACCAACAACATGTTCAGTTCTAGATGGCCAATCATGTTTTTTGTAGTGGTTCTTGTCATCTCTGCTGTTCCATAGACACAGAAAGCACATATGCTTTGTGTAGCCCAACTGTAACCCAAGAAGTAATGATACAACTTTAAGGTCGCCACAAATATTCCATGTGTGGTCCTTATATTTGATGAGTCTTAGCAGCAGTTTCATCGATTCATAAGTCTCATTAAGGCCAGTGGCATGTGCTACAGGTATTGAAGGTTTTTCATTGCCGTTGTGCAGTAATACAGCTTTAAGGCTAGCTTTACTAGAGTCAATGAACAGTCTCCATTCTTTTGGATCATAGCGACAGCCAATCCCTTGCATCAGACCACTGATATCGTGGCAGAAACAAACGTTTTCTTCCTGTAAGTAAAATGATGAAAACTGCAAATGGCGATGGCGGAAATGGGAAACTTTGGTGTTTGGTTGGAGAAGATTAAATTCTTGAAGTCTTGAACCAAGCAACTCTGCCTTTTCTTTTGGTAATTCCAAATCGCGCACTAAGTCATTTAACTCCGCTTGACTTAACAAATGTGGGGAAATATTTGCATCTGGAACATATATGCCATCTTTCCCTGTTTCTATATCACTAGCAGAATCTTCAGATGAACTGCTGTCTGTTATCGTTGCTGGTGGAACTGGTGGTGGATTTGTTTCATCATGTGGTGCTGGTTTCATTGCTGATTCGCAGTTTGGGTACGTGATCTTTGATTTGTTTTTCTTTGTGAAACCAGCAATCTTTGTCAAACAAAAATAACAATCATTGAAGTGATTTTTCGGCTCACGCCAAACCATGGGGACTGAGAACGGCATAGCTTTTCTTTTACCATTCATCCAAGCTATTAACATTGCATTGCACTGTGCACAGCAAATATGTGGTGCCCAGTCCCTCTGTTGGTCTCCTAACTTACAGTCAAAATAACACTTGTAGGCAAGTTTAATCTTTGTTGTTATGTTTCTACGTTGTGGCTTAGGTGTATATTGTCCACAGACAAAGCAGAAGTTGTCTGGGTGATTTACACAAGCACGTCTATTTGATGCCATTTTGAATTACCATACAATATCTGAAAAAACGTAGAAAGTAATTATTACGATGTGCAAAATAAAAGAAATACACACCGTAGTACAAAACAAATGCTATAAAAACACACAAGTCACCACAACCTGTCACTTGTTCATCAGCAAAGAGCTTCAACAACCGTTCTGCTTGACTGTCACGTAGCGACTGACCGTTGGGCCGTTGCCCGTTACTATGCTCTTGACTCAGTGTTGCCAACTCGGGATAAATTTTATTTATCAAAATTGTTCGAATTTGTATATAGTTGGCAAAAAAAATTGCTTTAACCTTGAAAAGCAAGTTTCATATTACTGGCATTAAGCCGATTAAAACCAAAATCTGGACGTGGTAGAAAATTTTACTAAAAGTGATTTGCATTTTACACAAAATCTAGACGTGATAGAAAAAATCTAATTATAGATTTGAAATCAGCATACCGAAATTAGCTAGGAGCACCTATTTGGTCTTCTGTAACAAAATCTTTGTTGCCTAGTGATATCAATCCTTGTGTATCTTCTTTTCAGAGATACTCATCGAATTGATCTTGGTCTTGAGATAATAAAAAATATTACATTCGATAATGTAATACATTCATACTAAAAACAAGACATTATATTATAAAATAAAATGGTAGTAATAGTAAAATCTTCTATGGAATAAATCTTTATTTGAAGGTACACTCAGGGAGATGTTCGAAAAAGAGTATTAATTAGTAAATTTGTTTTTTGTTTTTGAAATTATATATTTTTTTGAGAAGAATGAAATATCCAAATGAAAAATTGACAATTGGTAATTTTTGCAACTTTTGTGAAATTTTATTTCTTTCGGAGAGCTATTTTTTGCAAGTGTACTACTGTAACTTCTTTTTTATCAACTACATACACGACTCATTTTTGTTTTAATGTTAAGAATTTACGTCGGTAGAGTAGTATGGGTACATCGAAGCCGCGGGGGCAGGGTGGGAGAGAGAAAAAGAGGGGAGTGAGGGGAAAAGAGGGGGGGGGGAGTGAGAGGAAAAGAGGAGAGAAAAAAATGGCAAAAGAGGGGAAGAGGGGAGAAAAAAGGGTTACAGAGGGGAGAAAGGAGAAAAGGCAAAAGAGTAAAACTTTAAGCACAGCTGTGTAAATAATAGAATTGATAAGTGTAAACAAAGATTTGATTGTGTAAACATAGGGCTTACTAGTAAAAGAAATTTAAATATAAAATTAAATATAAAATTAAAGTGTGTATATATATATTAGTGGTGGACCGGATGTCAGGTTTTCAACATTTGCGGATGCGGATTTTTTATTTCAATATCCGCGGATGCCGATGCAGATGCGGATATTTAGTTAATCTATCAATATAATATAGAATTATGAATATATGACATAATTTTTCAAATTTCGTGATATTACTATTATGGCAGGCAATGCATAAGAATTAAAATTAATATTAATGTTTTCATTATGATAAAAATAATAACTTTCTCAAGAGTTTCAGCCACAGTGGAGTACGCACAGCGGCACAGGCAGTGTTTGTTGATTTAATGGTATTTATATTTTGAGGTTTATATATTTGTTTGTTCATTAATAAATAATTAATACTTTACATGAAATATGCATGACTGGGCATTATAAGCTACTTTATAAGCTAATTTAATTGTAAATTGCATAATTTATTAGAGGTAATATCCGCATAACACCCGCAGTCAGAAGTGCGGATGCTAAAAATGATGCGGATATCCGGTCCACCACTATATATAATATATTATATATATATAACTATATATATATATATATATATATATATATATATATATATATATATATATATATATAATACACACATACATATATATATATGTGTGTGTGTGTATATAAGGCAAAAGGTTGAAGTGGGTGGGGTTGGGGGTTCATAAAAAAATTAAATATAAAATTAAATATGAAATTAAAAATGAAATAAAATGTATATATAGAGGCCTATATATATATATAGATAGATAAAGTGGTTATGTATGACGTCATACTATGGACTTTAACGGCCACCAAAAATAAAACTAAATAACTTTATTTATATATATATAATATATATATATATATTATATATATATATATAATATATATATATATATATATATATATATACACACACACATACGGTATATATAAAGGAGGGGATAGATCTCAAGCAAAGAACTATAGACCAGTGTTTTTGACGTCCCACTTCACCAAAATATTTGAAAGAATATTCAGAGAGAAAATCTATGACTTCTTGGAGACTGGAAAGATTCAATGAAAATCAGCACGGATTTCGATCAGGAAGATCATGCCTATCACAACTTATAGAGCATTATAACAATATCCTAAATGCACTTGAAGGCAATGAAAACTATGGTGTCATATACACGGATTTTGCTAAAGCTTTCAACAAATGCAATCATGGTATAATAGCACATAAAATGAAACATATGGGAATAACAGGCAAAGTTGGAAAATGGATCTACAACTTCCTCAGAGAACGTCTACAGGTCGTCAAAATTCAAGGTGTATCATCACCAGAATCAGAAGTACGCAGCTCAGTACCACAAGGTACAGTACTGGCCCCACTCCTGTTCATTATTATGCTAACAGACATAGACATTGGAGTAAACAGCAACAGTATAGTAACAGTATAGTAATATCCGCTATATTTTATGGATTTTCCTCAGTGAAGCTGTTGTAATACCTATCAAAATCTTTCATTCGCTCGCACTCATACTGTCATAGTTAAAGTAATGCTTCGGGGGTGGTGGTAGTCCAACGTAGTTTAAAGTGTCGTGAGTGTGGAATGTGTAAAGAAAATACCCTTTTGAAACCTCGGCATCCATCCCCATCACCTTGAGTAGCTTAACTAACTTACAAGGCGTGAACAATGGTGTGTCTTTGAACTGAACATTATTCCTTATCTGCATTTGTATGAGCTTATTACCCCTTTTCAAGGGGTCACTCGTGAATATTACTGATGTTTCATGTTCAAGCAGTTCCTTATAAAGAAACTGTTTATCAAACTTTGCGGCGTTATGCGCTAGAACAGCGTTCCTCAACCTTTTTTTGTACTGCGCACCCCTTATCAAAATCTTGATATTTTTGGGACCCCCTCCCCCAAAATGTAATAAAAATGCGTAAAACCACAATGTTAGTGCAGACAACCCCTTTGTCTCAACATCATCTTGATGATGCCATTCCAGCTTCTCCTGATTGTCCATGTATACAATGGCACATTGGCACATATTAGTTACCTCTAAAACTGGACTAGAATACCTCTAACACCAGTGACCCTTTTACCCATACCTCTACAATCGCTTCAGTCAGAACAATAACATATTTCTTGTGTATTGTAGAGTGTACTGCCATTTGCCAATGTGGTAGCTAATTAATATACGTAAAATGTCTGTGTTTGCTTAAAGGAGCACAGTAAAAGACTAGAACTGGTACTAACACATATATATTTTCATTGATTAGGCCTAGGTGCCGAAAAGCGTATTAAAGGACCCTGAATCACCCCCATCCTGATTAAAAGTCGCGGGGGGGGGAGGGGTATGATCAAGTGTTACATATTAAAGTTAGGGGGTTTCACACTGTGACAAAGCGTTACAAGGGGGAGAGGGGTGTTAAAATTCTCCCCAAAAATGTTACGTAATACTTGAATGCCCCCCTTAGCTTAGGTTAACCTGACCTAACTTAACTTAATCTCAAAAAGTATTTTCTACAAGAAAGTTCGACCGATTGGCGAAATAGGAGTTAATGGGTGAAAAGTAGCTTATAATTTCTACTTAAATTTAATTTCTATATAAATTTAACTTTCCAAATATGGTTGTCGATTGCTATATAAGCAGTCCCCGCTTAGCGATCTTAATTGTTCCAGGAAAACCGGGCGTTAAACGAAACAGCGCTAAGCGGGGACTGTTTTCCCACAAGAAATAATGTAAGTAGGTTTAATTCGTTACCACGGCCCCTCTTTATGCTATAAAATGATATTAACAAAAATATAATGTAATTGGCTACATTGGGCACTGTTTATTGTTAATATGTTACAAAACAATAGTGTACACTGTACACTACAGAAATAACTAAAATATAGTGTACGGAATCACCCTAGAAGTAGAAGCACTGACTAAATTGCATAGCGTGGCTGCGCGGCGCCGATGCGCTGCGGCAATCGCGTACGATAACGCGAATATAACGATATAGCGAATTAATATATGTAATAGCGAATAGTGCTGAGCGCTAAGCGGATTAAGATTTCACTGGTCAACAAAGTTTTTGTCACAGAGATATTTTTACTTGAACTATGTGTAATTTTTTACGTTGATTACGAAAATGAAAACAGAATTTTTCTATCACCCGCAGTTTTAGAGTGACACGAATTTACATTACTTAGGATTTGAGTGAGAATAGGAAGGGGCGGTGTCTGCCCCTTCCTCTTCCTCTGCTTATAAGTTGCTACACGTCACTGTTGACTTTCATTTGTCAGTTACTCATTTGATTTCACTCAGTGAACATCGTGCATTTTATTCGTGATTTTCCTTAATCATTTTTTGTCTCAGTGTGTTCATATTGTTTCATGACAGAATGCCACGCAAGTGTGTGAACCATCCAAACTGTTTCTGTTATGTGTGCAGAGAGTTAACTTAAATTTCAAAGGCGAAATTTCACTCATCTCGTCAAAAGAGCATACGAACTTTATTTTGGTTGCAAGGTAGGGTATCAGAACAAGACGTGGGCACCTCATATATGCTGTATTACGTGTTTAAGACTTCTGACAGGCTGTCTAAATGGGTCTCGTCAAATGCCGTTTGCTGTTCCGATGGTATGGAGAGAGCCGAAAGACCATTTAATGGATTGTTATTTCTGCTTAACAAATATACTAGGCATTACTGCGAAATCTAAACATATGGTACAATACCCAAATTTACCATCATCCATAAGGCCTGTTTTACATAATAAACATTTGCCAGTACCAAGGCCACCGGAAACGTGGAGTTTAGATGATGAAAATGAAATTGATGTACAATGGTAATGACGAAGCTCAACATGGTTTACTGACGGACGATGCTGATCCAATGTTTGAACCATCTTGTTCATCGACAGAGCCTCACTTAATATCTCAAGCAGACCTGAGCGAGCTTGTCTGTGATCTGAAATTGTCAAAAGATCAATCCTAACTTTTGGCTTCCAGGTTGAAAGGTTGGAATCTTCAAGAAAAAGGCACTAAGATATCTTTTTACCGAAAGCATCAAAGAAACTTTCTACCCTCTCATGAAAACCCTTGGCCAACAACATGATCCAAACGAATGGCGCCTATTTATTGATTCCTCGAAGCTGAGTTTAAAAACTGTATTACTCCATAATGGAAATAAATCCCCCTCAGTTCCATTAGCACATGCCGTACATATGAAGGAATCATACGACAATATGCACCTGCTTGTGAAACATATCCAATATGATAAATACTCTTGGCATATCTGTGGAGACTTGAAAGTGATTGCACTTCTTCTTGGTTTACAATTGGGTTATACGAAATTCTGTTGTTTCCTCTGTGAATGGGACAGCAGAGCACGGGAAAGCCATTACTCAAAGAAACAATGGCCACTTCGACAAGCGTTGATTCCAGGGCATAAAACTCACCAGTTCACCTCTTCTTAATCCAAAAAAGTTATTTGCCACCACTACATATTAAACTTGGTTTAATGGAAAATTTTGTTAAGGCTATGGATCAAAATGGCAGGGGGGGGGGGGTCTCTACTTGAAACAGAAATTTCCGAGGATCAGCGAGGTAAAAATCAAAGAATGGATATTTGTGGTCCCGCAAATTAGAGAAATCATGAGAGACAGCGCGTTTGATGAAACTCTAAGTGAAGTTGAAGGAGCAGCTTGGAGAGCATTTAAAGTAGTGAACACAAATTTCCTCGAAAACTTCAAGGCCGAAAATTAAGAGTCACTCGTTGAAGAACTTCTCAAGGCCTACAAAAACGTGGGGTGCAACATGTTGAAAATTCATTTTCTTGACTCACATCTCGACTTCTTCCCAACAAACTTAGGCGATGTTAGTGATGAGCATGGGAAACGCTTTCATCAACAAATATCCACGATGGAGAAGCGACACCAGGGCAAGTGGAGCCCCAGCATGTTGGATGACTACTGCTGGACATTGTCAAGGGATGGCCCAGAGACGAAATACAAGCGTAAATCATCAGTAGCCACATTTTAGGTGAATTCAATATGCATTTTCTACTTTGATATTGCTATTACGCCTATAAATTAGTCCAAATTTCATTTTCGATTCACTCAATATTGGTGGGTGATAGAACAATTTTGAGGCCATTTTTTAACTCAGCGGTAAAAAACCTATAAGATCCACCCATATTTGTTCATGTAACAAATAAAAAGTTTGATTTTGTCGACCAGTGATATAAAAATAGCGTTATAGCAGAATAGCGCAAAATGGCGACTGCCTGTATTTGGAATCTAGAAAGTGGCTCGGAAATGAAAAAAAAGAGCTGGGAATCACTGCTTGTAAGCACTAGTTTCGTTTTGTTCAAGAATTATAAATAAAATTTCTTTCTGTGCGAAAAATTAGAAGCTAATCTTAAAGCTGTTGTTGTTTTTATTTTTGTATTATCCGTGCATGATATACAATTTAATCCTGTAAATCCTATTAAAAGGAGGTTTATTAATAACCTTATGTCTTCAGGGGGAATATTCGCATCCATGCACTTAATGCTCGCTGCCTTCATAGTGCCACAGTCATCTGATTTCGAGTGCCAAATAGAAGAACTTCAGAGTGCCAACTGGACCCAAGAGGAAAAAAGAAATTTCTCAATTCCATGGTAAGCTTTTGTTAATTTTTAATGAAAGACTGACTCTAGTAAATAATAATAGCCTCTCACTGAATAAGGACAAAAGTGTTGGTCCTCATTTAAGAAATAGTAGTTACTCATACATATGAATCAAAGAACACAATATCTGTCCCGCTCTCACAGGCTGAATTCTTTCCCAACGAAGCAGAACTATCAGCAGAACTCACTGTGTGACCCGAGATTACAGAACAGTAATCAGATAGAACACTAAACTGGGTTAGGTAGTGCCTAGCAACCAGACGTTGTTAAGGACATATCTGTAAAATGGTGAATCTTTAATTGAGGGGAAAATGAAATTTGTGTTTCTTGCGCAATTACATCGTCAATAGCTTCATTTTTAAATTGCGTTATTCTTAGCAGAGGATAACACGTTACGGGATTCAGTCCTCTGACTCCCACCAGAGCTCCGCTACTGTACTCGCTCATAGTGTCAGCGACTCCCAAATCCCGGTCCATGAATCCGATCAGGCACCGTTTTATAGAAATTATACATTGGTAATTTACAAAGATTAAACACAACCAAGATGTTTGTTTATTGTTTGAAATTATATTAATGTTCACCTTGTTATTCATTTATTTTAAGTTTCCTGACAAGCTATCGTCCAGAAATATCTTCATTTCTTACCTTGCAACTCAACATAAATTCGGACAGTTAACAAACCTGATGTTACATCAGGTTTGTTAACTGTCCGAATTTATGTTGAGTTGCAAGGTAAGAAATGAAGATATTTCTGGACGATAGCTTAATATAATATAATATATATTAATATAATATATAATTTATATAATTAATAAATATTTACGTTCGCATTTTACATGCAAATATAAAACAGGTTTTGAATATAAAATGTTAAGCGAATATAAGTTTAATAATAATTTTAAACGGAGGAGACACTTTTTCTAAATGGAAACCACAAATTTTAGTTCATTGGTGAAGCTCACAGATTTGATGGGTGTCGTATTTGGAAGATTCATTCATAAACTGACTTGTCTCGATTTTGCGAAAATGTATGGAAAGTTTTAGAGAATGGAAGATGGGTTGTTGTATATATATATATATAATATATATATATATAATATAATAAACGGAGAAATTTAAAAAAAAAAAAAAAAATTAGAGGATTGTGGGAGGGGCATACAAATTTGTAAGGAAAAACTATCGATTTTTAGCACAAGATCAAATGAATTATTTCCAACCAATGTTATAAAAAAAAAAATACAAATTTATACTGGAAATCTGCCCGGGTTTTAGCACTCTGCCCGCATACAAGTTTACCAAAGATTTAGCGTTTTACCCTTCTTATCTAAATTTGTTCTAAAGGAATTCAAAACAACAGGATCGAGTTGAAAAAGACCTTTGCTTTTGTTGAAGTTATTTGTAAGTTGGATAATGGCAGACTCAAGAATATTTCTATTAACAATGTTGCTAGAGTGAAATAAAACTGAAGCATTATTCCAATCAATACAGTGGGATAACTCTGACAAATGGACAAAAAGGGCACTGGACGACTGTCCTGTTCTAACGGAATATTGATGCTGTTTTATACGTGTGTGCAAATCCTTTCCCGTCTGACCTCTGTAAAAGGAATCACATTGTTTACAACCAATTTTATAGATAATGCCTGAATTATTGGTAGGGCTATTTTTTACTATGATATTTTTCACAATATTGTTATATGAAAATACTTGTATGCGGGCAGAGTGCTAAAACCCGGGCAGATTTCCAGTATAATTTTTTATTTTTTTTTTATAACATTGGTTGGAAATAATTCATTTGATCTTGTGCTAAAAATCGATAGTTTTTCCTTACAAATTTGTATGCCCCTCCCACAATCCTCTATATTTTTTTTTATTTTTTTTTTTTTTATTCTCCGTTTATTATATATATATATATATATATATATATGTATTATATATATATTTTTCTGTAACCTATATATAGGCTGTAACTCTTTATGTACTTCAGTGTTCCTGAGGATGTCATTAGACGAAAGCGCTTGAGCACCATTCTGTGTTTCCTTTCCTTCGTGGTTTTATTCATCATAAATATTTTTCACGTGTTACTTTCGTGAAATAATTTTCATATATATATATATATATATATCAAAGCTATTGACTTCTCCTTAGGGAAACGGAGCTTACAGATGAAAAGAAGGACCAACACAACAGCAAACATTTTCGTTTATTTTTTGTACTTCAGACGTTTCGACAAATCTTTTGTCATCATCAGTGAATTATAAATCTTAAAACCTTAAAACAAAAATAAGAATAAATAATTAAAGCTACATCAATACAAAAGAAAATTAAAATCATTAAAATCAAATTAAAATTACCTCAATTGGTAAATACACAATGATTACGTCAACCTCCATATTTGGCAGACACTGAGAGAAAACTGTATGGTCAATTAATTGGAAAGTATGATATATCTATGAAGGTAGGTTGGTTGGTTAGTTAGAAGAGCTGTAATTTGTAAGATGAACTACTGTTGTTAATGGAGGGTTTGTTTCTATAGATGTACAAAGATTCTAAAATTCGGAGTTCTGTAAGGTTATTGGATCTTGTTAGAATTTCGAACTGAGTTTTGTGAAGGGGATGGTTGTTTTCATTACTATGGTTTCTAATTGCGGATTGTGGTGGGCTACTGAGAGAACGGTTGGTACGGACTGATAAGCCCAAATGTTGAGAAAGGCGTACCTCCAGTTGAAGTTGAGTACTGCCGATATACGCAGCCTTACAGCTGTCGCACGTGTATTTATAAACAACATCAGGGCATACAGTTTTGGGAAATTTGTTTTTGAACTTTAAAAACTTTGATAATTAATTTAAGTAGGTTGACGAGGGCGAATCTAAAATTTATTTGGGGATAACTAGACTTAAGCAGTTTGGACACTTCACTTCGAATACGTAATGATAAATAACCATAAAAAGGTAATTTAATATATCTGGATTCTTTTTATACTGTGGTTATGAGGAGTTTAGTATTATTACGAAGACATTAGTAGTATGATGGCATTTGGGGAGAGGAAGTTGGGGTGCTTTGAAACTTGCCCCTGGAGGCCTTCGCCTCCGTTATGACTACCAGATGTTACTATGCAATTAATTGTTATGTTCAATAGCCATAAACCACCAGTGAATCTAATCTGAGGAAAATACACACTTTTTGTTGATGAAGCCATATGGAATCGCTGGCACAGAAAGGGTTAATACTGAGACTAAGTTTACGTCATTAATAAGCTGTGGAAAAACCGTACATTATTAATGACTGATATGTACATATACAGCTTTTATTTCCCTATAACTAATATAATGAAGGTTGTTAGAATGAAAAGCAATCTAATACAAAACAAGAAATTTATTTTCAGTACAAATACTATACACAGAAAATGGTTAAAAGTGCATGATAAACAGTGGTACAAAGAACATATACTAAAAAAAGTGTAACAGATACATACATAGTTTAAATACGGCTAAGCATTACAAGGGATGCATCTAGCTGATACAGTATCCAAAGGGTACGGTGTCGTAGCTGCCAGGGGTCTGGTACCGTTTCCTGTAAGTGTTACGACAAACCTTCGTCCCCGTAAGTTCCTTCACACCCCCTAATTTCTGTGCTCTAAAGATATGAGTCCCCACAAACAGGTGCGGTGATTGGTCATTACCATCTAAGCTCACTAGATCTTTGAGCGATTCAAAGTTAATGATCTAGTTGTTGGTATGGTTAAGCGTGATGCCTTTAGCCTTCATGATGTACTTGTACTCATCTCCAACCCTCACCCGTACACTAAGTTTTTGGGCCTGTTGAGGCAAAAACATTACCATATGCGATGTCTCCATACTCATCCTTAATCTCATCAAACTCTCCAAGGAATTCCCCAATAGGAGGCATATATTCACCTGACCTCTCCGTGAATATCACACTATCTGTATCAGCGTACAGAACCAGTCGCCCGAGAGAATGCATCAGATGCCACAGTTTGATACGTGCGTAGGCTGTCGTGAAACTGGCTACAGGTATGTTTGTGACACGTGAGGTATCTGTGGCCAGTTCGGTTCGGTTGTACTTTATTACGTACGTATTACCTGCATTCACGATTTCCATGACCTCTTTATCGTTAGCGTTTGCATAATCCCAGACTTCGCTACAACTTTGAGCTAAATGTACATTCCCCTTGTCTGTATTCTGGGCAAACTTTCCCCAAAGACTATTTAGGCACAACTTTTCTCTAAAGCGCTTGCCAGAGTTCCTTGCAATTTGGGTGCGGTCAAGCTGTATCCCTTCACGATCATGGCAACGCTGAATATACGCCTTTTTCTCATTTTCGGTCTCATCTCCTCGTGGGTATCCTGATGCTTCTACTTTATCCTTCAGAAAAGTATTTATATATGATGTGAAAAGGTTGGGGAGCTTCTGAAACCGCCAAACCTCATATCTTCAGTATTCTGTACCCGTGACGGAGGGCTAGGGACAGTTCAGGACTTGTATATACGCCTCTGATGTTCCTCTGGTTGATCGTGTGATTACAGTTCCCATTATTCTCCTCTGCGCACTTCACACACAGAGGGAACATGAGTTTGTGGTCTATAACAACAGGCAAGATCGGCATCCATAAATCGCGAGGTGGGAGGACATCTACGAAAGAGAGGCCAAAGTAACGCTCACTCAAGTTAGCTGAGAACTCCTCGATGGTAAGTATGGCGGAGCCCACTAGTTTTTCAGGTGCACCTACGGGGTACGGATTGTTCTTCATCGTAGTAGTGAAGCTTCACCCCATCCGTAGGCAGAAAGTAAAGTGTGAAGGCGTTTGTACGTCCTCCAAACAAACTGTCACCGCATTTGAGGGGGTCCGCCACCATTGTACGTTTGATGACCCTTATTTCTTCGCGATACCGTCCATCTGTTTCTAACCGTGCATCATACTCATGCTCCCACAAAAACTTGTGAGTGAACTGTGAACTTATAAGTTGGTCGCGATTACTGGTCCATGCGAGGCTGTCGGCGGGGGATCTTCCCTGGAGATCCCCTGTGACGGCACACTCATGGCGTGGACATCCATGCCAGCAGCAACCGTTAAAGGAGTACACCGTCTTCTCGCCAGTGATTGGATCCTCACTTAAGCCGTCTACCCAAAAAACACGACCGTTGACTTTAATGACAACTTCCCCGTGTTGCGGCCAGTAAATAGCCTTATATCCATAACTGCGCGGGGCGTTTCGAGGAATGATGGCTAAGGTGTCTTTAGGCATGAAGTTGTTCTTGAACACAGTAAAGCACAATGAGACGATCGTGGTTGCAGCTTGTAGTGGGTCACAGTTGAATCGGTCTATGTACATCCTTCTAAAGGCTTGAAAGCATACTCTAAGCACGCGCACATCATTCACGCAATAACACTCACATTCATCAGCTATATTGTAAGGATTAGCTTCATTAAAACTGTTGTAGTAGCGGTCAAAATCTTCACGTTCATCTGTACTCATACATTCATAGTTAAAGTATTGTTTTGGGGATGGTAGTCCGACGTAATTTAAAGTTTCGCTAGTGAGGAATGTGTAAGGGAAATATCCTTTTGAAACTTCGGCGGCTACACCCATGCTCAATCAGTTCCTTATAAAGGAGTTGTGTGATAAATTTTGCGCCGTTATGGGCAAGAATATACACACATTACACAGTCATTTTTTTTAACTTATCCGCAACTTGACAATATAGAACACAGAGTTTCACGGGACTGTCGTGTGCAATCGTTTTTAAAACGTTTGTCCGTTTACCACATTTGTGACACTCATCACATTCGATCTCCATACACTCATCGCAGATAGTCTGGCTTACATGTAGATGTGGGGTTTCAGGGTTTGTGTAAGTTTCTATATCGTAGTACACGGTTATGCAGGGTTTATTTTTAGGCTCAGCATCTTTCATATAACATACATGCTTTACTGCATCCGCCTTATATTTCTCATGGCATGTAGAGCAGTGAACTTCGTCACAACTATGCCCGAACTCGCCGCTACCATTCACGTGTGAAACATACCACACTCACAAATCCTCATTTTCCTGCACGTGCCATTCGATTTATGGTGATCAAAACAGATGTTATTGAAAAACATGCGCTTACATACATTACAATCGCGCTTCTCACCTTCAACTACCCGACTTTCGCATCTGGGGCTCTTACACTGCTCACACACCATGTGGCAATCCTTACAATGCTTCAACAGATCATTCGTAAACTCGAGACAACCCTTACACAAATCGTGGTGTCTCCCATATTTTCGACTTTTATCATAGTTTACTTAAAGATCTCTGATGCGTCTAATAGGTAGGTGAGTGGCTCCCACCAAGCCTAAAACAAGTAAAGGTTTTGTACGATCTCGCACACTGCTTTTAAATACATACGTTGTTCTACCATCTTGATCCAGACCAAACACGGCAATCCTAACTTTCAGCTGTTCTTCTACCTTCATCAACTCTTCATGACCAATATTACAGTCAAACTCAAGTTTACAATCTATAGCCAGTTTACGGGCACGCTCCACTACCGTAGGCAACCAAATTTTTTGGGTCCGTATATTTAGCACAGTAAACATACGAGCTAAGACTATTGCTATAAATCCACAGCCACGTTCGGAATTTATATGCTTTCGGTAAATAACTGGATAATTAAAGTTGAGTGTAAAAGGCGCGGGCGTATGTCCCACAACATGGAATACATGGTCAATTTCAACCGTGAAATTCTCCAGGCTAAACTTTGAACCACTTTGAGAAGCTTGTGCTAAACGTGAAAAAATGTAGTCAACATCTTCTGCCACCAGGTGTCTATAAGGTATTACTATCCAAACCTGATCGCTATCCTCGCTATTTGGATCAAGCCCAAACGCCAGCCTTACTCGGGTCTCCTGATCATTATTGTTCTGAAGAGCATATGCGATGACACATCGAACTACGTTGGGGAGTCCTTGTTCGAAACCCTTCGAATATGCGACTCGGGGATCAATCCTGACTTTGTAACGACTTCTAGAAAGTGTATGGGAATTACTCACATTTCGCATTAAGGTAAGAGATACACCGTTGGATGAATGATAACTCATTCTCTCTGTAGGGATAGCGGTGGCATTTGAAGGGGCTTGGATTGTTGCAGATGACGTGTAAGGCTGGAGTTTTCAGGACAATGTTCATCTGGTTCTACTGATAATGAGCTTGTTGACGTTGAATCTTTGTCCTCAGAGCTGAACGAGCGCTGAACCTTGTTCGTTTAGCTTCCATACCGCACGTGATCGGCGATTGATCTTCAACAGACCTAGATTTTTTAACACCTGCGGAGGTATATGGGTCTTGGCTGGTTGTTTGAGGGGTTACTTCATTAGCAGAGTCAAAGGGTTCCTGGTTGTTCTTTCGATCCCACTTACCGCCACTTGAGCATGTTGGTGGTAGTGCATTTCGAGATCTTTTAAAGGGCCAGTAAAGCCTAAGCTTAAGGGCCAAATTAAATAAAAAAAATAGTCGAGCTTCACAATTATTCATGTCATTGTAAATTCAAAAATGTATTTATTTTATTATTATTAATAAAGGTTATTCTATCTATCTATCTATCTATCTATCTATCTACCTGGAAAAGAAGAGAAAAACGCTGAATACGAGCTTCTTAAAAACATGACATACAATAGTTAGCTTCTCCAGAAAATCAAATTCACATAACTATCAACATGTATTATAAGTAGATCCACAAGGTTTATGAAATCTATGTTTATGCTTAGTAGAGTTATTAAGGCCTGTATATTTATTGATGACAAAGTTGCATCATTTTCAAATTCTCTACATGATCTTATATATATATATATATATATATATATATTTCAACTGCAAAGAAAACGCAGTATAATTAACGTAAAGAACGACGCTTGTAAGGAGAACATTCCGCGCAAGATGAGGAGGGAGAACGAACAAATGAAAAAATGAGGTAACCACCCGGGAATCGAACCCGGGATCTTCCGATTGCCGGTCAGATATGATAACCACTACACCATGGTCCTCACTCGATCAGAAGTCGTAATTCTCCTACATACGCGCAGAAACCAATGCCCCGAGAGGGGCACCTCCCGCATGCCGCACCTAATATACATTTCAACTGCAAAGAACACGCAGTATAATTAACGTAAAGAACGACGCCTGTATAGGAGAACATTCCGCGCAAGATGAGGAGGGAGAACGAACAAATGATATATATATATACTGTATATATATATATATATAATATATATATATATATATATATACATATATATACACACATATATACACACACAATACACACACATATACACACATATATATATACACACACACACATATATATATATATATGCATACATATATATATATACACACACACACACACACACACACACATATATATATACACATATACACCTTTCCTTTGGTTAGCTTCCGCCCGAATTGTTCATTCTGACGAAGGTCAAGCTCTTCACTCCACCTTAGACCTACAGTTTAAGGTGGAATCCGAACCACGCCCCATCAGCAGCCGAGCGTCTTAACCACTTGGCCACCTATGGTACCCATTTATCTACCAACCACTTTCTTTATTGTGTGGAAGGATGAACATCTGGGTTTTGCTGCGCGCCGGCTGTCGTCGGGTCTCGAACGGGGCGCCGATGGATTCGTAGTCAGCGACGCTAACCACTACACCACCGAGACGCATCTATACGTATATATATATATATATATATATATATACATACACACACAACAACACATATATATATATATATATATATATATATATATATATATATATATACAGTAGTGTGGATTAAAAAATTTTAAGAACCGGTTCGCCTTCCCCTCCCCTTCCCCCCTTCTCCTCTCCCTTCCGTGTCAGAAATGAAAACTAAAAAAAAATGTTTTTATTGAAATTCTTTATTGAATTTCCTCTTAAATATCTCCAAATCGCCACTTGACTATCATTGTAGGCTTTATTTCTTCCTTTATTAATACTATTGTCATCGGCTGTGTGGTTATTTTTCAGCCACATTTGAACTGATGGAGTGTGGGTCCCATGAATCGAATGGAAGGCCAATCAAATTAATTGCCATCAAATTTACCACATTTTGAATTGTAAGACTAGGGTGCATCGAAAAAATCAATTTTTATAATTTAATGAATGGCGGGTGCGCAAAACATGTGAATGATCTCTACGAACCTATATTCTAAGTTTCATTAGCCTACGACATGGGTAAGTGCCTGCGAGATGACTTTGAAATTATGAAACAAAAAATCGCTGAAAAAGGGGAATATTTTTCAGTTATCTTCCCGTTTTCAGCGAATAGCAAAATAAATTTGGCATATATTGATGTTTTGCCTAAATGGAAACTTTTTCGTAATTAAATTATCTTTAAAATGAAATGTTTACTTGTGTGGTGTAACATTTAACCACTTTTTTCCAATGAAAAATCAGGAAAAAATGTTGCCCAGAGCTTACCATGAGGAGGTAGTTACACATTAAGCTCCACACTCCCTCCCTCCTTCTTATAGTAACTAACTAAATTGCATAATCTTTCTTTATGTTAAATGATGGCATTATATCTCTTGATTTTAAAGTTGCTTTAATGAAGCCATCTCTTCGGGAATATCCAGAAACGTTTTTAGAGGCCTCTGTCACCAACTTACTATGACGTTCTACATTTTGTGAATGGCATGGGAAACGAATGTAGTCAAACTTTGAAAAATCCTTGGAGTGAACCATTGATTCTAAGTCACTCGTTTTAATTTGTCTGGTGATAGGTTCTTACTTGCATGTTATGATCATTTTGATTTCTCGCTGAAAGCACTCTTCTAATTCCTAGTTCTCTTATATGAGCTCGTTCATCGCCCATCATTGCCAGAAGTATATTTTCTGGATGAGCAAAGTACCCATTGCGTTGGATAACATCCTCGATTATTTTTCGTTGACTTGCCGGAAGATAGCTTGACAGCGTTATCATTCTGTAAATATGCTGAGGTCCGTTAATGCATGATGGGAAACATTTAATATAGAACCACAGTGGACAATATACTTTAATTACGAATGTTGCCAATGTTTGAAGATTCGAAGGAATTTCTGTTCCAATATACAGACGTAGAATTCTTTCGGCAGTAGTTAGCCAGCGTGCATGCGATACTGGACCAAGTCGACGATTTGCTAGTTCGTCTGGACAATAACCGTTTGAAACTGCTATACTGAGATCGTACAACAACCTTTGGTCTGTGCTTAAATCATCGCACCTTTCTATATTTGGAAGTGCAGGTAGATCAATAGGCTCAAAATAGCAAACTGGAAGTGATTCGCATGTTTCTATCGCTTTGCCAATAAATCCGGAATAACTTCTCGGACCTGATGATAAGCCATCAATGTGCGTAAACAAATGGCGAAGTAAAAGTTCATTACAATGGAAAAGGCAAATGAACCAATGTAAAGGTCTTCCTAGGCTTACCTCAAGATATTTTATTACACCTCCCTTTATTCCAGTGTTTACCTTTGTTCCATCACATCCAATACATAGCAAAGCGTCAGTACTAATTTCTCGATCAATTAAAAAGTTCAAAATTCCTTTGTGTATGGTATCTGAATCTCCTGAAATAGGAGAAATGTGACCCAAGTATTTGGAATTCGGTTCCTGTAATAAAACTATATGTTCTTCGGAAGTCATTTTCGGGTAAAATTTATTCCCTTTTTTTTCTTGAACTAAAGTAC
This sequence comes from Bathynomus jamesi, assembly GCA_023014485.1. NCBI lineage: Eukaryota > Metazoa > Arthropoda > Malacostraca > Isopoda > Cirolanidae > Bathynomus > Bathynomus jamesi. Next base: position 350,991 of record JAJOZX010001564.1, read on the forward strand.
TATCTTTTCTACCATCAAAGTAAAGACCTTCGAGAAATCCAATCTGTTCACCGTGTAGGCTGCTTCTATACTTTTCTCTTTCTCTCCTCACTTTCGATTTATCAATTACGCTAGACATATTTTCCTTTCTCACAATTCCACAATCTTGCAATATTGCTGTTGCAAGAGCTGCTGCTGATCTGTCCGATATATTATATCTATCTGCCTCTCTAACTAAGCTAGGCAAAGACGTTCTCATTTGAGACGAAAGTCTATCTTTTTGTGGTATGATTGTAGAACAGCAAGATTCTTCCATTTGCCAATTCTTTTTTACGTGTGGAACATCATCTCTGCGATCGGTATTACTGTTTTCCCTCATCAACTGTTCATTCTTTCTTTTAGCATTTTCCCTCAAGCGTCTAGTTTTGTCCATGTCCACTCCCCCAATAGCCATGTTTCTTTTAGTTCTTTGATCCGCAAGAAACTTTCTTTCTTCTACGGGTACCGTCCTGCCTTTTTCACAACTGCAATTGTTCAGATCTTTGCATTCACACGTACAAATATCAAATAACATTTCCTTTGCCTCAGTTTTAAACTTTTCTAGTTTTTCTACATATAATTTTGTGTTCTGTGATTTATTTAGCAGCTGATATTTATTTTTATAGTCAATGATTTTTTGCTCAATTCTTATTGATGATATCACAGGCAAAGTAGCTTTACTCCAAACTGATACAATTTCATTGCTGGTATCCTTTACAACCTGTTTATTATCGTTATTAGATTCCTTTAAAAAAAAATAATGTTTCATTACATCAGCTTGAGTTGACAACAAATATGTTTTCAAGGTACACGGTTCTCCGAACACTTTAACATGACTTTGTTCTTGTTTTTCTTTTTTCGTTACTGACCTTGTGGTCTTAGAAGGCGTCATATTATTTAGTTGAAAATAATATTATAGTAATTTAAGTATACAATAGTTCAATACTCGAATATTGCGTGAATAATAAGATCACAATGCTGTTGGCCAACTGCAGCATGGCGCCATTGTGATACGATGACTCAGCAATCAGCATTGCTGAGACATAACATATGCAACACCAAATGTGTAATTGTATGCCTATTGCGATAAACAACTATGAATTGTTATTCATAGTTTATTTTTCAACTTTAAATTAAAGAGATATAATGCCATCATTTAACACAAATAAAGATTATGCAATTTAGTTAGTTACTATAAGAAGGAGAGAGGGAGGGTGGAGCTTAATGTGTAACTACCTCCTCGTGGTAAGCTCTGGGTAACATTTTTTTCTGATTTTTTATTGGAAAAAAGTGGCTAAATGTTACACCACACAAGTAAACATTTCATTTTAAAGATAATTTAATTACGAAAAAGTTTCCATTTAGGCAAAACATCAATATATGGCAAATTTATTTTGCTATTCGCTGAAAACGGGAGGATAACTGAAAAATATTCCCCTTTTTCAGCGATTTTTTGTTTCATAATTTCAAAGTCATCTCGCAGGCACTTACCCATGTCGTAGGCTAATGAAACTTAGAATATAGGTTCGTAGAGATCATTCACATGTTTTGCGCACCCTCCATTCATTAAATTATAAAAATTGATTTTTTTCGATGCACCCTAAATTATACACACATATACATATATCTACCTATCTATCTATCTATATATATATATATATATATATATATATATATATATATATATATATGTGTGTACACACACACACATATATATATATATATATATATGTGTACACACACACACACACACACACACACACATATATATACAGGGTGTCCCAGGAGGAAATGTCAAGAATGCACCATTTGACTCTTTGGGGATATAGAAAGCTATTCACCTAAAGCATCTCCATTCCTTGTATCGATAACGGGGTCCCGAAGTGGGTCATTAAGGGCCTCCTCCTCAGAGGACTCCGATGCTCTTGAATTTACAGCCTTTTTTATATTTGAAAAGATTATGTAGTGTGTAACACTACAGTATATGTAGTGAGTAGTAGGGTGATACGTTATCCCTGTTCAAAAATCAACTTTTTCTTATTTTCATAGGTTTCTGTACTTTTTCCCATGCTTTTTGACCTGAAAAGGCCGAAAATCACAACCATTTTGACCTAGGTTGTTGGGAAGCATTGCCGCATGGAGCTTTAAGTTTTCTGCCTTGAAATCGGCCAAAAGCACCAGTTCCGGGGTCCCTTGAATCATGTTTTGCACTATAACTTTTTATCTAAACAAGATAGAGCAACAAAATAGGCACCAAATTAAAGTGTTTTTAATCCTCTTTCTAACTTATACAATTATGATAGTCTTGGAACAAGAAATGGCACATTGGTACATACAAAGATTTCAGAAATATCACAAAATTCGTTTTCTCACACTCAAGGCAGACAAGGCGCCTTATTCATGACACAAATTTGAGATTAACATTTTGTCACAAGTCTAATCGATCAAGAAGTGAAAGCATTACATGATGATTAATTTCATAATGACATTTACACAGTCAGTTGTTGAGAGTTTGTTTCTTGAAGCTGTCAAAGCGGCGTCTGTTGAACTCCACAGCTTGAAGGAGATAGTCCCTTTGCTTGGCATCTGTTGTTATGACATTTGCAAAGTCGCTCATCATCTTGACACCACGTTCAGCAATGTCATTCACCGCTTTCAGATTCTTAACATAGTCCAACGCTTTTCTGTAGTCCTCATTCTGTGGCCAAGACGTGACAGGTTCCAGAAGCCACTCGGATCCAATGTTCAGTGTGTCCACAGGAAATGTGATTCTGGGCCAATGAGATCAACCAGGGTGGTCTTAGCTGTGACTCTCTGGAATAGAGGCTTTCCTGTTCTGAAGCTGTCTGGCTTCTCAGTGGCATGTAACTGGGCAGCAATGTCGTGCTTCAATGTGTCACTCAATCTACTGCTGAACAGGGCAAATGGCACGACTTCCTGCGTCAGGTACCATTTGTGGTTTTCCATCTTATTAAGTACTGCATCAGCAAGCTCTGGGTCAGTTTTCTTGTACTTCAACATGTCCTGGATTAGACTTAGATCATTCACGGGAGCATCTGCAGCAGACATTGACATCATCCATACAGGAGTGTAGAACAGCGCAAGGAAGGTGTTGAGTCTTTCCAGCTTTGATACAGTGTCTTCGTCGTACTCAAGTTGATCTGCAAACATCAGCATTTTCATGGAGTACAGGTTTCTGGCCATCCATCTGGCCTGATGAATGGCGCCTGGTCGACTCCAGTGAATACCTCGAGGAGGCGTTCCTCCAAGAACAATGACTGTCAGTTCAGCCATTTCCCTGTAGTCGGCTCTTGGAAGCCTTTCTGCTGTTAGAATGTCTTGGAGTATTTCTTCACTGTTCTTCTTCTTTTCCTTCAGCCATTTGCTGTTGATAGCCAGCATCTTTGGGTTTTCCTTGGACAAGTCCGTCCAAACATCCTTCAGATGCTCAAACCAAGGATTATCTGGCCCCTTCACCTTCCCAAACAGCTTCTCCCAAACTGCTCCTACTAGGATTTCCAGGATGTGATGTCGACAGGCCAGATAAAACACCTTTTTGTTCAGCATTTTCTCTAGCAGTTTGGCAGCTCCTCTGTGAACTCCACTGTTACTGGATGTAGTGTCAAAAACAAGGGCAGTAACATTATCCGTAAGTTCCCATGTCTCCAGTAAATCCTTTGAAGCCTCAGCCTGAGCTGTGCCAGAAGAATTGTCGATGACAGGTACTCCCAATAACTTTCCTTCAGTGTATGAAGGTGGACCAGACACTAGCACAGCTAAAGTCTCTGAGGTACTTCCAGGTTCACTGCCCAAGACATCTTTGAGCAACTTTCCATCCCAGTGTAAGGCAGCGTACTGTGGGGGGTTTTCACAAAACTTGGACATGTGACTCTGGCTGATATTATACCTGGACAGCATTCTGTTGCGACGTGTTGTTGAGGTTGAGATGACGAAGTTATCCAGATCAGCCTCTCCAGCTTTCAAGGTGGCAGAAACCATGGCAGTAACTTGATTGTCTGATAAACCAAGACGATCAGCTGTATTGCAGATGACATCACATTCCATGACCTTCCTTGGAAACGTCAAAGTCACACTAGTCACAGTGTCTTGATGGTGAGAACATCCAGGACGAGGCTGATGGTAATCCATGTCCTCTGTGTTAGCGTCGTTGTCAGTTGAGTCACCCCAGGTAATGTCATCCACATGAACAACTGCCTCTTGTTCTGCTGCAGCTGTAAAATAGTACAACATGTTAAGACAGTAATTGTTAAGTACATGCTAAATATCGCAATGGAGTAAAACTTAAAACTTTTTGTAACGTTCAAAGTAATTAGTTTTACCTTGTTCTTGTCTATGCTGCAGTCTTTCATTCCTCGCTGCTTGCTGCAGGGATCTTGTCTCAAAAATCTTGTCATGACCAGACATATGACCTTTCCTCTCAGTCTTTTGGTCTTCGTAGAACCTGATATCCTCATCTTTCTTCTCTCTGGATAACAGTCTGTTGTTCTGTATTTCCTGGATTGCATCTGGAGCTCCTATATCGAACAGGCTGTCTAATTCCAGCACAAATGCTCCTCTTTTTCCTCCAGGGTTACTTGCTCTTCCTTTGCTTTTCACCAGAGCACGATGTTTCTCATGTAGTTTCATGAAGAGCTTCATTGCGTTGTACTTGGTCATTGTCTTGATCCTAGCCATCTGCCAGAATGGGATGATAGATTCAACTGTTTCATATGCAAGGTCTTGAACCATGGGCCTCCCTGCATTTTCCGGTAAATTCTGAAGATTAAGGAAATACTGGAACGCCTGTCTGTTGGTGGGAAGCTGGGAACCACTGATAAAAGCTGAAGGGTATCCAACCAGGAAAGTTTCAGTGAGAGATCTGGTAGATGGCCCAGTTGACACCTGCCTGTGGACAGTACGTGGAGGTTCTGAGATATCAACTGTGCGCCCACGGAGCTCCCTCAGCTCCTTGCTTAATGCCATTGTGAAGTTGTAACTTGTAGATGGTTTTCTAGATTCTGATTGAGTTTCTGTTGTTTCCTGAAAAATGATAGATAATTATTATTATTATTATTATTATATTATTTATTATTATTATTATTATTATTATTATTATTATTATTATTATTATTTATTAATTTTATGCTCTTTCATTTGATACCTAATTTGTTGCTCTATCTTGTTTAGATCAAAAGTTAAAGTGCAAAACATAATTCAAGGGACCCCGGAATTGGCGCTTTGGCCGATTTCAAGGCAGAAAATTTAAAGCTCCATGCGGCAATGCTTCCCAACATCCTAGGTCAAAATAGTTGTGATTTTCGGCTTTTTCAGGTCAAAAAGCATGGGAAAATGTACAGAAACCTATGAAAATAAGAAAAAGTTGATTTTTGAACAGGCCTAGACTGATACGTGTGTGTGTGTGTGTGTGTGTGTGTGTGTGTGTGTGTGTGTGTGTGTTTGGGATCATGTTGGACTGGTCACAGGGTAGATGACCCACGGAAAAAGATCAGTTAAGGTGGACAGTGGCAGTAGAAATGGGTGTTCCAGCACTCCCCATCTTCTGTCCAACAGAATCGAAAATGCCTGTGTCAAACACTATACATCTGAACCAAGTGCGCTCGGTCTTAAAACGATCAGAGGAATAGAAATGTGGAAGGTGGATTCTCCGGTATAGAGATGTATAGTAGATTGTTCAATTTAAAAGGTCTTTGATAAATTAAAGGTAAGAGGGGCGACAGTACAATTTCTCTGAGAAATATTGTAGTAGTAACACAGTGGCCCACAGGTTTGCGATAGTGCCCAGGTTTGAGCATCGGTTTTGAGCTTTATCAGGAGAAAAGACGGTAAATGGAATTATCTGAATGACAAATAGAAATAAAACTGATGGAGAACTGGCTGAAAGAACAGAAAGAATAGAAGAGAGAGGGGTAGCCATTGTGAAACTGTAATATCTACTTATTTAATTTCGTTCTTAAGCCTTAGATTTTACTTAATTCTTAATTAAGAACAATACATATAATTCCAGTTAATAATACATAAATCATGAATAAGAATTAACGCTCAGGGTATGTATTAGTTTTCAACTATCATTATTATCGACATAAATAAAAATACAAAGTCTTTGTTATAGATATGTTGACAATACTATACAAAGATTTCAAGGCTGGACATGTGCGTCGGCCTACGATACATGATGTATATTTAATTCTAGATTATGCACGCGAAATGACTAAGTAATAGAGTATTGCACACTAGTCCCTAGCATTTTATTAGTATATATATATATATATATATATATATATATATATATATATATATATATATAATATATATACACATACAGGGTCTGTCAAAAAAACTAAGCCAATTTGAAATCTCTATAAAATGCACAATTTGATAGAGATTTCAAATATTTTTTTACACTAAATAAATAAAAGGCTCATAAATAATCTGTGATAATTTTAGAACTTTATTTTAAATATTTTAGGAGTTATGCGGTTATTTCTACAGATTGCGAAAATTTCAGTTTTTCTCATTATGTAATATCTTCTTTTTTCTCTTTTTCAGAATTTGTTTAGATTTAAAATTTTTCGTGAATACCTCTAAATATGCCATTCTCACATGAAGATAAAATAATTATAAAGCATTATAGAGTTGAAAAAGGTTATAGTGCAAGGAAATTACTTTCTGAATTCGATTATAAAGGATGGACTAGATCAGGTTTAAATTACTTCTTGAGAACTATCGATGAAACAGGAAGCATTGAAAGGAAGGTTGGTAGTGGGCGACCAAAATCAGAGTAGATGAAAATATTCAGAAAGTGGAGGAACGTATCCTTAGTCAAGAGGATCGACCTGGTAGCCACATGACACCTGCTCAAATATCAAAAGAACTAGAAATATCAGAATCAAGCGTAAGAAGGATTATTAAATCTGATCTGCAATTTAAACCATTTAAAAGAGTGCATGGACAAAGTGATAGAAATGCAAGAGAATCATATTGAACAGTTCTTTTAATTTTATTAAACTAAAAATTATCTACAGCATATCGTAAAATTTTTTTTTCATGTTAAGTAGGAGAATCTCACTTTTTAGTTAATTATTAATAAAATTAACAATTCTGAAGATATCGTCATAAAAATTTAAAGGATAATAGTTGATTACCTATACTTTATTGTGTAAAAAATTCAACTTAATTAGATAAATGGTTTTGTTTTAATAAAGGTTTGAATTTGGCTTAGTTTTTTTTGACAGACCCTGTATATATTATATATATATATAATATATATATATATATATAGTTTAAGGGATTGTTCCTATGAAATTATCTTCGTTTCTAACCGCCAGTGATTGATCAACTGGGACGTATACTCTGTATAGATCTTAAAAAATGGCGGAGTATCATGCAGAATATTATGTAATTTCAAGATATAAAATTGTTTTATTGCGTTATACAGTTAATTTGCAACTTTTTAGCTAATATTCTTTAAATTACATTGTCACGAACATGCAGTTTGATCAGGTTTTTATTTTTGCAAACCCACCAAAGGCAATGGAGGTTGACAACGTAATAATTTAACTGTAGAAAATATCTGCAGCTTATTTAAAACGTTAGACACGAAATTAAGTCGGCTTATTGTAAATATTTGCAAATTACCATTGAAAGTGATGTGAGTTAAAACATTACAAGTTTTTAATTTCTCTAAAAATGAATCAGTTTTTAAACTCCTAGCGACTGTTTGCTGAAGAGAAACTAAAATTTTTTATGTAGTATAGCACTGTAGTATTATGTAATAATCAGAATATCAGTCTAAATGTAGGGCCGAGATTTTGTAGATAACTGCATCATACATCAGTTTTCATCGTGATGAATTTGACACATGATAAATGAAATGGAATTATCGTGAATGACTATCTTGACGTGGCATGGTTCTGTAGTAATAGGTGCTAATTAAACTAATGACTTAAATATAAGCCGAGATTTGTGGATAGATATCCTTTAGCAAGTTCATTACAATGAATTTTAAATGTTTTAATAAAATAAAATCAACGCGAACAACAGTGTGTGTGTGTGTGTGTGTGTGTGTGTATATATATATATATATATATCCTTGATTACCCCTGGTTTAGCTACCGGTCGAATTGTTCATTCTGACGAAAGTTAAGCTTGTCCCTCAATTTTATATCCACAGTTCAACGTGGAATATTAACCACGCCCACCAGCATCTCGCTGTATTAATCACTAGTCTACCCAGGGGTACCCATTTACTACCAACCAAATGTATACGATGTACTGTATTCATTATTCGTGAACAAGAAAGGAGTCAAACTTCTAGAATGAATTTTACTCAAAGCCTATCCTGAAAAAATAATGATTAATTATCAGTTAACATGCTAAAAAAGTTTAAAAATACTCACAAACTGGTAAAGGAAGTGAAGTGTTAACAAACTTTCTGCTGTGAAGATTGCATGAAGAGTGATGATTTCGATTAGAGTCTGGGCTTAAATAGCTTCTTCTCACTGTGTTGCAATGCACAGATAGTTAGTTTCCATATTTCGCCATAATTTCAATTCGTTGTGTACTTCAGTATGTAATTTGGCTAATGCCTAACAACAGATTTCATAGTTTGTTAATGAGAAAAACGAATGTTTTTTATATATGCAGTCATGTATCTTTGCAACGATAAAATTAAGGGATCTTCCTTCAATATACAAATATGTATATCCAGCAACTCATATTCCAGACGTTTTTAAACGTATTATAGCGTATTATAATGTAATATAACGTTATGGAAATTTCGCAATCCTTGCCGGTTTGTATAATTCCGAGAAGTTGCTGAAAATGTAGATTAGTAAACTATTGTTAAGAAATTATATTAATCAATGAAGCTAATTGCTTACAAGTAATGTTTTAAATTTATAGAATGATCCTAAACAAATATACTTAATTTGCGGCTATCCCTCTCATTAACCAAAATGCCGTTTTGTGTATTGTAAATGTGTGTAGAAAACGACTTTTGCAACATTTAGTGTAACACTATTATAAAATGCATTATAAAAATATTTGTTTTAATTTCATCGTATAATGGATATCGTATAACTGAAAGAATATTAATTAGGTGTTCGCCAAAATAATGAATTAACTACAGTAGGTGGATGTTGAAACGGGGTACTCTAGAATTATTACATAAAGGATAAGGATCAGCGCATAGACCCACAAGAAAACTCAGGCTAAATAAAAACGGATATGTAGTTGACTTTAATAGCATGCTTTCTTTTTAAAGTTGTTTGTATTTGTAATTAGCATAACAAAAGGAAATAGGTACCTAATGTAAATTGAAATAAATAATATTTATTTATGTAGCTGCTTTTCCCTTCCAGTTTGCAGAAAATCCTTACGTGATAGAAAAATGGATACCTTATTCGAAATCAGAGTAATTGATTTATATAAATCGACTAATAGTAAGAAAACATCTCTTACAAATTTCTTATTCGCAGGCCTGTGTAGTTTATAGCCAATAGTTGGTAACAATAATAATTAACTATTTCTCGTTACAGTTAAATTACTAGAAAAAATTATATACGTTTAAAGCTGATTATTATTAATTAGCCTGGAAAATCTGGCAAGATTGTGAACTGAGTTGCCTATTATAATTAGTACTTAGCGAAGAATTATGTAAATACTGTACATTGAATCAGTAAAACTTATAAAAAATATCTATATATATATATATATATATATTTATATATATATATATATTTGCAACAAATAAATATATATACGATAAACAAATAATATTGTTTAAGATGGTTATAATTCCGCGTACTGCATTCACGGTAAGATCTGACATACACGGTCGTCCTGATCTTGCTTCATCATTTACAGATCCCGTTCGTTTAAATTTGTTCACCAATTTTCGTATTGTCTTGTCTATTGGCCCCAGCTTATGAAATCTCCTTCTAAACCTCTCTCTGATGTCATTGTATTTCTTTCCCTCGATTCGCCAAATTACTATTGCCACACGCTCTTCTGTATTCATTCTAAGGGCTTCTGAAAAGAAAAAAAATAGAAAAAAATAATTATTTCACAAAAATAGATCCTGACTTTATGTACACCCTGTATATATATATATATATATATATATATATATATATATATATATATTAATTAGACCAGCCCAGGCTCATAGGGGTGAAAAATATTTTTTTCTTTTCTTAAGTCTCACCCCTGGAATTTGTTATGCGTGTCGATAGAAAGTTTTGAGTGAAGTTACAGTCCGATTCGATAGTATTTAGTGGATATTACACTCTGAAATGTGTAGTTTTTCCGCACCACCCAGGAGGTAACTACAACAGGCGCGTTTTTTTTTTTAAGTGGTATCCCCAACAGGCCTAATCCACTTTTTTTAATGTTAACTCATGATGTTGATGTGCTTCCTGTCTGTCTCCCTTTTTCTCTCTGAGCTTGTAGGAATGAGCTATCTTACTCATTTGACATCATTTGTAAAGCATTTGCGTGAGCTATATCAAAAAGGTTATCTAAACTACCTTGGAATTCAGTTTCTTTTTTAATTTGATTTTGATTACGGTTTGATTTTGATTTTTGAAGTGATCTGAAGTTCTCATACATTTTTTGATTTTTCGTTAGTACATGCTGTTTGGCTCTGGTGGGTATTTTCGCCTTGTTCCAAATCTCAAAAATTTCAGCATAAACTATGTTGGATGCTTCTTTCAATGTTTTTTTACTGTTTGTGAGACAGAAAAGCCGACGTAGTACATCTCCATTGGATGGAAGCTTCTTACTGCCAACTGCGTCAATTGGCTGTCCAATCAGCCATATTTCAGTTTTTCTTCTTGTTTTAATTGAATTTGACATGGTGAAGGATAAAATCTGCAAATATTAAGGGAAAACACTTGCGCATCAATCTCTCACTGCATCTTAAACAATACTGACGCGAACAGCGAGCCTCCCACTCTTTTCCGTAGCCAATGACGTCACCAGTAATGACGTCAGGTCAAAAGTCGTGTTTCTACTCAACATACACAGTTACACAGTGAAACATGTGGAACACAATGCACGAGAGTGTGAATAGGCATGGTTTACACACAATATTTGTAATACGAATTACAAAATAAATATATGATGAATAAATGTAATAAATAAGTGAAAAATACAAGAGGCTGTCAGCACAACTAAAAGTACACAGATTTTGTTGAAATTTAGTGTGCGAGTATATTATGATGTTGGTAACAATTTTAGGGGGTGAGACTTTCACTTTTTAAATAAAAGTTTTGGCGGGCCAGTCTAATATATATATTATATATATATATATATATATATATACAGGGTGGGCCAAAAGTCTGGATCCATAGGAAAATATTTATTTTAATACATAAATTACAACAAATGGTAAATACTTAAAATGAATATCAACTTTAACTCGTAAATGCGTATCCGTGATACTGTACAGTAGTTCGTACTCCAGTATAAATACTCAAATACTTTTTTTATTTCAGCCCAGAAATGGCTTCGAATCTAACAACAGAAGACCGGGTAGAACTGTGCTTATGTACGCAAGCCAGGCCGCTACACACAGAGGAGTTGCTACCGAATTCAATAGAAATCATCCTGATAAGCATCCAGTAACACATGCGACTGTTGGCAAGTTGTTTAAACGTTTCAAAGAAACAGGAAGTGTACATGATCGACGGCGTTCTGGTCGTCCAAAAACTGCAACTGATGAAAATACCTCTGCAATGGTATGTGAAAATTTAACGAATAGTCCAGTAAAGTCAACAAGAAGATTATCAAATGAAACACGCATTTCGAGAACTTCAATTCGAAGAATTATTAAAAATCATAAATTCCATCCCTACAAAGTGTTGTTAGATTCGAAGCCATTTCTGGGCTGAAATAAAAAAGTATTTGAGTATTTATACTGGAGTACGAACTACTGTACAGTATCACGGATACGCATTTACGAGTTAAAGTTGATATTCATTTTAAGTATTTACCATTTGTTGTAATTTATGTATTAAAATAAATATTTTCCTATGGATCCAGACTTTTGGCCCACCCTGTATATATATATATAAATATATATATATATATATATAATATATATTACAAATAGTAATGTTTAAGATGGTAATTGAAGGTAAATAATAATAGGTCTGCCGGTTAAACGCATATATTTTAGTCTATTTGCATAATGTATCTTAAGCCTTTTCAATTCATTTAATTTCGCTTCATTTTATATTAGTGTAGAATAAATGAATTTTAATTTGGAAAAGCAAAAGTTACCCCTATAATTGAAAATAAAATGTTTTATTTTAATTTTATTTAATTTTTTTATTTAACTTCATATAATACAAATATTAAACAAAGAAATTGTTTTTTGATTTAAAACGTGTTTAGTCTGAGTTTCTATTTTGTGATGTTTGCAATTTGTTAATATATGAAAATGGAATTACATTTGAAGAGGTATGTGGTATTGGATTATAATACAAATCATTGTATGTCTTGAGGTCGTTGCATACTCTCGTTAGGCCTATTAAACCCTTTCTCAGATACTTATTTTAAGTTTTCATTTTTAATGTCTGGTGAAACGTGCTGGGCTAAAAAGTACTCAAATGTTTGTTTGTTTGTCTCATAAAAGACCATGAAGGGGGATTTTTCTCAGGAAGGAAGGTGTGGGTGAACCTTTTTTAAATTTAAATTTTTATTTTCCTCGTGAAGGAAGGCGAGGATGAACCCTGTTTTTTTTTTCCCGTGAAGGAAGGCGAGGATGAACCTTTTTTTTTCCTAAGGAGGAAGGGGCCCTCAAGGGGCAAATGCCATTCATTAAGGACGTTGAGACCCCATAAATGGGGTGAGGAGCTTAAGGAAGGGGGGCCCCCCGTCATAACGGAGGCGAAGGCCTCCAGGGACCCCTCCAGGGGCAAGTTTCAAAGCACCCCAACTTCCTCTCCCCAAATGCCATCATACTACTGACATTTGGTTGAAAAGTTGTCCCAATAGTTTTAAACTCGTATATTAGAGAAGATACTGTACGTGGATGACACTTTCTTAATATTTATACATCCTTCACACGTAAAGCTTTTTCTTCATTATCTAAATAAATAACATATTAATATTAAGTACACGTGTGAAAACGAAACAAATAATAGTTTACCTTTCCTGGATGTTCTAGTTAAACGGGCTAATAACAAGTTCCAAACCTCACTATTTAGAAAACAAACTTTTACTGGTTTGGGAACCAATTATTTACGTTGTATGTTTTATAAATATAAGATTAGCGCTATACTAACATTATTAACAAGAAGTTACCGAATTTATTCAGATTACTTTTCATTAAACGAAGAATTTAAATTTTTAAGACAGTACTTTATTAATAATTACCACCCTTCTAATCTTTTTGACAACCAATTAAAGAAATTTTGGTACTTACGTATTAACGGGGGGGGGGGGCACCACATATTGATGATTGGTTAGGTTAAGTTGTAATAGTTTCGTTAGTTGAAAATTTCTAATACATCATATTTTTTAAATAGCAATATTTTCTAAAATATTTACAATGATTTATATTTCAAATATTTACAATGATTAATACATGTTACCGCATCTTCACTTTTTGGTAGATCCCAAATTTTCATCATGAATAAGCCTAAATTATTTTTTTTCAGAAAATTGTATAAAAAAATATTTAAAAAAATATTGCTATTTAAAAAAATATGATGTATTAGAAATTTTCAACTAACGAAAATATTACAACTTAACCTAACCAGTCATCAATATGTGGTGGTCCCCCGTTAATACGTAAGTACCGAAATTTTTAAATAACACTTTTAATACTAAACTCCCCATAACTACAGTACAAAAAGAAACCAGATATTAAATTACCTTTTTATGGTTATTTATCATTACGTATTCGAAGTGAAGTGTCCAAACTGCTTAAGTCTAGTTATCCCAAAATAAATTTTAGATTCGCCCTCGTCAACCCACTTAAATTATCAAAGTTTTTAAAGTCCAAAGACAAATTCCCCAAAACTGTATGCCCTAATGTTGTTTATAAATACAAGTGCGACGGCTGTAAGGCTGCGTATATCGGCAGTACTCAACTTCAACTGGAGGTACGCCTTTCTCAACATTTGGGCTTATCAGTCCGTACCAACCGTCCCCTCAGTAGCCCACCACAATCCGCAATTAGAAACCATAGTAATGAAAACAACCATCCCCTTCACAAAACTCAGTTCGAAATTCTAACAAGATCCAATAACCTTACAGAACTCCGAATTTTAGAATCTTTGTACATCTATAGAAACAAACCCTCCATTAATAACAATAGTTCATCTTACAAATTACAGCTCTTCTAACTAACCAACCAACTTACTTTCATAGATATATCATACCTTCCAATTAACTGACCATACAGTTTTTTCTCAGTGTCTGCCAAATATGGAGGTTGACGTTATCATTGTGTATTTACCAGTTGAGGTAATTTTAATTTGATTTTAATGATTTTAATTTTCATTTGTATTGATGTAACTTTAATTATTTATTCTTATTTTTGTTTTAAGGTTTTAAGATTTATAATTCACTGATGATGACAAAAGATTTGTCGAAACGTCTGAAGTACAAAAAATAAACGAAAATGTTTGCTGTTGTGTTGGTCCTTCTTTTCACACACACACACACACACACACACACACACACACACACACACACTTTGGTTTTGCTTCTGCCCGAATTGTTTATTCTGACGAAGGTCAAGCGTTTCACTCCACCTCAGACCAACAGTTTAACATGGAATCCGAACCACGCCCCACCAGCAACCCAGCGTCTTAACCACTAGGCTACCCAGGGTACCCATTTATTTCCAACCAGTTTCTTTTAGTGTATGGGAATGAACAGCTGGGTTTTGCTGCGCGCCGCCTGCCGTCACCAGGTCTCGATCCCGGGGCCGATGGATTCGTCGTCAGCGACGCTAACCATTGCACCACCGAGGCGCATGTATATATATATATACTCGTGTATATATACATATATATATATATATATATATATGTATGTATGTATGTATGTATGTATGTATGAAAATGAATGAAAATGAAGATGAAAAAGTTTATTGGCAGACCATAGTCCATGTGACAAATATTAATAATACAATGACAATTCACATACCAAGGACAAAAATATACACAACTGATTAGAAATAATACAGTAATGTTGAAGTTAAGTGGAGCTACAGACAGACGTTTTCATACCATAAATTCCATAGCTTAGAAGACATACGACAGGACTGATGAATAGCTTGGATAATCGGGTTGGTTGGTTTTTTAATTCTTTGCATTAGACTGTATTGAGCACGTCTTGTTACCTCCGGGAAGCTCGGGACATTGGGGTAACAAACATTTGCGAAGGTGAGGATCTCGGGGGTAATTTATGTAGGAGTCTAAAAGATCTGTTGTACAGCAAATTTAGAGTACATATAGTGGCGCTCATAAGTATTCGTACAGAGATATATTTCAGTTATCTTCGTCCTTATCTTTTGTACCATGCATAGGATAGTTATGAAAAGTTACCGTTCGTTTGGACAAATTTAATAAAAAAAAAAAAAAAATGAATTTAACTCCAACATATACTGTAAAACATCAAAGAATTTGAAGAAAATAAAAAATAAAATACAAAAGTTTTCGTACATTTATTTACAAAATTATTTAATACTTTGAGTGTCCACCTAAGACTTAAAGAATTTAAAATTTTTATCAGTAGTTGGCTGGTTATTGATTAGAGACTGTTGGCAATTCTGAATTCTAGAATTTTCTCTGTGAATCTTCATGGAAGACGAATGATTGTACTCGCCATTAGTAAACAATAGGTCGTCGTGGGAAGGAGCTGTCTACAGATCTTAGGAGATCTGTTATTGCTGCGCACAAGTCTGGAAAGAGTTATAGGAAGATAGGAGAATAACTTCGAATTGCATTTACGACGGTGGCTGCAGTTATAGAGAAATGGAAAAGCTTTGGGACAATCAAAACTCTACCAAGGTGTGAACGACCTGGCAAAATTTCAGAATTTACAGCAAGACGGATTGAAAGAATGGCTGCTGTGAATCCACGAGTGACTGTAAGTGATATTTGACAAACATTAAGACTGTCTAAGATCGATTCCATCCTTCTACTGTACAGCGTACATTGAAAAAGAATGGTGTGAATGGGAGGGTTGCATGAAGAAAACCTCTGCTACGAAAAGCGCACAAAGAAGCTCGTTTGAAGTAATGAAGTATGCTAAGGATCATCAAAATGATGGATTTTCATTCTGGAAGAAAGTTCTGTGGACAGACGAGACCAAAAGTGAACTATTTGGGAACAACAAGCAACGGTATGTTTGGCGAAAATCAAATACTGCATTTGAGGAAAAACCCCCATCCTTCCTACAGTTAAACATGGTGGTAGTAGTTTGCTTCTTTGGGGATGCTTTAGTGCTTCTGGTCCTGGAAAGCTTGTTGTCATCAATAGAATCTTGAATTCGAAGAAAATTGACAATTTGGGTCAAAACTTGGTACATTTCAGGTTCAAGACAATGCAAAAATTCTTCAACTACTTCATGCACTACATATGTACAGGGTGGTGCAAAAGTCCCTATCTATTTTGCTGAAATAATTATATTTCTATTTTATTTTCCACAGGCCATAGATGATGATGGATGTACAAGAATGTGTGATGGTAGTAACACTGCGTATCCAAGGGAAGAAGTGCAAGGAAATTCGAGAAAAATTCGAAAGAAGATTTCACAAACCAGGACCTACAGACAAAGAAATTCGGGAGCTGGTCAATAAATTTAAAAGAACAGGATCTGTTCATGATGAGGCAAGATCTGGACGTCCAGGTACCTCTCAAGAAAATGTCGAATTGGTAAGAGGTGCCTCTGAAACAAATCTCAGAATGTCAACTTGCACAGCATCACGTAGACTGAGCATACCAAAAACGACTGTTCTAAGGATTTTAAAATCAACATTAAAAAAGTTACCATATTCAAGCGCTACACGAGTTCCACGAAGAGGATTATCCAAGACGAGCAACCATGCAGAGAATTTAGTGAAAACATTCATACTGAAAATTTATTACACCCAGTGACTGATGGGCACCGTTACATTAAGTTCGGCGGCGTTACCGTTACTCGTTACACGTCGAAAATGTACTCGGCGTTACCGTTACATCGTTACTTTTGAAAATCCTTAAAGCGTTACCGTTACTCGATACATGTAACGACGTTACAAGTAACTAGTTACATTTTATATTTGTTTATGTGCCTTCACACGTGTTTTGAAACTACAGATAAACTTACAAATGGCAGCCATACCACATAAATTCTAATAGCTACTATTATTGACTATATAAATGTTCTTCTTTTAAGAACGATATATTGCACAATAATTTGCACCCAATGGTTTTTGGGAAAGATGAAGAGACATAGAAAATGTAAATTTAGTTGTTGCCATTAACACGGAATAGTGAATTGCATTTAATAGTCCTCATGAATGGAATGGCAATGTTATCAAATTCAAATTCAAGTATCGAGTAACGAGTAACGAAAAAATCCGTTACAGTGATAAAAAATTTGCAAAGCGTTACCGTTACATTGATACATTTGAAAATCTTCAGGTGTTACCGTTACTCGTTACTTTTGTAACGTTCGTTACGTAACGTCGTTACATGTAACGCGTTACTGCCATCTCTGATTACACCACATTCTCTTCAGCGATGAGGCGACATTCCACACATGTAGAAAGGTTAATCGACATACTGTAATTGTCGTATTTGGGCTAGTGAAAAACCAACCGGGTTCTACGACTGGGAGAGAGATTCTCCTAAAGTTAATGTCTGGTTGGGTATAACAAGATCGAAGATTTACAGACCTTTTTTCTTTGCAGAAGCTACGGTAACAGGGCCAAATTATCTTGACATGCTTCAGCAGTTTCTTGAACCCCAGCTTCGTTCAGATTGCATTCTACACTGTTGTCTTTCAACAAGATGGCACTCCATGTCACTATGCAAACATCGTTCGGGCATACCTTGATAAGCTCTTACCAAATCGCTGGATTGGACGTGGCGGAAACAGGCCGCGGGCAGCACGATCTCCGGATTTAACACCATTAGACTTTTTTGCGTGGGGCTTTATAAAGTTTACAAAACAAGAGTTACAGACCTGCAGGATCTGCGAGCCCGCACTGTCGCGGAATTCGCTAAAACAACCCCAGAGATGCTTGAGAATGTGTTTCGCAATGCATTGGACAGATTTGAGATATGCAGAAACACTGACTGTGTTCACATCAAATCTTAGACCTAAGCTTGATAAATAAATATTCATATAATTATGTTACTACATTTTTAGCCGAAAATACTATTATTTCAGCAAAATAGATAGGGACTTTTGGACCTCCCTGTGTCTATATATATATATATCAGTGGCGACTGGCGTATAGGAGCGATGGAGCGGTCGCTCCCCCTTGCTTGAAACGATAAATATTAATTTAACAGATAAAAAATATATTAATTTTAAGATATTAAAATAAATATTCTTGAAATATATTTTAAAAATTCATGTGGCATATCATGATTCATGAGGCATTTTGAGTAAGCCTTCATACAGTACATAATATTCTAAACTTATAGCATAGCTTCGTTTAAACAGCATACCGCTGTTTGAATACCAAATAATATTGCAGCCGAATGGAGCGATAGATTTTTCGTTCAAGTAAATATAAATTATATTTTACTGTTGTAATGAAAATATAAGTACAATCGCGAATTTTTTTTATAATAACAACTTTATTTTTACTAATAGTTACTTCAGTAATAATGATATAAGCCATTTATATGTATTTTATTGAAATTATTACTTATTTGTAATTAACTAGAATTGTACGTCTGGCATAGCCGTATATGTATATATATATATATATATAATATATATATAATATATATATATATATATATATATATATATATAATATATATATATATATCTGAAAGGATTTATGGACGAAACAAGGGCTGACATCGCATGCTTCACAGAAGCAAGGAGACTGCGAAAACTGCGAATATTGTATTGATAAGAAAAAGATACATATCGATGGTTACAACTTACTAAGAGCTGATAGAACAGCGAGACGTAAAGGTGGCCGTGCTATTTATGTACGTGAGAGTCATACGGCAGAAACGATAATAAGTAAATGAACCAGCTTCGTGGAACTTTTAGCAGTAAAAATGACTTATAGTCATTTCCAGACCTCCGAACACTCCAACTGAAAAATTCTCGGATGCCATTGCTGATATCAGAAATCTAATAAAGTCCTTAAACTCTCCATCCCCCAATATAATACTGCACGGAGATTTTAATTTTCCATTTGTGAAGTACAAAAGGTGGGAAGAAATATATAATATATACCAGGACAAAGGGGGCACAAGAGAAGACCAGGAGCAAGCAAAAATGTTGATGGTTTTAACAAACGAATTTATGTTAACACAAGAGATAAGGGAAAACACCAGAAAAAATAACTGCCTGGATCTTTTATTCACGAATAACATGAACTTGATTGGTGATATAAAAATAACCCCAACTTTTATCTCAGACCACAACGTAATCGAGAAATCAACAAAGATGGTGACAACATTAAAAGACAGTACTTTTACTCATACTCATACTGAAGAAAGAAGCAAATTTAGGGTTTTTAACTTAAACTCCAAGACTATAAATTGGGAAGAAATCAGGTCACAGATGGCGCAGATAGAGTGGAAAACAGTTTTAGAGAATAAAAACCGAAGAAATGCTAACAACCTTAGAAGAGAAGACGCTGGAAATTTTAGAAAAATATGTTTCGAAAGCACAGCCAAAAGGAAAGAGGAATTGGTTCGAGAGGCAAAAGTGAATAATATTTCGCAAAAGAAAGGGAGTAGCGACGAAGTTAGTTAATTGCAGAGACAACAATACCAGTAGGGAAATACAAGCCCTGATTAAGGGCCATACAGAGAAGGAAGGGGAAAAGGCGGTAGAAATAATAAAGGAAAACCCAAAATACTTCTATAGCTATACGAAAAGGAAACCAAAAACGCACCCCACTATCGGGCCCTCAAGGAAAGGAAATAATGGATTAATCGACGATCTAAAAGAAGTATCTTGAGAGCCCAGTACGAATCAGTTTTCAGTACCCCAAAAAGTGACAAAGCGGTACTTGACAGAGAGGTATTCTTTGAAAAGAAATTACAAGAAGATTGTATAACAGATTTTAATTTTACCCCAGAAGATATAGCGCGAGCTATATGACAACTAAAATCACATTCAGCTGCAGGTCCGGACAAATGGAACGCCTTATTGATTAAAAACTGTAAAAATTAAATAGCTACACTCTTATACTGGACATGGAGAAGATCCCTAGACACTGAAGAAATACCGAGCATCCTGAAAACAGCAAACATTGTCCTAATATATAAAGGAGGGGATAAATCTCAAGCACAGAACTATAGACCAGTGTCACTGACGTCCCATCTCACCAAAGTATTTGAAAGAATAGTTAGAGAGAAAATCTATGACTTCTTGGAGACACTGGAAGGATTCAATGAGAACCAGCACGGATTCGATCAGGAAGATTATTATAACAATATACACGGATTTTGCTAAAGCTTTCGACAACTGTGATCATGGTATTTATAATACTACATAAAATGAAATATATGGGAATAACAGGCAAAGTAGGAAAATGGATCTACAACTTCCTCAGAGAACGTCTGTAGGCTATAAAAATTCAAGGTATATCATCATCAGAATCGGAAGTACGCAGCTCAGTACCACAAGGAACAGTATTGGCTCCCCTCCTATTCATTATCATGCTAACAAACATAGACAATGAAGTGACCAAGAACATCATAGTAACATCCTTTGCAGACGATACAAAAATCAGCAGAAAAATCAGTGATGCAAAAGAGGAGGGAGACCGCACGGAGGGACACGAACAGAATATACAATTGGTCAGAAGACAACAACATGAAATTTAACACCGAGAAATTTGAGCTCTTGAGATATGGAAGAAATGAGGAACTTCAACAGACAGCATATAATGTCCCAGATAGGGAGGAAGTTCAGAGAAACAAAAAAGTGATAGATTTGGGGGTTATAATGACAAATGATGCGAAATTCCATTCCAGACACAAAATCAGATAGCGATAAACATAGCAAAAAGAGTCGCGGGACAGGTACTAAGAACTTTTAAAAGAAGCGACAAAAAAGTAATGATTTCCCTGTTGAAAGCACTGATCATACAAAAACTTGAATACTGCTCAGTCTTGACGTCCCCATAAAAAAAGGAAGAAATTAATAAACTAGAAGAAATT
Organism: Bathynomus jamesi; assembly: GCA_023014485.1. Taxonomy (NCBI): domain Eukaryota; kingdom Metazoa; phylum Arthropoda; class Malacostraca; order Isopoda; family Cirolanidae; genus Bathynomus; species Bathynomus jamesi. The sequence continues at coordinate 372,401 of JAJOZX010001564.1, forward strand.
CAGAGACATTTCACAGCCAAAATTGATGGTTGCAAAGAACTCAACTACTGGGAAAGACTACGTAAACTAAATCTGTATTCCCTGGAAAGAGGAAGAGAGAGGTACACCATAATTTCCATACATGTGTGGAAAATGATCGAAAAATTGATACCAAACCTCAAACTAAACCCAATTACCATTCAAACAACACTAGAGAATAGGAAAGGCAGAATGTGTAGTGTTCCCAAACTAAAGTCCCGACAAGGGACATCTTCAACACTGAAGGAAAATAGCTTGGCTGTCAGGGGTTCAAGACTTTTTAATCAGCTTCCAAAGAACCTCAGGAACGTCACAAGAGTCAAAGTTGAAGTCTTCAAAAGAAGACTAGGTGCCTGGCTTAGAACGGTACCAGATGAGCCGGGTGTGCTTGTCTATGTGCGATGGAGAGCGTAAGAGAGCAACTTGCTCCTCTACCAAGCCAGGCATAGAGGTGGGGCCACCAGCTTGACCTTCGTGTGAAGAGAGACCAACGCACGGAATTGCTATGAGGTTACGAGGTTGTATATACAGGGTGATTCAAAAGTCCTGTTACCCAGATTACATACTACATTTATTACATATAAATTACAGGTTTACATTTACATTTATTACGTGAATTACACAACAATAGCAGCTCATGTTTACAACATATGTTCAAAGTGTGATCCGTGTTCATGAATACAAGCTCGTACTCTTTTTACCACACGCACGAATACGATACGGCCGCAGGTGTAATTTCTTTACAGCTCTCTGTGCACTGGAGTAGGACATCTGCGCCTGTGATGAAAGTTTCCTGAGACTTTTTCTCGGAGACCTTTCTAACCGTGCCCGCACATCCTTAAGCTTTTCCTCAGTTAACAAAGACGGTCGTCCACTCCGTTTCCTGTCGTGTACACCTCCAGTCTCACGAAAACGGGCAACCAGCCGTGAAGTCGCCATCTTATTAAGAACAGGAGCATCAGAATATCTTCCTTGAAACGCTTCTTTCACCTGTGCATAAGACCGCATTGCAAAGTACTGTTCAATAATAAAGACCCGTTGCGCCTAAGAAAAAGGCATGCTGTTCCCACTGAGAACAAAGCACTACTGGTGTTGCGCAGGACACCGTAAAATTCAGGGTTGCCAGATTTTCATGAATACTGTCTCCTAAATTGCTTTCAAAATTCTCCTAAATTCTCCTAAATTCTCATATATATATATATATATATATATTAGGGTGTGACCGTTGCCCTCCAAAAATAAAAAAATGGTCCTACAATGCTGTTCAAAGTTTTAGTGTTGTGTATTTATCTAGGAAACACCCCTGTAAATTTTCTTGGAGATCGGTGCATGTTTGAGCTAGCACCGTCGTACCAGCAAGTATTGCTATTTCAGCTTATGAACTTCATAAATAAGTGTGAAAATAGCACATTTTATCAGATTTTCATTTCCGGGTCTGGAACGCTGACCCACAAATTTTCCACGTATTATTTTATTGCATTTAATTTTAATGATGCTCTTTTCTTTTCCCTTGACAGTGATTTGATGTTGTGAATAGAGAATTTAATCATGGATACACAGCAAGATGATGAGTATGTCAGAATGTTATTGGGCACCGTACCCCGAGAAGAAGAAAAGGAAATAAAGGGCTGCAAACTGCCAACTAATAGGCAGGTCTTACTATGTCTGTTAGCAAACCTTCGGGATATGCATTGGGACCAGGCTTTATCTGCCACCATTGACAATGTGCTTTTGCATTACCAGAAGGCGAATGTCCCGACCATTACAGGCAGGAACAATATTGGCCGAGTGATTAAAACTTACTATGACAAAGACTACATGATGCTTATGAAAAGAATGAGGATAGAAGACGGGCTGATGATCCTGGAATTATGAAGTTTAAATCAGAATTGAGCCTGACGATGAAATTTTATAAGAACACAGTGTTGAAAGACATGGCGGCTGCGAAAAAGGGGAAAACTCAGGCCGAACAAGATGCCATCGATACTGACATACTCTTTATGAAAAGCATGCTAAGTGACAGAGTAGCTACCTACTCTGGGGTAAACAAAGTACTCTCAGAAAAGGTTGAGAAGCGACAGAAAAGGCAGATGCGAGAAGAGAAGCGACAAGAGAGAGAGCAATGTGATCATGCTGAGAATGTACAGGCTGATATTGATTCACCTATTAGCTCTTAGGGAGTTTCCTATTAGGGAGTTTCAATTTTTGTGCCCCATGATATTCTGAAGTCGGCAGAACTTGTTTCATGCAGTGTTCGAAACAACATCTCGCCGACCCAGCTGAGTGCAATTGTTGGCCCCACTGGCTTTGTTCTCGTCCCAAGTACAAGAAAGGACAAAAGAGGAGATGAGGAAGGTTCTAGGACAGTTCATACCCGGACAACTCATACCCGGACAACTCATACCCGGACAACTCATACCTAGGACAACTCATACCTAGGACAACTCATACCTAGGACAGCTCATACCTAGGACCAGAAAAAAAAATGAAAAATTAATGAAAACATTTATTTTGTAAAATTAAAAATTAAATTTAAACATTTAAATTCATGCAAGTTATACATATATATATATGCCCAGTTAGGTTCATTGAATGCCCGGTTAGGTCAACTGAGTACCCGGTTGGGTTCATTGAATGCCCAGTTAGGTCAACTGTACGCCCTTGACGATTGGTTAGGTTTAGTCGTGATATTTTCGCTAAAACTAACGAAAATATCACGACTAAACCTAACCAATCGTCAAGGGCGTACAGTTGACCTAACCGGGCATTCAAATTTTATCCTATATAAATAATGGTTCTCTATTTATTATATGTTTGCAATAAATAATAAATTTGTTATTGTTTTCTTATCTTATTTAGGTTAATTTGCAGAGTTTAAACTTTCGGGGTGGATATAGATGAAAAGATCAACATTGGGGTGGTAATTGTTGAAGAGAGTATGAGTTGTCCTAGGTATGAGTTGTCCTAGGTATGAGTTGTCCGGGTCTGAGTTGTCCGGTATAAGTTGTCCGGGTATGTGTTGTCCTGGTATGAGCTGTCCGGTCACGGATGAGGAAGGCCCTTCTTTGCCATGAAGGCACTGAAGTTACTAAGAGAGTGGGGCTCAATCATGGGGGCTATGGAAAGCCATATCTTCCCCCTGTCCCAGAAAGTGGCACTGCCCTGGTGGACCTAATTGGGCCTGACTCAAGCCGGTTCTTCACCATTTTAGGCATGCCCTATCAGTTTCTCCACAGTCCAGCCAGTGAATGGGCGGATCATGACGACTACCTGAACATGAAACGGGTTGTGGACAAGCTTCAGGTCGTCAATGAGGCTGCAGAGCGTGGTGTAAAGCTTTGCCATGACTTTCTTAATGTTGCCAGGGATGAGGAGCGCTTTCAAGAAGTCCTTCAAGTGGTTGAAAATGACAGACTCCGCGTTCCTAATCAGCGCAAACGATCATCTGTTTCCGAACAGAAATCATGGTTTCTTGCTCTAGAGAAATAATACCTTGTGAATATATGATAAAACCCCTTAATGTACCATGAGAGAATAAGAATGATTAACTTTTTTGTGTTAGTGATAACAGCTTTTAATTAAGACAGGCAAATGATTTGTGTTAATATCCCTTATGATGGTTGTGTAATCTCATATAATATAGGCGCGTATGCCGTATAAGCAAAATCGCTATTTTTCAAATTGCTGGTGCTCACTCGAATATGCATGAATCTTCAAAAAATTACACGTGGGTATTTTTATGTCAATATGCAACACCAAAATTTTGAACAGCATTGTAGGACAAAGTTGGGGCAACTGTCACACCCTAATATATATATATATATATATATATATATATATATATATATATATATATATATATATGCGGAATGCTCTTCTATACAAGCGTCATTCTTTACATTAATTATACTGTGTGTTGTTTGCAGTTAAAAATATATATATATATATGGTACTAAATCAAGACAAAAAGACAAACTCAGTAATAGTATAGCCAGCAGCATGCATAAAAAAGTTATGTTGTATTGCAAGAGAACATTAGACTACTATAATAGGCTAACTGTTCACATTTTCACCTTCTCAAATAGGTTAAATATACAACTCTAATGGACTTTCATAAACAGTTTTCTTACCTTTAAATTGTGGCAAGTTTTCCCAAAATTTACGATAATTTTGATTTTTTGCCATCTCAGAAATCAAAACTTATCTATGACAAAAAGTAGGCCCAAGTACGTTGACCCATATAATTAGCAATATGAAGACAAAGCGCGGCAGTGCTGTTATTCACTAAACCAGCATTTTTTACCTAAAATGTGCGGTATTGCCATTTGATAACTTTGAATAGTCAAATTATAAAAATAAAAAAATTTATAGGCAAAACATTATGACTTTCTTGAATTCCAGCATTCTCCTACATTCTCCTAAAATTATTTTTCATTCTCCAAAAAATTCTCCTACTTAATTTTAGGAGAATTTTTTTCTCCGCAGCCCATTCCATTTTCCTGTTTTTGGAGAATTCTCCTACATCTGGCAACCCTGACTGTCTGGACACGCCACCCTACAGGCGGTGCTGGTGAGTCATCGTGACACGCCAGTAGTACCAACTGTTGGATGCAGGAAATGTTCCAACACATTGTCCCTTATTACGAGACTCTTTCATGATATATATATATATATATATATATATATATATATATATATATATATATATATATATACTGTATATATATAATATTATATATCAGTGTCATCTGGAGCTCATATAGGGGTCAGTTTACTGTAAAATATTACAGGACACTTTTGTCCACCAAGACGCTGAAATGGTTTAACAATAAAATTAGCAATGCTATACGGAAAAGAATAGAGCTTACGAACTACTTAAGTCACATTCCAACCTGACTAATTCAGAAAATTATATGAACCTACTTCAGAGGGTTAAATTCTTAATTACTCGGGATCAGCTAAACGTAATGAAGAAGCTAGAGTTGCCTCAGTCTATAAAGTTAACCCTAAAGAGTTTTTTGCCCGTGTTAATAGAAGAAAGCCAGTTAAAAATTCTGTAGGTTCCCTAAAAGATAAAAATGGCATACTGAAATTCAATGATATATCGTAGATATAGTTAATACATTAAACGAGTTCTTCATTACAGTCTTCACGAAAGAAGACTTAACTGAAGTACCAAATCCCCGGATTACGTATGACGGCAACCATCCTTTAGAGACCATATTGTTTTACGAGAGATGAGGTACAACAACTAATTAACAAGATGAATAACTACAAATCACCCGGGTCGGGACTTATTTCTTCCAGGGATATTAAAAGAAGTTAGTCATAATATTGTTGATGATTTAGTATCCATATTGAAACAATCAATCGAATTATGGAAAGTTCCAACCGACTGGAAATTAGCAAATGTAACACCAATCTTTAAAACGAGTGGTAGGCAAAATCGTTGTAATTACCGCCCGATCAGTTTAACGTCAATTAATTATCGGCAAGCTGTTGGAATTCATTATTACGGAACGTATTGTGTATCACCTTGAATCAAACAATTTAAATTTTGATTCTCAAATGGATTTAGGCGACATAAAACTTGTTTAACAAACCTGTTAGAATTTTTCCATAATATTTATACTTTATACGACGCAACTAGAGTAATAGATACAGTATAGTGTATCTTGACTTCCAAAAAACCTTTGACAAAGTCCTTCACGCAAGATTGATGACTAAAGAATTAGGAATTATCAGACTCGTTTCCAACTGGATTGAAGATTGGCTAAGAGATAGAAAGCAGAGAGTGGTGTAATAAATGGAGTGGTTTTGGAGTGGGCCCCCGTCGGCAGTGGGGTTCCACAGGGTTCCGTTCTGGGTCCTTTACTTTTTATCATCTCTATTAACGCTATAGACGTTGGGCTCCTAAGTACAATTTCTAAATTTGCAGACGATACCAAATTAGGAAATAGCGTAGATAATAATCAGGAGGGCGTAAAAACGCTTCAAAATGATCTTGATAGGTTGGGCGAATGGTTTGCTACTTGGCAGGTGCCATTCAAGTTTGTCAGTAATGATCTCAAACCGTCAAAGCACTGTGCAGAAGTCTAAAAGAGGGCCTTTAAAACACTAGGTTATATTAAAAGACGGTTTCAATTTAGAAACAAGGAGATTGTAATGTACACTAGTTAGACCTCAACTCCAGTATTGTGTGCAGTTTTGGTCTCCGTCCCTTAGGAAAGGTCTAGAAAGGTTGGAAAGGGTACAAGCAAAGACCACAAAGTTGAACCCTTCAATATCAGGCGCGGATCCAGGGGGGGGGGTCGAGGGGTCCGGACCCCCCCCCCCCCCCCTGCTCACGGTGACCAACGATTTTTCGATTGCGTTTGTTTGCTCCTATATATGAAAAATAAGACCTGAAGACTTAAAATGGCTTAAGGTACATGTATCCCGGTTGCCACAAAATTAATTTCCTTAAAAAGAATAAAGAAAAAAAAAGTTTATGTCCGATCCTGAGACATTTCAGACCTGGCCTGGGTGTGTGAACAAGCAGGATTTTGATAACGGGAATATACTTCAAATCCATCGCTTTGCTCGCGCGTCCTATATCAGTAACGAGCCCCACCAAGACTGGACCCCCCTCTGCTTAAATTCCTGGATCCGCCCCTGAATATATATATATAACGTAAAGAACGACGCTTGTATAGGAGAATATTCCACGCAAGATGAGGAGAGAGAACGAAACAAATGAAAAAATGAGGTAACCACCCGGGAATCGAACCCGGGATCTTCCGATTGCCGGTCAGATATGATAACCATTACACCATGGGCCTCACTCGATCAAATGCCGTAATTCTTCTACATACGCGCGGAAACCAATGCCCCAAGGGGGCACCTTCCGCATGCCGTACATTATATACATTTTAACTGCAAACACGCAGTATAATTAACGTAAAGAACGACGCTTGTATAGGAGAATATTCCGCGCAAGATGAGGAGAGAGAACGAAACAAATGAAAAAATGAGGTAACCACCCGGGAATTGAACCCGGGATCTTCCGATTGCCGGTCAGATATGATAACCATTACACCATGGGCCTCACTCGATCAAATGCCGTAATTCTTCTACATACGCGCAGAAACCAATGTCCCAATGGGCACCTCCCGCATGCCGTACATTATATAGAATGTAGAAGAATTACGGCATTTGATCGAGTGAGGCCCATGGTGTAATGGTTATCATATCTGACCGGCAATCGGAAGATCCCGGGTTCGATTCCCGGGTGGTTACCTCATTTTTTCATTTGTTTCGTTCTCTCTCCTCATCTTGCGTGGATATTCTCCTATACAAGCGTCGTTCTTTACGTTAATTATACTGCGTGTTTGCAGTTAAAATGTATATATATATATATATATATATATATATATATAATTAAGGAATACGAAATCAGGGAACAACTGAAAATAGATAGGCGAACAATGATACAAGACTACATATATAAAATACAATTTCGGGCACATTAAACAGTTATATAATGAGATACGGAAGTGGAAGCATGAAGGGAAATACGAGCGTGGAAATTATAGGATGCAAATTATCGAAAGTCCATTTATCGATAAATGATTGAAAAAAATTCGGATTATCGATAATTATCGATAAATTTTCTAATTAAATTAGCTGTCTCATTAATAGAAGAAAAACGCAAAATTATAAGAACAGATTTTAATGAGATCATTCTACATTGTGACAGCCATAGTTATTTAAACAGATTTTAGTTTTTTATCCTTATTAAGGAAGTAACATTTCAAAAGGCATAAGGCATTAATAGTGGCTGGAGAGAGACTGCATCGAATCATCTTCGTTATGAAAATTCCCGCTGAAGAAAATGCACGCTCTGCTTCACAGCTTGTAGGCTTGATGGTCCTTAATGCATCGTACAATCGATCTAGATTTTCGCTTCTCTTTTTCTTTACTTCGTACAATGCGAATTCACTGCCTGCATTGAACATAGAGGACTTACTTAAGGACTCGGAAGTTTTCGATTCCAATTTGCAAGAGAAAATTTGTTCATTTAGCGTAAACTTAAAAAAATCAGGAAGTGATCTGAAATTATCGATAAATCTGCTCGATAATTATACGATAGTTGACTTTCATTTATCGATAAATTATCGATAATATTTTATCGATTGCAACCCCTAGTGGAAATTCACGAATTACAGTTGGTGGATAGATAATGGGACGATGAGGTTTCGGAAACAGATACCAGGCAAAATTAAAACAGTCGAAAGAAAATAAAAATCAAACATTTGAAAGCGAACTTGAGTGAGAACAACAAAGGTATTCTGTCTAGAATTAATAATGAAAGAATAATAACTTAATAATAATAATTAATAATAATAATAATAATAATAATGATAATGATAGAAAGGATAATTGTTATACCGGAACTAAACGATTTCCGGTTTCAGTATTACTTGACCATGTAGACGTGTCCAGGAAATAAACGAATAATCTGAAACTTGTATTGTCTCTTCGATGACTGTTTCTTAAAAAGAAAAAAAAAATTAATAAGATACATACAAATAGAACGGATCATCTGAAGATCAGGGCCCCCCCCCCAGCCTTATTTAGTTAGCCTTATAAGGCTAACTAACGAAAATATCACGACCTAACCTAACCAATCGTTAGGTCAGCTGTACGTCCTTGACGATTGGTTAGGTTAGGTCGTGATATTTTCGTTAGTTAGCCTTATAGAGCTAACTAAAGAAGGTTGGGGGCCCTGATCTTCAGGTGATCCAATAGAACAAATACCATTAGAATTATAAACTGAATCATAAGTCATAAATCATAAACTAAACTATAAATTATAAACACGTTTCATCTGGCTATATTTAAGTCAATAGCTATACAGGTCATTAAACTTTTTAGTAAAAGATTAGAACGCTTAAATCTGTTTACCTTAGAAACCAGGAGTTTGCGCTGTCAGCTTATTTAAGATGATGCTCAATGAAATAGAGAGGATAAACTACAGGAAATTATTTTCAGTTAATACCAATCCGACGAGAAAAATAATGGCTTTAAATTGGAACTAAAAACATTTAGTACCTCCATCTGCGGAAATTTTTTCTATAAAATAGTTAATATCTGGGACCAACTTCCCGCGGAGTTTGTTCCAAGCCAAAGTGTAAATATGCTTAAAAATAGGCTGGACAAAGTTCTGAATACACTCTGAGTTTAAGACTGTCCCCACATAAAACATAGTTTAAGAATCGCTTAAATAACTATTCTGAAAATATTATTATAACATAATCCTGCAAGAGTTTGTTTAAATGCTTCCTCCTACACTTAGTCCTCACTCTACTTTAGAGAGACGTCTCTGGTTGCATTGTGCCCCACATAGCCTGATTAACCATCGAGCAACTCATTGTTTGATCACTTGCCTCATAAACACCTCTAAGTGAAAGATTCTTGAATTCGCCGTAGCAACAATGGGTGATCACCCACGAAATATTCCATACTCCATAAGCATGGGCGTACGGGATAAGTAGTCTCTGGGAGGTCCAGGTGTTTGGACCCGACAAGAAAGATGTTGCTCAGAGCTTCAGACCGACATTTCCATAACCTAAAAAAAAAATTATTGAGCTAGCACATTAGCTTTAGTTTTTTTGATTAGTTTCTTGATGTCCCCTCAGTGTCACACTTTGTTTGGCAAGGAAAATTAGGGTTTCAATAATTTTGGTCAAGTAAGCTCGGTTTTGCCGGACTTCTCCCTCATGTTGTTTCATCAACTCCACATGAATTCCACTTTGGCGAAGATTTTGTGCCTCTGAGGATAACCATGCTAGCATATGATTTTCATGATGGATACTTTTTGCATGTTTCTCAAGTCTGTGCGTAGAACTCCATTTCTTGAAAATAAAAGACTTCTGACTTTTAGGGCCAAACTTATTACATGCATAACAAGATGCTTCATCCTTTTCTATATCATATTCAATCCAGCGATAATCATTGTACCATTTCATTTTAAACCTTCTCTTATGACCGGAGATGACTGTAATTGGATATTGTTTTAAGATCGGTTGCCCTGGACCTTCTGGCCCAGTGAGTACTGTGGCACTAGAAGCATTTGGTGCCACATAAATTTTCTCCTGTCTGATGTGGGTTTCTTCTTTGTCGTCATTCTCCTCCTCTCTCTCCTTATCCTCTTCATCTTCAACCTCTTCCTTTTCTTCATCACTACGAGAGGCTTTTTCTTCATTAAGTGCTTTTTCTCTTTCATTTTCTTCTTTCACCTTGTCTGCTTTTCCGTCATCTTCCAGCAACTGTTCAGCTCCTATTGTTATTGGAGATTCCTCAGAGTCAGAGATACCAACACAAACATCATTAACATGCGCTGCTTTTCTTGGAAGTTCTGCCTCAGTATGAAAAAAACTTGAAATCTTTGACTGAGATTGTGGCAGCACACAACAGACAGTATCAGGAGTTCTCCCAGACAATATCAAACTTTGATGATGTTTATTCATATGTCTAACTTTGAAATCATTGTCAAAAATTTCATTGCACGCAACACATTTGACTTTGTACTTGTTGCTATGTTATCGTTTTCGTAAGTTAATTTTTTGAGACATTTTGTTTTCCAACAAAAAGCCATAAAAGTAAATCTGAAATAAAAAATAAGGAAGATAATTTAAGGTGATTGGAAAAGTAAAAACGATAATGCAAAAGGTAGGCAACAAAACTCGAGTTTTTCATGAAGTATGAGAAAAATACAGTAATATAAATTATAATGATGCTATTATGTAAATTACTCTTCAGTTTTATGTATTTAAAATCAGATGCATACGAGACAAGACGACTGTACAGTGTACGGGTGTATACAACCATACAAGTGGTCAAATAAAATTAATTTGTAAAATAATTTCGGTTCACAGTTTTGCCTTCTAATCCTGTTTTCGTCCCTTTTTAATTTTTCTCTCATTCACATCATGTGATGGACCCGACAGTGAGGCAAAATGGACCCGACACAAAGGTTGACTGGTGGGTCCAGGACCCCCCCAAACACCCCGCCTCCTACGTCCATGTCCATAAGGGACAAGTACACGGGGATAGACATAGAGAGTTTAACCTTTACCTTTCTTAATCCTTTTGGGGGCTAGCCTGAAGTAGGCCATGAGGTCTTTGTTGGACCAATACCTCGGTAAATAAAGCTGTAAATATTTTGTATAAAATAAAAACCATACGTTCGAGGTTGTTGTGACGATACCAAGTAGTTGTTATAAAATCAGCATAAATATATTATTAATAATTAGTTTATACAACGGTGATATCTAGTGTACGAATTCTGTGTGTGCATACTGTAAGTGTAGAGCTTACTTATATATTCTCCTCTTTCTTGTAAAATTTCCATGGCTACTTTTCCAGGGTCAAAGTATTTTCTTCACCTTTTTCCTACCCGCCTCTGGCGGGGGAGGGAGCGGAGGGTGGAAAGAGAGCCATATGCCTTTCTATTCAGTTTTCTACCACTGCTAGACCGAAAGGTCTTTGAGTCGTCCTCATGTCCTTGTAACTATCTATCTATCTATATATATATATATATATATATATATATATACCACTGCTAGACCGAAAGGTCTTTGAGTCGTCCTCATGTCCTTGTAACTATGTATATATATATATATATATATATATATATATATATATAATATATATATGATGAATAAAACCACGAAGGAAAGGTTTTATTCATCATAAATATTTTTCACGTGTTACTTTCGTGAAATAATTTTCATATATATATATATATATATATATACCTTATGAACCTTATGTTGTTTCGTGCGTTGGTCTCTCTTCACACGGAGGTCAAGCTGGTGGCCCCGCCTATATATATATATATATATATATATATATATATATATATTTTAACCGAATTTAAGTCGTTCTGAAAATCCACTTTCCGTCACACGTCCAAAGTCACAGAGCCAATGTAAATGTTGATCATGCTTCAGTAGCTCAAAACCCAAATGCTGATCATGAATTGAGGCCAAGGAGAATTTTGGAAATTGAGGACACCTTTCAAAACACAAGAAGAAGCAATCCAGAACTTAAGTAATTTAAGTAACTCAAGAAAGTGTGTTTAGCCTTTTGATTTCGTAATTATTACGCGCACAATTTCCTTATTTATTCCCAAATCAACGGAGAATCATTTGCAATGTTTGTCTTTATTCCTTCGCGCGAGTTTTCAGTATTTTGTAATTTTAAGTAATTCTTCCATCTCGTTTCGAGCAAAATGTATTATTGAGGTTGTTTAACTTCCTTTTCGCAACATCGAAAGTCATATGATGGAGGGGACCTACAGCTTTATGTAGGACCCAAACCATGGGTCGCTACATAATCTGGACGCGGAGGACGGTCTTCCCATCCAGACCCACTGTCATTTAACTTCGCTGATCGGTGAGAAGCAATGTTATGACATTGCCTACGACGTAGTCCTTATTTCGAGCAACATTTGATGGAGAGAAAATTTTATGAAAGATTTCAAAATATATTGTACGCGCGCGTGCGCTCGCACACACACACACACATTATATATATATATATATATATATATATATATATATATAATATATATATAATATATATATATATATATAACCAACGTTTCCAACACAGCGTGCCAATAGATTAAGTCATAGATAGGAAGCAAAGTCTTCACTGAGGTTTTTATACAGAGTACCTCCACCCATTCAGAGAAAGAACAGCTCCCAGCATCATTGCCGAGAGAGCAAACGCGCTAACAAGGCTTCCGTACGTGGTTCATCACCAGAGGAAGCAACTGTGCTTTGTTTTATCATAATCGAATGAGTGGGCAACCTCATAATCATATTGATGCTTGTGTCGTTACTTTGCATTGCAGACTCTGTCATCTCTGTAAGTCCGAGTGCGTGATTCTTCAGGAGCAAGTTTGTGGTTCCCCTCATATATATATATATATATATATATATATATATATATACAGGGTGGGCCGTAAGTTTCCATACATAGGAAAAATAAACATTTTTTTATGGACAACCATTTTTATTTATATAATATGCTCTACATGGTTGCCATTGTTTTGAAAACACATTTCAATACGTGTTCCCCACTGTTGATGAACACGCATTAGCACAGTTGACGTTATGCTTGTAATGGCGTTGGTGATACGTTCCTTTAGATGATTTATGTCTCGTATCTTTTCCTGATACACCATGGCCTTCAAGTGCCCCCAAAGATAGAAATCAAGGGGGGTGAGATCTGGGGATCTGGGAGGCCACTCCACAGGACCACGCCGACCAATCCAAGCATCCGGAAACTGCTGATCCAAATACCGACGCACGTGAAGACCATAATGAGGTGGAGCTCCATCTTGCTGGAAGTAAACTGGGAAGTTACCTTCCTCGTTTAGCAGGGATGGGAAAATCTTTTCTTGCAACATGTTAAGATACCTTTCGGCATTAAGATTTCCACTGACAAAAATTGGTCCAATAATTCTGTCACCCCATATCCCGGCCCACACCATCACTTTACCGGCACCTTGCATCTTCGTCGGACTCAGCCAGTTAGGGTTAGCATTACTCCAATAACGTATGTTTTGCCGATTAACCTCTCCATTGACGTAAAAATTTGCTTCATCAGTAAACAAGATCTTACGTCAAACGCATATTCTTAGGGTATCTGAAACATAAAAACAAACGTTAATTTTTCCTATGTATGGAAACTTACGGCCAACCCTGTATATATAAAGGATGAACAGGAAAACCCGGGCATATAAACATTTGAGGGTATGTAACATTTTTGTTATATACCCAACAAATACTCGTACATTTCCATCTTCAGTTTTATAAAAATTTAATTTTACAGTTAAACATTTTATAATTTGTTTAAAAATAAAAATAAATAAATGTTAGAAAACAATAAAGAATAAAAAAAAAAAAAAATAATTAAAATAGGTAAATTAAAATGGAATAAGACAATAAAATTCACTTAGAATATTATCGTTGTTGTGTATCAATATAAATATTCATATTTTAAAATATTGAAATACGAAAGCCATAAAAAGAATTAATATAAACACGTTAAAAAGTTAAAAACTCTCGTGTAATAATGAACTAAAAGGGCGAAACGTAAGCGTTCAGAACCGGTCTGTTTTTTAGCATATACAAAGATATTAAACAGTGGAGGTCCGCAGGTTGGTTACTATTAACGGTGTTTATAATTTGAAAGGAGGAAGGGTCAATGGGATGGTCTAAGGCAGGGGTGGGGAACCTGCGGCCTTAAGGCCGCATGCGGCCTTTTGGGGTACTAGTTGCGGCCTTCTGCCTACTTGACATTCAGAATTCATACCGTACGATAATGGACAGCAACTGATACCCTTTTAGGGCTTTAGGCTATTTCATTAGATCATGGTTTCAGTTTCACTGCTTCTTACACATTACAAGCCTTCTTTATGGCTTGAACAATAGGAAATATGGCAACGCTGCCAGTTGAAACTGTTGTCTTGTTTCGGCACAACCTACTGTTGTGAATCAACGTTTTTGTATGTGACTCAAATCAAAACGCGCTTGAGATCTCAGATGACGAATATGCACCTGTAGGACCAACTAAAACTACGGTTAACGATGTTGGAACCAAATGTACGACTCCTGTCCCGCAATAAGCAGTCACAAAAAAGTCATTAAATGGTTTATTACTTTTTCACTTAATATTAACATCATTTCACTTAATATTAACATCATTTCACTTAATATCATTTTTCACTTAATATTAGTTCTATTGTCAATTATTCCCCCCCCCCCCCCCCCCCCCAAAAAAATAAATGCACTTGCTGAATTTTTTATTTATTATAAAAACCCTCACGTATTATCAAGTTTGATTTAAAATTAGTAAATATGTAGATTGTAGACTAAAATATGACATTTTGTTGTACTGTATATGTTAAATACTCAGCATGCGGCCTAATAGGGTCTTGGTTAAATGAAATGCGGCCTTCCAATGAAAAAATGAAAAAAGGTTCCCCACCCCTGGTCTAAGGCGAGACAATGGTCTCTGACTGAAGATTTTGAAGGTCTGTTTAGAGGATATGGAGTTCGATTCCCCAATGCTCGTCTATCCTAAAATATTGTTAACATTGTAAAATTCCGTTTTTATAACAATGAAGATAGAAACGTATTTCTGAAACGTCTGCTTGTACCTTTCACATTTTCCAAATAAGGTTATATACTTGGGTTTTCTTGTTCATCCCTAAATTGCGCTTCCCAAAGAACAAGCCTCTAAATGAAGTTATATACAGGGTGTCCCATAAGCAGTGCCGGATGTAGATGTATGCGGAGTGTGCTGCCGCACAGGGCCCTCACATTTTCGTGGTTGCATAAAACAATTTAATTGCTGCTGCGTTAATGTGTTAACAACTTAACATGTCCCGGTAATTGGTTTATCTGTAGCGTTAAATAGTAAAGAAAAAGATCAAAATGGGTGAATTCATGGCTAAATCATCACCAAGAACTTCAAGTCTACATTTCCGAACGTCGAAATCATGTTGCGTATGTACTTCTGTTTCATGATTGAGTATTGAGTTTATTAACATTATCAGTGACTTTGCTTGTCGAAAAGCACGCAAAGTCTTTCTGGAAATAATTTTTTTTTTTTTAATACAATTGTTTTTTGAGATGTTTGTGTTTTAGTAAATAAAAGGAAACAACAAACAGGCTTCCGAAATTTGACCCCGCACAGGGCCCCCACAGCTTCACCTCGCACAGGGCCCCCACAAATTGACCTCGCACAGGGACTCCACAAACCTAAATCCGGCGCTGCCCATAAGTCCGGTTTCATAGAAAAATTTATTTTAAATTAAATTTATAAAATTAATTCTCTTACATTAGAACGAAAGCAAATGTTCGATGTCTTGTTTTGGGACCCTTTTTTGGTTGCAAGTAGAGTAACACGAAATGGCTAATATGGACGTTAAATTCGTGAGGAAAAGACGGAGGTCTTTTCTTCACGAGTGTAACTCGCTTCCAAATAAGCCAGTGCGTGTTATTCTACCTGCAACAAAAAGGGGTCCCCAAAAAAGACATCAATTTGAACATTTGTTTTAGTTCTAATCTATTACTTTGGTAAATTTTCCACTAATACCGGATTCATGGGGGCACCCTGTATACATATATATATATATATTAGTAACGAGATTTTTATTTGTATTAAATCTCTCTCTCTCTCTCTCTCTCTCTCTCTCTCTCTCTCTCTCTCTCTCTCTCTCTCTCTCTCTCTCTCTCTCTCTTTATTTGCAGGATAGAAAATATGGGTTATTCAAAATGCTTCCAGTATCAAAGAAACTACTCCGATTTCGTTTCCTTGACTTACAATGAGTCCCTTTCTGCGACATCAGAAGATCCTTTGATTCAACGAAAATGTTCCCATTGGATCTACGATACAAAGATATCTAATTCTACTTTGATATCGGAAGTAAATCAGCTTTGATTAATTTACTAACTCAGTGATGTACAAAAATGGCATATTGTGTAATTACTCGAGAAACATGTATGGAACGGCTGATAATTCTGACTTGAATTGCAAGATCGTTTGTAGTCAGAGTTAGTAGTCTGTTGTTATTAGTTAGTAATCGGAGAATTAACCAGTGCTCTTTCTTTCCGTAGTGGGATTTGGTCTGTGATCGTCATTATCTGAGGTCTTTTGTGCAGAGTGTCTTTATGGCCGGTACTTTGGTGGCATCGCTACTGGGAGGATATTTGGCCGACAAGTGAGTTACTACACACACACACACACACACACACACACACACACACACACACACACACACATATATATATATATATATATATACATATATATATATATATATACAGGCCCTCTCAGAGGTCCAGAAAGACCCGGGCCACTTCCAGCTTTTGAGGCCCACAGCTAAACCCAATTATTACTTTCACTGCAAAACATTATATTCAAACCTGAAAATTTCTAAATTTGAGGCCCTCCTTAAGCTTGAGGCCCAGGCCAAATGACCCTCCTATCCCCCCTCTGATAGGCCCTGTATATATATATATATATATATATATATATATATATATATATATAATATATATATGAAAGTTATTTCACGAAAGTAACACGTGAAAAATATTTATGATGAATAAAACCACGAAGGAAAAGAAACACAGAGTAAGTATAATATATATAATATATATATATATATATATATATATATATATATATATATAATACATTTAACTGCAAACACGCAGTATAATTAACGTAAAGAACGACGCTTGTATAGGAGATATTCCGCGCAAGATGAGAGAGAGAGAACGAAACAAAGCGTCGTTCTTTACGTTATAATATATATATAATATATATATATATAATATATATAGTATAGAAATAAGAAATTGTGGGAGGAGCATACACATTTGTAAGGAAAAATCCCAATTTTAACACTTTGCTCGAATTCAACACAAGCTCAAATAAATTGTTTACAACCAGTTTTAGAGATAATACCTAAATGATATATAGGTCACAAAATTATATAAAAATAGAAGAATAATTAAAGAAATAAAATAAAAATAAATTGAAAAATGTAAAAATTGTAAGAGGAGCATACAAATTCAAGCTCAAATGGATTATTTACAACCTATTTTATGGATAATGCCTAAATAATATATATGTCACAAAAAAATAAAAATAAAGAAATAAAAATAAAAATGAATTGAAAAATTGTTGTAACCATGAAATTTGCGTGCAGAAATCTTTTGTAAAATAAGTGCAGAAATTTTAGTTTTAAGATTTCGTTGTGTACATCTCTAAAAGCAAGGTGGTTTGGCTTATAAATATTCATGAACGAATAAATCAGAAATGTTTCAGATTGTTTAACGTTTGTTCTATCTTAATTCGGATTCTCAGGGAAGTGATAAAGCCGAACCACGTTGGGACAGAGGTTTATCACCGAGACCCGGCCCAAAAGGAAGGACAATCCAACGGATTTGGGTGTATATGCGAAATGGTTGGGTTCCTCTTTCGTGGGTCGGAAAAGTTTTGGATTCGTTTTGCGGGATGGTGCGACTTTTGTAAGGCAGATTCGAAGACGCTTGATAAAATTGAACCACAACGTGAGTTATAAAATTGGGACTTCGAATCTGTTAGCTTTATTTAAATGTATTCCTGGGAAAAGGAGGAGTCTATGCTTGGAAGTCGGGTCCAACTCCAATCAGGGGCACAAGATTCCTGGGAAACTTAGTGAAGACTTTCTTCTCTTGTGTATGGGTAATAGATTTCCGGGGGACGGCCTTGAGAGAAACAAATGGTATGATAGGTTTTCAAAATACTAGAAGGCGTGTTCCTTAAAAATTGTAAAGTAAATTCGAAAATTTTTAAGTCAGTTGGTAGTCGTCCTCCTTGAAATTAACTGTGGCGAAATAAACTCTATTAGACTTGTGGTGTAAGAAAAAAAATCTAGAAGTCTCATGATTGTAATTAAGAACTTGTATTGCATTTCATTCATTTACGCGAAACTTGTGTATAAGAATTTCATTGTTAGCGACCGGAAGACGAGAACTTGGGTAGAAGATCTGAACCACTGTTAGTTAATAGACCAAACATTTTGTGAAATTTAAATTAAGTTACCCTAAGTTAATCCAAAGTAAATGTTAAACGGTCCGTCTGTGCCCTAGTTTGCATGACCCGTCTATTGGCTGACGAAGGGAGCCACTGCATTGGGCGGATTTTCGCGTAGTTGTATGCGAGCGATAAGTCTACGGTCTTTACGTAGAACAATTGAGAGTAACGGTATACCTCCATTCGTAAGTAACCCATCTCTTCAATTCTCATGGTCGATTTTGACCACTTCATTTCTCGTTATTTGTTTTGTTGCACTAAAATATAAAGCCCCTCTATATAAATGACTTAAATTCAGATAACTGTGAACGTTTTTCTTTGGATTCATAAGTGGATTGTATTGTACAGAAAGTTGGTAAATTTAATTGATTTAAATTCAGGTCACTGTGAACTTTGCCTGTGAATTTATAATTGGATTGTATTGTATGAAAAATTGGTAAATTTACTTCAGAATAAATTTCCTAAATTCATGTACTGTTTCGAGTGACATTTAATAAACTTTATAAGAGGGCGTGTGTTGTTTTAGATACCTTGCAATAGGCCTCTCTTGTAAGCTGAGGGTCAATTAACATTCAAAGATTGAAATTCAAAGTAGGCTTTCAGTAAGCCGAAAGGAACTTACGCCTATCAATTTAAAGGGCCTTCCGTCTGGATAGGCCGAGTCATCCTGAACGAACAGAAGAAATAATTTGAAATAGAATTAAAGGGTAGCGCCCAACTTAAAAGGTGTCAGTGAAGTGAATTAACATAATTAAAAGGGTGTACAGTACCATAAATAAATAAACGGGTTGGGCACTACATAAATGGTGTCAGAAGTTGCAAAAGAAAGAAAGGTGCGCACACCTAAGTAAAAGAGTTGCGCACAACAAAATAAAAATAAAAATAAAAATTGTAAGAGGAGCATACAAATTTATAAGGGAAGAATTACCAAAGACTTAGCACTCTGCCCTTCTTGTTTAAATCCCTTCTGAACGAATTCAAAACAACGGGATTGAGTTGGAAGAGACCTTTGCTCATGTTAAAGTTATTTGTAATTTGAATAACATCAGACTCAAGAATATTTCTATTAACAATGTTGCTAGAATGAAACAAAACTGAAGCATTATGCCAATCAATACAATGGGATGATTCTGACAAATGGACAAAAAGAGCACTGGACGACTGTCCCGTTCTAACGGAATATTGATGCTGTTTTACACGTGTGTGCAAATCCTTTCCCGTCTGACCTATGTACAGTAAAAGGAATCACATTGTTTACAACCACTTTTATAGATAATGCCTGAATTATTTTTTGCTATGATATTTTTCATAATATTGTTATATGAAAATACTAAATTAATATCCAAAAGTTTAAGTACATTGGCAATGCCTAAAAAGCCCGGGAGAAATGGAAGTACTAAAATATTCTTTGACAAAGTGCGAGAGTTATTATTCACACGATAGAAGGTTCGTTTTCCTTGTTAAGACAAGATTCCAGAAACGCAGGTGGGTAGCACAGATCACTTCCAATACCGTTGATTTTTTCTAATTCGGCATCGATGTATTCCGGACTGGCGATCCTAAGAGCGCGGAGAAACATTGAGGAAAATATGGCCTTCTTAATGGGGGTGTCATGTCCAGAGTAAAACTGCACGTAGGACAAATTATTTGTTATTTTCCGATAGATACTAAACTTAAAACCTGGGCTTTCCCTATGTACACGCACATCCAAAAACAAGTTTTTGGGATGGTCATGGGCAACCCATTGTCGCCCCTCCTCTCCAATATTTATATGAAGTTTTTCGAAATTACTTACATTCCGAGAATCCTGGGTTGGCATCCCTTGGTTGCGGTACGTCGACGATATTTTGTGTATCTGGCCCATGAATCGTGACCTGGATGACTTCCTCCTTCACTTAAATGATCAAGTCCCTTCTATTAAGTTTACTTTAGAAGTGGAACAAGACAACTCAATCCCGTTTTTGGATGTGCGTGTACATAGGGAAAGCCCAGGTTTTAAGTTTAGTATCTATCGGAAAAAAACAAACAATTTGTCCTACGTACACTTTTACTCGGGACATGACACCCCCATTAAGAAGGCCATATTTTCCTCAATGTTTCTCCGCGCTCTTAGGATCGCCAGTCCGGAATACATCGATGCCGAATTAGAAAAAATCAACGGTATTGGAAGTGATCTGTGCTACCCACCTGCGTTTCTGGAATCTTGTCTTAACAAGGAAAACGAACCTTCTATCGTGTGAATAATAACTCTCGCACTTTGTCAAAGAATATTTTAGTACTTCCATTTTTTCCCGGGCTTTTTAGGCATTGCCAATGTACTTAAACTTTTGGATATTAATTTAGTATTTTCATATAAAAATATTGTGAAAAATATCATAGCAAAAAATAATTCAGGCATTATCTATAAAAGTGGTTGTAAACAATGTGATTCCTTTTACTGTACATAGGTCAGACGGGAAAGGATTTGCACACGCGTGTAAAACAGCATCAATATTCCGTTAGAACGGGACAGTCGTCCAGTGCTCTTTTTGTCCATTTGTCAGAATCATCCCATTGTATTGATTGGAATAATGCTTCAGTTTTGTTTCATTCTAGCAACATTGTTAATAGAAATATTCTTGAGTCTGCT
Source organism: Bathynomus jamesi (assembly GCA_023014485.1). NCBI lineage: Eukaryota > Metazoa > Arthropoda > Malacostraca > Isopoda > Cirolanidae > Bathynomus > Bathynomus jamesi. The sequence goes on from JAJOZX010001564.1 coordinate 393,696, forward strand.
GTTATTCAAATTACAAATAACTTTAACATGAGCAAAGGTCTCTTCCAACTCGATCCCGTTGTTTTGAATTCGTTCAGAAGGGATTTAAACAAGAGGGGCAAAGTGCTAAATCTTTGGTAATTCTAACCTTATAAATTTGTATGCTCCTCTTACAATTTTTATTTTATTTATTTTTTTATTTTTCAATTCATTTTTATTTTTATTTCTTTATTTTTATTTTTTGTGACATTTATATTATTTAGGCATTATCCATAAAATAGGTTGTAAATAATCCATTTGAGCTTGAATTTGTATGCTCCTCTTACAATTTTTATATTTTTCAGTTTATTTTTGTTTTATTTCTTTATTGTTATTCTATTTTTATATAATTTTTGTGACCTATATATCATTTAGGTATTATCTATAAAACTGGTTGTAAACAATTCATTTGAACTTGTGTTGAATTCGAGCAAAGTGCTAAAGTTGGGAGTTTTCCTTACAAATGTGTATGCTCCTCCCACAATTTCTTATTTCTATACTATATATGTATCAGTGGCGTGCGGTGACCTTCGAGGTTGGGCATGCAATAGTTACTCACAGGGGCGTCCGCAGGAATTTTTCCAAGAGGGGGCTCAGCTACAAAAATGATAACACAAAGTGCGAGCGAAGCGAGCACTGAGCATGCAGCTAGGGGGTCTGGGGGAGCGCTGTAAGCTCCCCCCGGGGTCCGGGCCAGAGCCCCATAAGCCAAACGAATTTTAACTAATGATACATTTTCATGGAAAAGAATGGTGTCAAAATATCTCTGTGATGCATTTGCATCAACCACAGACGATGGGTTATCAAGAGCATGTTTCGATGAAGTGCATGAGCATGCAGCTAGGGGGTCTGGGGGAGCGTTGTAAGCTTCCCAGCGGGGTCGGGACCCGGAAGCCAAACGAATTTTAACTATTTCAGCCATTAAATTGGAAACTAAACACTGACTAAGCTGCAATAGAATTATAGAAGCCGTTGCGTGGGCGAACATAAATTTCCAGGGGGGGCAACTGCCCCCTCTTGCCGCCCCCCTTGCGGACGCCCATGGTTACTCATGCATTCTACTGAATTATTTCTTAAATTAATTCAATAAGAGGAACCATTAGTTTCGTAACATAGTAATGGGATCACTGATAAGTACATCTAAATTAAAAAAAGACCTATAAAAAATAAGAATTATTATTTACTTACCTCATTTATAAATTAATTCAATTCTTCGATCCTTCAGGACAAATATGTTTATTATCTTTTCATAGAAATCTTCTGATTTAATTAAATGTTGGATCAAATCTTTTTCAATAGACATAAGGGCTAACCCTGAAATCCTTTGCTCTCCTGTTGTATTTCTTTGGTAAGTTTTAATTCTCTTCAATGCAGAAAAGGATCGCTCTACAGAGGCAGTCGTAGAAGGAATTGTCAAAACCAAATTGCAAAGCTTGAAGAGTTCTGGCATAGCATCAATAAGATCCTTGGTATAAATATAATGCATTAAATTGCATACACTTTGCTTTATAAAGTCCTCTATTGAATACAAAACACATAGTTCACTCTGAAGACGAATTATATCAAAAAAATCACCATAAGTGGCCTTTAACGAATTTAAAGCATCCACTGGAAATTTTTTGCAATATTCTTCAGCTTTGCTAAAATTGAGAAGCTCCAGGAATTTAAGCTCTTCTAATGATGAATATCTTACTTTTAATTGGTCAACTATTGTGCCAATAATTTTGTTATAGAGGATTCTGTAATGCTGTTGTGGGTCAACAGATTGGTCAGATTTATTCCTGCATCTCTTAGTTTGGTTTGCTGCATCTATGCCATATTTTTCCTCCAAAGTTTCATAAAACATGAAAAAGTCGTCCAGTTTATTTCGAGCATTGTTCTAGTTTTATCTATATGCTCTTTGCAGTACACAATGTCAAGATTTTTGGTCTGAAGGATGTTAAATAAAACATCAGTGAAGGAAAATATATCACTAAATACTTCTAATAAAAACAGGAACTCAGGATCTTTTAAATTGTGTCGGAATCCAATTGCAGAATTTATAGTGACTTCATCCCATGATTCAGGATTCTCAATGATGTTTTCAAAAAGGCTGTTTAAGAAATCTAGATTTTCTTTTGCGGTATTAACTAGACGCGAGGAGTAATTCCACCTAGTTGCTGCAGCTTTGGGAAATCTTTTTTTAACAATATTATCCAACGCATTGGTTCTTTTGGGTGATTTAGTAAAAAACGTACCCAGTCCATTTATTGTAGAAAAAAATATTTTGCATTCTTTCATAGCAGAGCATGCTTGTGAAAGAACTAAATTTAGCACATGGGCACAACAATGAATAAAGATTGCAGATTCATATTTCTGCCTTACCTTTGACTGCAACCCATTTAATTGTCCTGCCATTGTAGCAGCACCATCGTAGGTTTGTGCAACTAATTTATTTTCACACTTCCAAGTTTCAATGCATTTAAATACGTGTTCAGATAAAGCATTTGCTGAACGGTCTGCACTCACATCGTTAAACCCGATAAATCGTTCTTTAGCAACACAATCTTTTGTAACATATCGCAAAACAGTTGAAAGTTGTGAATAGTTTGATACATCGGACGTTTCATCTAGAAGAATAGCAACAAATTTTGCCTGATTAAGTTCATTTTCTATTTCATTCAACATTGCCTTTTGAACCGCATCGATCAAGTCATTTTGTATTCTGTTTGAGAGACCCGAGAAAATAGAAGCTGTATCTAGATGGTTTGCCAATTTTTCATCATACTTACTGAATAAATATAAAAGTTCTTTATAATTCCCGCGATTATTGGATGCATCAGATTCAAAATGACCACGAAATGATAACTCTTGTCGACCTAAAAAAATAACTGCATCAATCAATCTTCGCATAATAGCTCTGTTTTGTTTAACCTTTTCATTATGCTGCTGTATGCTTTGTCTTTTATGAATATCTAATTGTAAGTCTATGCGAACATTTCCGAATGTTTTAAGATCGATCAGAGATTTTATGTGTCTTTGAGAACGTTCATGTTTTAGCATAGCTATATGTAGATTATTTAATCATCGTATCCCTTCTCATTCCAAACAGTTTTTTAAATTAAATAACAAGCATGGCCAGCAAAATAACTTATTTAACTCAGCACATCCTGTTAACCAGTTTTTTTCTTTCGTATAAATTAGTTTCAAAATGCCTCACACATTTCTTGTTGGAACTCCGTAAATTAGGTAATTTCGGCATAGGCCTTCCATGATTTATAATATAATTAATTGTCTCGCTTCAAAGTCTCTTTTTGAAAAACCATTCTTCAAAAGTTCTTCTATAACACACATTTCACCCATTAGGGCTGATATTTTGAAAGATATTTAAGAAATGAATAAATTAAGTGGCAATAAAAGTTAAAACACAGAACGCGCACATGCGGGATGCATTTTCGGAATTGCATGTGAGTCGACGATATTTAACGAAAAAGAATTTGAGTCACTACTGACTCGCGGAGGATTTTTCAATGGCCGCACTAATGCAATTCGTTTGTTGCATCTGGGATGCAAGAAAAACGATGTTTTATTATGGCTTAAGAAAAAAATATTTTCCTTTAGTTTTCTCAAACAAATTAATTCAATTTTTAAGTAATTTTTTACTGCTTTTAAATGTTGTTAGATAAATTACTTTTTAAAATTTATTTTTGTATTTACGAAAAATCAATGGTCATGCAGTGCATGACCTGCATGCCCTAAATGCACGCCACTGATATGTATATATATATATATATATATATATATATATATTATTTTTTTTGTTGTTGTTGTTGTAACCTATATATTGTCTTAAACTCTTTATGTACTTTAGTGTTCCTGAGGATGTCATTAGACGAAAGCGCTTGAGCACCACTCTGTGTTTCCTTTCCTTCGTGGTTTTATTTATCATATATATAGATAGATCAGTGGCGACGGAGGGGGTCAGGCACGTAAGGCTGAGCCTGACCTATTATTTCTCCTGCTAGGGACTTAAAAAAAACTAACATAAAAAAAAAAAAACAATCCCATCTTTTGTCAAGTTGTCAGGCTAAAAATTTCCATCCATCCCTCTTTCATCTAAACCCCATTTCCCCAGTGAGGGTGGGGAGAGAGACGCGGGAAGAGAGGGAAGATATGTGACTAAAATTTTGAGTCCGATATCTTTACTTTATAAAACATGTCATAATGATTATGTTAGGATTTATAACTAAGATTTATAACTATTTGCATATACACTATGACTGTACATAAAGTTAATTATTACTGTATTATTATGCATCTTCTCAAATAACAAAGCCTTACAACTCGCATAAAAATGCACAATTCCACGTCTTATCAGGCAAACAATTATAAGCCTGACGTCTCTCTTTGAAACATGTTATGTTGTAAATCTTTTTTTTTAAACTTAATCTTGTTTTCAATAATATGCATATTATATACTTTCTAAGGTGGGTTGGGTGGAAAATAACTGTCCAAGTTACTTATCATTTAAAAATTAATTTACTCCAAGGAAAAATTTGGTGAAAGAACTAATTAATAGATTTGAGTTCATGTACTAGGGGCACTCAATATATTTTGCCCCACCCTTTTTTCTTAGCTAAATAACAGGCCATGGGGGCTGAAATGTCTTTTGGGCCGTAAGTTTGAACTTTCTGAACATAACCGGATTTTTCCAGTTTGAACCTCCCCTCCTTGTATAAAACCGCTTTTAAACGCTCTTGTATAAAACCGATGGTTAATGCAGTTTCGAAAATGGCGTCTGACAGTGATGTGCGTCGTAAACAGAGGCTGTTATCGAGTTCTTAACCGCAGAGAAGGAAACAGTTGGAAACGTCTACAAAACGTTTATGGAGATACTGTTGTTGATCGAAGCACAATTGGACGCTGGTCTAGAGGTGTGAGATCATCGGAGAGAGGGAGAGCCAGCCTCAATGATGAGCCACGCGGCGGTCGCCCGGCATCGGCTGTTACATCTCACACTGTGCAACGTGCTAACAGCATCACTCGATCAAATCGGCGTCACATACAAGGAGCTATCACTGGAGCTAGGAATTAGTGAAGGAAGTGTGAGTATGATAATTCAGCAACTGGGATACTCAAAAGTGTGTTCATGGTTTGTTCCTCGCGAACTGACTGAAGATCACAAAGCCCAAAGAAAAGAAATTGCTTCTGAGTCGTTCACGAATTGTGACTGGGGATGAGACTTGGGTACACCACTTTGAACCTGAAACAAAACGCCAATCCATGGAGTGGCATCACGCAGACTCCCCACGCAAGAAAAAGTTCAAAATGGCTCCCTCTGCAGGAAACGTTATGGCCACCATCTTTTGGGACATGAAAGGGATGATTCTGGTGGACATTATGAAGAAAGGACAAAATCAACTCAGATGCATATATTGCTGCCCTACAGAGACTCCAGAGACGTATAAAGCGAGTTCGACCGGAGAGAAAACTGGAAGACGTCGTCCTTTTGCACGATAACGCAACACCACACAACTGTTTGCAAACAAGAGAGGCTATCACAAAAATGCGCTTGACTGTGTTACCCCTCCCTCCATGCAGCCCGGATCTGGCACCTTCAGACTTCCACTTGTTTGGGCCAATGAAGGATGCTATTCGAGGAAGAAAGTTTCAGAGTGATGATGAGGTTGTTGAGGAGGTTAAGAGGTGGCTCCAGCGGAACCCAGCGGACTTTTACCAGCAAGGAATAAAGGCCCTTGTTTGAAGGTGGAGGAAAGCCGTAGAAAAGGATGGCGACTATGTGGAAAAAATAAAAACTTGTAAAAAATGTATGTAACTACTTGTGTACAAAATTTCTGGAACTTACAAGGAAACTTGGAAAGAAAAAGAAAAGGCTGGGGCAAAATAAATTGAATGGCCCTCGTATAAATGAATAAGGTAAGGCGATGTTTTATTTCCTAAATTTATGCCAGTTAAAAATATTTAATTATCATACAAAATACATATCACAGTGAAACAAGTATCAAATTATACAGTATATATATATATATATATATATATAATATATATATATATATATATATATATGCTTGGAAGGTTTGAGCCTGAGTATCCACAAAAGCATGGCGTCGCACCTGATATATATATATACACACATACACACACACGCACACACACACACATATATATATATATATATATATACACTCGGTAAGGAAGCTGAAAATGAAGCGTGGTTGGGTATTTTAATAGGAAAATTATCCGAAGCATATATCCAAATGAAATGGTTGGGACAAAAAAAAAAAAAAAAAGAAATTGTTTTAAAATGGTATTATAGTCACCGGACTTCAGTATCGTCGAACGAGTTATCCATGCATAAAATCGGAAGAATTTCACCGAGTTGGAGGCATTTTTTTCAAGAAGAACGAATCCAGAAAATGCTACGAGAATAAAGGATGTCTGCTTGAAGTATTCGTCGTAAAATGAGATCCTATGAATTACTAATTTGAGAGCGATTTACACTTTTGTGTTGCAGTCTTCTTCAAATATAAATATCATTATCTGCTTTTGCATGATACCCATTAAGCTTTAATCATTATTATTATTATTATTATTATTATTATTATTAATAATAATTTATTTATTAATTTATTTTTTTGTAAATATGTGGCAATAGCTTTATGCATATTAAGTTTGAGCTGTTTATACTTCTGAAGATGCATTATAGTTTAGACATTTTTAAGAATTCAGTACGTGTGTTTGAATTTTTTGCTTACAACAGTATATGTACCGGGTAGAGCAAAATAAACGTTCTCTATTTAAAATGCCGTCATTCCGCTCGCATTTTATTTCAGGGCGTTCATCCATCCAACTACTACTGTTCAGACCCAGCGTCGCTTAATCTCGTTGATCTAACGGGAAGGGGTGTTTCGACATAGTCCCTTTATTTAACTTTGAATTCAAAACGCGTCGAAAACGTCGTTTTGACGTCGTGAAATCAAGGACGAATTCAAATTTGAGAAACGATTCTCAGAATTGTGAATTTTTCGACATCGGAAAAAACGAAATAATCAGAGTCCGTGATCGAAAGTAAAGATCGATTTTGGTATGCGTCTTTTCAGGTACGGTCGCGTACGACTCATATTTGGCGGTTTCATATTGTACCTTTCGTGTGGGATTCTGTCCGGTTTCTCTACAACGTTTGAGTTGGTTCTGGTCTCTCGCTTCTTCGTTGCCGTGAGCGGACACTTCGTCTACCTCACGTCCTACATTCTAAGTAAGTCAACTAATAATAATAATAATAATAATAATAATAGTATAGCATCCTTGTTCCATAAATGAGGAACTCCTTTTACAAAGTGGAATTAAAGTAAACTGTTGGTGAATTTGTGAATAAACGTGTGGCTGTGATGAAGGAGGTGGTTACAGTATTCACTGTCATTGTTCATACTTGTGATAAAGTGTGGCAGTGTTGTTTACAATAATAATAATAATAATGTTGAATTGTTTAACCTCTTAAACCTTACGGCAAAGGTCACGTGACGGAGGGGACCTACAACTTTATGTAAGATCCGACCACTTAAAGATCACTACATCGTCTGAACGCAAAGGACGGTCAACTAAGTTAAACTACTGAACGTTTGATTTGCAAACGTTAGCTGCTCTCGTAGAATAGGATGAGAAATATATTATTCTCCGAATAACGTAATTTTTAAGTATTATTGTTTTAAAAAAGTTTTAGCAATGGATTAACGTAGCTTTTAATTATTTTTCCATTTTCCATTTGCTGGTTCCGCCTTCAGTGCTAGAATGGTGTCTACCCCGTCAACGAAGCATCTTTGGTTTAGCATTCTCAGTACCCTTCGCCCTAGGCTACATGGCACTCCCTTTCGTCGCCTTCTACGTGAGGGAATGGAGGTTACTTCTGAAGGGGATTTCAGGGTTTACGAGCATCCTCGTTTTCAATTTATTGTAAGAAACTTATTTATGTGTCGCATGTTTAGTTCTGAAGCATTTACATTTGTCTTAAACCGATCACAAGAATCAAGAAGCGTCGTGTGTTGATTACTCAGGTTTGGTTTCCGAAACAGCAGTTATCGCAAGACCATTGATTGAATTTCTTTCACACTTGCTTCCTAAAGGCAGCAGATGTTCCGTCATTGAGCACAAATTGTATCGGTCCTTTTACGTCAAACAGTACGACTTAAATAGTTATACTAATTAAAATTCTGGAGGAGCTGCATCAATTTTAGACAAACTTGAAAAAGACCTAAATTGTAACTTTCAGTCTGGGGTGCCATTTATACAAATATATATATATATATATATATATATATATATATATGCATTTTTTTTTCTTCTTCTTCAGAGTGATGGTGGAGTCTCCAAGATGGCTGATTCAGAATGGGAAAATGAACAAAGCGGTAAAGGTGGTCAATTACGTTTGTAAAATGAATGGCAAAGCAAAATTTGAACAACAGTATCTCATGGACGCTTTTTCTCAAATAAGGAGAACGGTACGGTTTGCTTTTGCACAATTTCTACTACTCGTGTTATATTCATGGTAACTAAAAGTGCAATTCCTGCATGCTTCTCTGTTTCATCGTAAGAATGTTCGATTTAGCGTATTTACAGGGTGTTCCATAAGTCCGGTTTCAAGGAAAATTTATTTAAAATTAAATTTACAAAAAATAATTCATTAGAACTAACACAAATATTCAAATTGATGTCTTGTTTTGGGACCTTTTTTGGTTGCAGGTAGAATAACACACAATGGCTAATATGAAATCGAGTTACACTCGAGAGGAAAAGGCAAACTTTCTTAATTATCCACATTCATTACTTGAAATTTTAAGTTACACCTTTTAATTTTATTTTTATTAACTAAGATGAGTTTCTCAGATTATTAAGTTTATTATTAAAAATCCAAATAGAATTCCACTAATTTCATATTTAGGATATAATGTAACTGCAATATTTTAGGTAATATTCTAATTTATAGAGTAAAATTACGATGCAGCCTCGCCATTATAATTTTGCTATTTTCACAGTGCTTCAAATTCTACAATCGTTAATTTTAAGATTTTACGACAATATAAATTTTAATTTTTAATTTAATTTTAAGTTTTTATAATTCTATAATTTTCTAACTTTTAACTCTACAGTTTTACCGTCGATGCATATATGATATCACGTTCTTACATACAGGGTGTTCGAAAAGTCCCGTCACCCCCTACAAAATGTACATATTGTAATATCAATTTTATTTTTGTGCGTTTAATTGTATTTATATGTGGTAGGTGTAATTTAAGAAACAAGTCACTAGCAACAATTACTTTCATTACAGTAAATACACTTACTAATCAAGAATATCTGTGTGCGCACCATCATTTTCGGGCGGTATGGCGGTACGGGCGGTATGGTTTCATGCCGAGATCTTTTGTCATGTAATCTCTCATTGTGGATATGGGGAATGCAAGTTCTTGTGATAGTTTCCGAAGTGATTTTTTCGGTGAACGAGCCACCGATGCAATCACACCTTCACATTGTTCTGCTCGCGTTGTTGGTCTTCCCGACCGTGGTCTGTCCTTGATGGAGCCAGTTTTAAACAGCTTTTTCTCCCAGCGTAATACCATCTTGTTTGGTGGTGCAGCCTTATTGAATCTCGTGTTGAAATCATTCTGGATATCATGCATCGTTTTGCCAGTATGTGACCTTTCATGAGCTCATGCGCTCATCACTAGCCTTTCCTCCAGAGTGTAAGTGGACTGGTCTGCCATTATTCACACAACTCTAATACCTGGAAAAGAAAAAATGCCAATGAATCACATATGAAGTCAATTAACCACACAAAAATAAAATTGGTATTACAATACCAATACCAAATACCCTAATAAAGTAAGTAAACTCTCCATCCCCTAATATAATACTCTGCGGCGATTTTAATTTTCCATTTATGAAATACAAAAAGGTGAGTAGAAATATATTTATACGACAAGATAAGGGGGACATAAGAGAGGACCAGCAGCAAGCAAAAATGCTGATGGCTCTCACAAACGAGTTTATGCTGACACAGGAGATAACAGAAAATACCAGAAAAAATAGCCTAGATCTGGTATTCACAAATAACACGAACTTGATTGCCGATATAAAAATAACCCCTACTATTATCTCAGACTACAATATGTACATTTTGTAGGGGGTGACGGGACTTTTCGAACACCCTGTACATTCTCGCTTCACGAGAATCGCTCTTTACTACATCCGTTTTTTACTTACTTTAGGTTACTTTAGATGAGTTTGAACTAGAGATGGAACCCGGTTTTAAAAAACCGGTTTTTAACCGGTGATGAAAATTTTTAATCATCACCGAAACCAACGATAAGAACCGGTTTTCACATTTTTGCGCAAGTCTCCGATCACTTTGGTCCATTTTCTATGAAACAAACGTTTCCAAACGTTTAAGAACATAGTAATTACGTTTTGCATCGTTTCCTATCGTTTTTTGTTTGTTTATAGGTGTATATAATTGATGCTTCAGTCTTGAATGTTATGTGGATGAGTGCACATTGATCAGTTAAGATTCTAAGATTTAATACGCCATCATGTCAAAGAAATCAAATGCTTGGTATCATTTCACTCGTAAGAATAAAGAAGAAGCAGAGTGTATGACATGTCACAAAGTTTTAAAGTGTTGTGGAGGTTCTACTTCAAGTTTATCATCCCACATGAAAAATATTCATGACATAAACATCGACCAGATTAATCAGCCATTGAAGAAACAATGGACAGTGGAAGAGTTTGTGCAAAAAAAGTCCATAGAAGAGGAAATTTCGAAACTTGCGTGTGTAGATGGACTGAGTTTCCAATCAGTTGCTAAAAGTGAATTCATTCAAGAAAGCCTAAGAAAGATAAAATACGACAAGCCTCATCCAACTTCCCATAATGGTGTCAGAAAAATGGTGCTTAGTTTTTATGAGAAAAAGAAACATGAATTGGTCAACTACTTCAAGAATCAGGTGAGACAAGGAATCCGCTATTCATTAACTATGGGGATGAGTACTATACATCTTTGCAAAACCAAAGATATATTAATATTAATGTTCATGATAAAAATCAACATTGCTCTCTTGGTCTCATGAAAATAAATGGTTCTCTCGATAGCACCAAAACTATTGCAATCGTTAGGAAAAGATTGGAAGACTTTGGCTTGGACCTAGATAAGCATATCGTGGGTTGCACCACCGACGGTGCCTCAGTAATGGTCAAATTTGGAAGAGAAATAGTACCTGATCACCAGCAATGCATTGCACATGCTATACATCTCGCGGTTTCGGATATCTTGTATTCAAAAACTGCTGAAAATTCAGTTGAAGGGGAAAGTGACCCTACCCCTGAAGATGAAGCCATCGAAGAATGAACACTCTGCACATGAGTTAAGCGAAGATGAGTGTGAAATTTTATGCACTGATACAATTTTTGAGTCCGACATAGATGACGTAATTGTTCTTCCAAAACTTCGAGAAGATTACTTAAAAGTAATAAATAAGGTGAGAAAAATCTGCCGCATATTTCGAAAGTCTCCTTTGAAAAATGAGAGATTGCGAGATTTTGTCAAAGATGAATTTAATGGAAAGGAAATGAAGCTTATCCTTGACTGTAGAACGAGGTGGAAGAGTTTTTTGGCCATGATAGAAAGATTTTTGAAACTCAAAAATTGCATTCCAAAGGCCCTCAGAGTGATACGCTCAACAGAGACGATTTCAGATGAAGAATGGAATGCTCTAAAGAGCCTCTTTGACACGCTTCGTCCACTGGAAATTGTTTTGAAGGGACTCTGTTCAGAAGATGCAAATTTGCTCAAAGCTGAATCTTTCATGACGTTCATTTTGGATAAATTTGAAAGCAAAAACAATCTTTTAGCTTTTGAGCTACGTCAGTGTCTCATTGATCGCTACTCATCGAGAAGACAAAAAGAAGCTGTCGCTTTGCTGAGTTTTCTCCACAATCCCGAGGTCTTGAAAAATGAATCATCAGCACCGTTCCTCTTTCCTTCAAGACAAGCACTTAAGAAGTATGCGGATCATACATTTAAGAGGCTTTTTCCAGAAGCTTGCCAGATTTCAGAAACAGACGGCCAAGTCCAATCAATTGCTTCGAAACTCGAAGATTCACAATGCAGCTCAGGTCGTGAAGTAAATGATGACGATCAACTTATGAACGAGTACATGTGTGAGATGAACAAACTGAAAATGAAACCCAAGAAAGATTCTTCTGAGACCTTTGACGTAAACAATGAATTCAAATATTTTGAAGCTACTTTGAATAGAAGCAAAAATTTGGATCGAATGTACGAGGCGTTGCTTACAATAAAAGCCACCAGCGTAGAGTCCGAGAGAGTGTTTTCAGCTGCTGGTTTATTCGTCACAAAGATTCGATCAAGAATGTCAGATCAGACACTTAATGCTCTTTGTTTTCTCAAGTGTTATTTTAAAAATCAAGTTCGATAATAAACTTTTTAATTCAAATGTTACACATACTTGATTGAATCAATTAAAACCTTATTTATGTTTAATATTTTGATAATTTACCTCCCTAAAAAGCATACAGAATCCCATTGGTGAAAACCGGTAAAAACCGGCTTTAAGAATATAGCGACGGTGAAAACCGGTTTTATACTTTTCGGTTATTTTCCATCCCTAGTTTGAACGCCGGTTCAGGATCGACCTGCAGCCGACCCCTCTGCAGCATCCCGCCTCATTTGCAGGATTTGGTGAAGGAGGGAATTGCTGTCTGATCTCCTCCTGCCCTCGTACCCAAATAGCAAACAAAACACAAATAGCACACAAAATTTTTTCAACATTTCGAACACAATACGGCTGCTAAATCTCATACAGCACATACAGCTGACACAGCTGGGAACCCTCGAACCGGAACGCTTCATGGCAAGAAGCTACCAGAACAGGTAAACGGGAACGGATCCATCTCGGAGGACCACAAGGATACAAAACACGCGAAACCAAAGGATAACGAACTTAAAATGCACAAGTGGCAATGCAAAACAAAGAACATAAGCATTGTCCTGGCAAATATTCAAGGCATAAAACCGAACAATTCTCTAAACAAAGTTTCGTACCTGAAAGGTTTTATGGACGAAACAAGGGCGGACATCGCATGTCTCACAGAAATACATCTTAAAGATTGCCAAAGAAACTGCGATAACTGCGAACACTGTATTGATAAGAAAGAATTACATATCGATGAATTCAACTTACTAAGAGCGGATAGAACGACGAGACGTAAAGGTGGCTGTGCTATTTATATACATGAGAGGCATATGACAGAGACGGTAATAAGTAAATCCAACAGCTTCGTGGTGGAAATCCTTGCAGTGAAAATAGAGAAACTAAACGTGGTACTGATAGTCATCTATAGACCTCCAAACTCTCCAAATGAAAATTTTTTGGATGCCATTCATGATATCAGAACCCTAATAAAGTAAGTAAACTCTCCATCCCCTAATATAATACTCTGCGGCGATTTTAATTTTCCATTTATAAAATACGAAAAGGTGAGTAGAAATATATTTATACGACAAGATAAGGGGGACATAAGAGAGGACCAGGAGCAAGCAAAAATGCTGATGGTTCTCACAAACGAGTTTATGCTGACACAGGAGATAACAGAAAATACCAGAAAAAATAACTGCCTAGATCTGGTATTCACAAATAACACGAACTTGATTGCCGATATAAAAATAACCCCGACTATTATCTCAGACGACAATATAATCGAGTTATCAACAAATATGGCGATAACTTTAAAAGACAATACACATACGGGAGGAAGAAGCAAATTTGGGACTTTTTAACTTAAACTCCAAGACCATAAATTGGGAAGAAATCAGATCACACATGGCCCAAATAGAGTGAAGAACAGCTTTAGAGAATAAGACAACTGAGGAAATGCTAACAACCTTGGAAGAAAAGACGTTGAGAATTTTGTAAAATATGCTCCGAAAGCACAACCAAAAGGAAAGAGGAACTGGCTAGAGAGGCAAAAGAGAAGAATATTCCGCAAAAGAGAGTAGCGACGAAGTTAGCAAATTACGGAGATAACAATGCCAGGAAAGTAATACAAGAAAAACTGGAGAGTATTGATAGGGAAATACAAACTCTGATAAAGGGCCATACAGACGGAAGAGGAAAAGGCGGTCGAAGCAAGAAAGGAAAATCCAAAATACTTTTACAGCTAGGCAAAAAGGAAAACAAAAAACGCGCGCTAGTATCGGGCCCTTAAGGAAAGGGAATAATGAACTAACAGACGATCTAAAAGAAATATCTGAAACATTGAGAACCCAGTATGAATCGGTCTTCAGTACACCAAAAAGTGACAAAGCGATACCTGACAGATGCATTCTTCGAAGAGAAATTGCAAGGAGAATGTATAACAGACTTTGATTTTACCCAAGAAGATGTAGCGAGAGCTATAGGACAAATGAAATCACATTCACCTGCAGGTCTGGACAAATGGAACGCACTATTAATTAAAAACTGTAAAAATGAAATAGCTACACCCTTACACTAGATATGGAGAAGATCCCTAGACACTGGAGAAATACCGAGCATCTTGAAAAAAGCAAACATTGTCCCAATATATAAAGGCGGGGATAGATCTCAAGCAAAGAACTATAGACCAGTGTCATTGACGTCCAACCTCACGAAAATATTTGAAAGAATAATCAGAGAGAAAATCTATGACTTCTTGGAGACACTGGAAAGATTCAACGAAAATCAGCACGGATTCCGATCGGGAAGGTCATTCCTATCACAACTTATAGAGCATTATAACAATATCCTAATGCACTTGAAGGCAATGAAAATTATGATGTCATATACACGGATTTTGCTAAAGCTTTCGACAAGTGCGATCATGGTATAATAGCACATAAAATGAAATATATGGGAATAACAGGCAAGTGGGAAAATGGATCTATAACTTCCTCAGAGAACGACTACAGGTCGTCAAAATTCAAAGTGTACCATCATCAGAATCAGAAGTACGCAGCTCAGTGCCACAAGGTACAGTAGTGGCCCCACTCCTGTTCATTATCATGCTAACAGACATAGACAGTGGAGTTAACAGCAACAGTATAGTAACATCATTTGCAGACGATACAAAGATCAGCAGAAAAATCAGCGAGGCAAATGAAGTGGAGGCCTTGCAGAGGGACACAAACAAAATATACAAATGGTCAGAAGACAACAATATGAGATTTAACACCGAGAAATTTTAGCTCTTGAGATATGGTAGAAATGAGGAAATTAAACAGACTGCATATTATGCTCCAGATAGACAGGAAATTCAGAGAAGCACGAAAGCGGCCGACTTGGGGGTAATAATGACCGATGATGCCAAATTCGAAATACAAAATCAGATAGCAATAAACAAAGCAAAAAGAGTCGCGGGACAAGTACTAAAAATGTTCAAAAGGAGGTACAAGACAGTAATGATTCCCCTGCTGAAAACACTGATCATACCAAAACTTGAATACTGCTCAGTTTTGATGTCCCCATATAAAAAGGAAGAAATTAATAAACTAGAAGAAACGCAGAGTCATTTCACAGCCAAGATTGATGGCTGTAAAGAACTCAACTACTGGAAAGAGTACGTAAACTAAATCTGTACTCCCTGGAAAGAAGAAGAGAGAGGTACACCATAATCTACCAATGGAAAATGATCGAAAAACTGGTACCAAACCTAAAACTAAACCCAATTACCATTCAAACAACACTGGAAAATAGGAAAGGCAGAATGTGTAGTGTTCCAAATTAAAGGCCTGACAAGGGACCTCTTCAACACTGAAGGAAAATAGCTTGGTTGTCAGGGGGCCAAGACTTTTTAACCAGTTTCCAAAAGACCTCAGAAACGTTACAGGGGTCAAAGTTGAAGTCTTCAAGAGAAGACTAGATGCCTGGCTCAGGACGGTACCAGATGAGCCGGGTGTACTTGGGTATGTATGGTGGAGAGCGCAAGAGAGCAATTCGCTCCTCCACCAAGCCAAGCCTAGAGGCGGGGCCACCAGCTTGACCTTCGTGTGAAGAGAGACCGACGCACGAAGCCGCAACGAGGTTAACGAGGTATATATACACAGTATATATATATATACACACACTCGTATATATATTTTTTGCATATACTGTTGTGTATGTGTATGTTGTATATACTGTGTGTATAATATAGTTACCGGTTTCTAGCATAAATGATAGCACTATAATTATAATGATGATAATAATGGTTAATAAGTGATTGTTTATGATAATGCTTAGGCTGAGGTCACCAGATCTTTGCAAATCAAATAATGTTATTAATTAAGTTATTAATTAGGTTGATTGATAGAATGAGTTTTCTTCCTTTATTAAACAAAATAAATGATTTATGAATGAGACAAAATATGTTGATTGTTTACAGTTGAAATAATAATTACTTCAATATTAATAACGCGAGGTAATGATTAGTCTTTATATAAAGTTAGGTGAATGACACCAGGCCAAAATGGGGCCTGCACAAATGGTGTTCACATGGTGATGGCTTTCGTGTTACTGATTCTTCGGAGAGAGGTGGAGGTACGTCGAGAAGTCCTTGTAACAAAGTTGAGGTGTGAGGCAACGCATAAGGACATGCTTTGAAATAGTCTCTCGCTGTGACGTCATCTTGGTCGTACTTGTGACGTCATCTTGGTCGTGTTTGTGTTGATGGAACATCGCTAAAGTATTTGAAAACGTCTAATAATTGTGACAGTCGAACTGCAAAATTTGTTACTTATGACCGGCCAAACCACTGGTCGGATTTGGATGAGACTTGGGGGATAGGGGTAACTGAGGCCGGGGAAGAACATAGGCTATGTGGTGTCGGCCTCTCAGGTCATCTGAGGCCGCTGGAGGCCGTTTTTGCTGTTTCCCGGCTTAGGAGGCCAAGTGTATTCCGGATCGGTTGAAAGATAGTGACATCGTAGATACATCATAAAATGGGCGGAGCTCTAGCGCGTGCTTTTCACGCGATGCATTTACAATTCAACAAACAAAATTTTATATTTTTTAGACAAAAATTTGAATTTTTTAAATCTCCATATATATATATATATATATATATATATATATATATATATATATATACTGTCTGTCTGTCTATCTGTTTGTCTGTGTCACCCTAAAAAACGGAAACGGCTCCTTGATAGAAAAAATTATTAGGTAAAAGTTGCTTAAAATTAACCTAACCAATCATCAAGGGCGTACAATTAACCTAACCGGGCATTTAGTTAACCTAACCGGGCACTCAGTTGACCTAACCTGGCATTCAATTAACCTAACCAATTGGTTAATTTTTACATTCACGTCTCTTTCTAAAGTTGCTTAAAATTAATCGAAACCTACGGGAAAATTACTGAATACCCGGTTAAGTGAATAGTACGGCCGGATATTTTTGTTACCCGCGCGAAGGGCGGGTTCTCAGCGTTCATCTTCTACCCGGGTGGGCAACGCCGGGTCACTCCGCTAGTGTATATATATATATATATATATATATATATATATATATATATATATGTGTGTGTGTGTGTGTGTGTGTGTGTGTGTGTGTAGATATTTCACGCAGGAAAATGAAAGCAGGAGTAGCGACGTTTCGCTCCAATCACTGGATCATTCTCAAGCTTTATTAACCGAAAAAACAGAGACAATCTTTTATGATATATAGCTTTAAAAAGCTTAAAAAGTGGGAAAGAAGGGGGAACCGGAAGTTCGGGGTGGTCTCAGATAAGGTTACAAAGATTAACAAATGGTTAATGCAGGAGGCCAGTGTGAGTATAAAAAGTTGTATAAGATAATAAAACGAATTACCATCATGTAAGGTTACAAAGAGTCATTAAACGATATAACAGAAAACAAAATAAAATAAATGAATGGGGCGGGAAGGATTTACCAATAATGTTTTTGTTTATTGAAGGGTAAATTAAATGGTTATATATGATATTTTCCTGTCTACTCGTGTGTTTAGGTTGAAGATTTTTGTGTGTTGTATAAGGGCTGATTCGTAGAGGAGCCTCGTTGGGTAATGTGGTGCGTTAAGGATGACGTGGCCCTCTTTGAAATTAATTTGACGTCCTGCGTTTCTGTTGTGGTTGTAGATGGCGTTTGAAGTATTGCCGATGCGGATCGCTCGTTTGTGGTCTGTTATTCTCTTGTTTAACGTGTTTCCAGTTTCTCCGATGTAGCAGTTTTCACAGTCGTAGCGTAGACCAGTCCTTTCTTCTGTTGGGGCGTGTTGTGTACCGTTTTGTTCTTTATGGTGAAGTTGGTGCTGAAAACTGCGGTGAGTTGTTTAGGGAGAGTGTCGTTGATGTTATGGAGTGTAGATATGTATGGGATGCGTATTCTTCCGTTGTCGTTATTAGTGTTGGGTGCGGGTCACGGTGATCTATGTTTCCTGGTGGCTTTCTTGAATGCGTCTTCTATGAAGTGGATCGGGTAGGCAAGACTCAGGAAGGTGTCTTTTATGCGCCGTATTTCTTCATAATAAATACAACAGAAGAATACGCATCCCATTCATATCTACACTTCACAACATCAACGACACTCTCCCTAAACAACTCACCCCAGTTTTCAGCACGAACTTCAACTTTTTTCGGGCAAGCAAATTTTGGCCGAAAAAAATAAACGAACCCGAAAAACGATTTTTAAGTCGTATTTTTATTAAACACTATTTGTAGGCATACGCAACTGTACAAAAGTTGAGCACCAAACATGTTACAACAATAAAGTTGTAACAGGTTATATCAAATGGGGTACTTAAATACTGCCGTTTTGTGACAGGTTTTCTTTTCTGTAATCAAATATTGCATGGTTCAAGAGCTGAAGACATACATTTCGGGCAAAGAGATGATATCCTATATGAAAATCATAAAAAGTTTCGGGTGAAATCGTGGTGATTGAAAATATGTGTACTGGGTTTTTGCCCGAATTTTCGGGTGTAATTGCCGAAAAAAATTCAGTATGGCTGAATTTGAGGGTTAATTAACCCCCATGACTCCCACCCCACTGCCTCCTACGCCTATGATTTTTCCTAAAAAGCCTCTATGCTTCCAAGGGCATATTAGATGAGAATACTGTGAATATATTAATAGCATAGAAAATATCTAAAACTTGTAAAACTCTATTCAGAAAATTATACAAGTGACAAAGTTTTCTTAATTTTTTAATTTTTTTATTATTTTTAGTAGTGGTGAAACTGATCAAACAATTATACTTTAAATCAGCCATTAACAAAGATTCTCTAAAATCTTTTGCGTAAAAATCTAATTAAAACTTTTGGAGCAATCCAAGAATAAGCACCCCAAAGTCCCCAATCCAAGGAAAAGCACCCCAGTTAGACCCCAATCCAAGAAACAGCACCCCAGTTCGACCTCAATCCAAATTAAAGGATTTTAACATCAGCATTCCTCGAAAACTTTGTTCAGGTCATTGCTTGATCGCACTTAGCACACACCATTACTTTTTTAATAAGATTTTTTCCCTTACACCAATTTATTACTGGCAATGGATCTTCAACAAATAATGGTAACACTTCAGTTTGAAGTGCTACCATTATTATGGGGTGCTTATTCTTGGATTGCTCATATATATATATATATATGTCGAAACCTACGGTAAAATTATTGAATGCCCGGTTAGGTTAATTGAATGCCAGGTTTGGTCAACTGTACGCCCTTGACGATTGATTAGGTTAAGTCGTGATATTTTCGTTAAAACTAACGAAAATATCACAGCTTAACGCCTTAACCTAACCAATCGTCAAGGGCGTACAATTAACCTAACAGGGCATTCAGTTAAACCATTTTAAGCATTAACTCCATTTTAACTCCATTTTAACTCCATTTTAGAGCAATCCAAGAATAAGCACCCTCGTTCGTCCCCAATCCAAGAAAAAGCACCCTAAATTGATTTTGGGTGCTTATTCTTGGATTGCTCCGAACTTAACTGTTTCTTTGAGAACTCTCATACAGATACAGTATTATCGAAATCCCGGAAAATTAAATTCACGATTATGTAATCCACTCCTTTGCAGACCAATCGGAACGCTCCTTCAGTCCCCAAGAAGCCCGTTTCAAACATCTGCTTCTGGAGAGACTTTTGGTCATCGTCTTTGAAACCCGAAGAAGAATTTAACGAGCAGAAGAGAAAGAATCGGTCTGTCTTCATCTCTCCAAAATTGTTCAAATCTTGCGTCATCTTGACTCTAAATTGGTTCGTTTGCAATTTGGTCTACTACGGACTCTCTCTCAGTGCTGGAAATTTTGGGTATGTGGGTATACATTTTGGAGATATTTAAAAAAAAAAAACCAGACATGGGCTACGTATGTCCCGAACGTATTAGCCCCTTTTGGTTCTTTTGATAAGCTAAATGCATTCTGATAAAATTATTTAAAGTAAATTTTTAATGTAAAAGGATAAAGGATGATGAGCATCAACCCGTAAGCTGTTATAGCTTTTCATGGGTCATCGGCAAACGAGTCTCTTCAGCAAATCACATTTCAAACCTCCCATGCCTCCATGGTGTTCAATCCGCTGACTTTGTCAAGGGCACACACGTACCGTTGGGTTGACGGTCGATTTGGTTTAAGAATTTTGTCCAGAAATTCACCCCGTACGCGTGGTTTCCCTAGAGCGAGACAGAGCTAGATTTAGGAATGAATATGAACATTGGTCACTGGTCTCGAAAACATGAAAGTCTTTGGAACAGAATGACTTTCATCGACTAAACTCGTTAACGCGTTTTCCAGCATGTTGTTCCAATTTATTACTGATAGGACAGAAATTTCGTTCGTTAATAACTCAAAAAATTGAAAATTTATTGATCAGTACTCAATATCGTGCAGCTTCTGTACCATATTACTAAAAACGAAGGAATTAATACTCTAACTGTTCATAACCACAATCAATTAATAGAGCTAGTAAAAATAATGATAATAATATGAAATACATAGAGCGTCAGTCATGGTTGTTTCGAAATATTAGGAAAAAGGTCTTTTGATGATTCAAAGTTGCTCTCAGAAATTTTGGACATACAAAGGCCATACAAAGGACGTATAAAGGACATGAATCTTTAAAATAAAATAAATAATTTAGAGTCTTCAATTTTCTAGTTTAAGAATTTCAAAATTTTTTGTTCTTTCGGTAAATTTGCGACACCACTTTTAATCTCCTTTAAAACTTTTAGTGGTATATACAAACGAGTACGCCTTATACTGTACGTAATTGAAGGCAAAACGGGAAAGTCTGCTACATGCCATGTCCCTGAAACGGCATGCAGCAGACTTTCCCACTTTGCCCTTCAATTAAGGTAAATGACTGGCCAGCTTTCGGCTTTTAACTACACGTAATATGTATAGGAAAATGGCCTAACATATCGGGGAAAGCGCACGTTCTTAGTGTTACAGTTCCGGACTATTAATATTTGATGGTCTCGGGTTCGAATTTCGGCTCTGATTTCAGATTTCAGCGATTAAGGCGTTTCTCTGGGTTTTCTTTGGTGGGGTAGTGGTTCGAATACTGATCAATGCTGTTACAGAGGAGATTCAACAACCTCAAACATTATTATTTATTATCGGGAGGGTCAGCAGCCGACATCACAGGAAACATCCCATTTTGCCTTCTTAATATGTAAAATGTTGGTAGAAGACATTGCCGCTGTGTACCATTGTATCTGATACGGCAACATAACAAACACAATATGCCATAGTTTTCTTAGAAGAAGATAAAAGATAACAAAATATAACAGAACTACTAAAAAATTATTTGTGAAATTCTTATGATGAAAAGAAAGTCACTCAATTAAAGTTCTTTTTTTTTCCATGCGATTGCGCATGTGCAGCGTCGATCCCTTCCTCTACATGTTCCTCGGAGGTTTGATGGAGATTCCCTGCTACACTATTATCGTGCCCTTTGTAATCAAATATGGAAGGAGAATTTCTCTCGTATCCTTTTTCGGAATTTGTGGTATCACCATCCTTTCGTCACTTGCTTTATCCACAGGTGAGAAAATGTTGGAAAAAATTTATGCCAAGCATTTTCTATTAATTTTAGCTATGGAACACACACACACACACACACACACACACACACACACACACACACTTATATATCTATACTTATAATAAAAGGACGTGTGTATGTGTGTCTGTTTGTTCCAGCCATAACTCCAAAATGGAAGCAGTTGCACCTGTGTGATAGTAAATTAAATAATTAAAATTACTGTGCCCGAAGGCCCCAGCACCGCGATTAAACTACAGAAAAGAACGCAGCCGTGAAAATTTTGAGCTTCACATTGTGTCAAGATTTCTGAATCTTAAGATTTTCATGACTAATTATTTGGTCAATAAAACTATAGAAAAGAACACAGTGAAGAAAATCTTGTTTCCCATATAATTAAAACTAGCGGAGTGACCCGGCGCGGCGTTGCGTTGCCGGGGTGGATGTTGAACGCTATATATATATATATATATATATATATATATATATATATATACACAGTATATGCCCGGTTAGGTCAACTGAATGCCCGGGTAGGGTAATTGAATGCCCGGTTAGGTTAATTGTACTCCCTTGACGATTGGTTAGGTTAAGTCGTGATATTTTCGTTATCTTATAGCGTTCAACATCCACCCCGGCAACGCCGGGTCGCTCTGCTAGTTTTAATTATATGGGAAACTCAAGATTTTCATGACTGTTCTTTTCTATAGTTTTATTGACCAAATAATTAGTCATGAAAATCTTAAGATTCAGAAATCTTGACACAATGTGAAGCTCAAAATTTTCACGGCTGCGTTCTTTTCCGAAGTTTACTCGCGGTGCTAGGGCCTTCAGACCCAGTAATTTTAATTATTTAATTTATTAACATCCAGGTGCACAATCTGGGGACCTAATCAATATGTGTGTGAAGTTTCATGTTTGTAACTGCTTCCATTTTGGAGTTATGACTGGAACACACACACACACACACACACACACGTCCTTTTATTATTATTATTATAGATGTATATACGCCTCAGTGGTGTAGTGGTTAGCGTCGTTGACTACGAATCTATCAGGCCTCGGATCGAGACCCGATGACGGCAGGCGCCGCGGAGCAAAACCCAGCTGTTCATCCTTCCACACAATAAAAAAAATTGGTTCGTAGATAAATGGGTACCCTGGGTAGACTAGTGGTTAAGACACTGGTGGGGGAGGCGTGGTTCGGATTCCACGTTAGACTGTAGGTCTAAGGTGGAGTCACAAGCATGACCTTCGTCAGAATGAACAATTCGGGCGGAAGCAAAAACCAAACCAAGGTTATCTCTCCATACTAGCGGAGTGACCCGGCGGCGTTGTCGGGGTGGGTGTTGAATGTTATATATAGCGGATATATGTAGCGGATCGACAAGAAATAGACCAACAAGTAGACAGACAAATTCTTCTTCCACGCCTTCATCAAACATTCTTGGAAAACACACGTGGGCAAAGACTCAAACAATGAAGCGTCTGTTCTTCTTCCAAAGGCCGCCAAAAGCGAGCCCTTAACAACAAAAGGACGTGCGAGCAAGGCGTCTTAAGATTTGGCGCGAAATCCTACGTCACAGGAGCTATGTATAAAAGCGAGTTTCCACTCACACTCGTTCTCACACACTCGATTTCCACCTTCACGAGCAACACGTTCGACAACCGCCCTCCGGCTTCCCGCCGGAGGAGCGGCCTGCTGCTTCCTTCAAGGCCTTCGATCTATCATCACTTAAGGCCTACCGCTGTCAGCCTGCAGAAGCACTTCTTCGAAACTCAGTGCCGTTTCGTCTTCTGCCAGTTTGTCTCTCAAGCATCACCTCAATTCTACCTCAAGCGAATCAACACTTGAGGCGACCGGCGACCGTCACACAACTTCAATGGGAAGATCAGCATCGCTTAGAACCTACACCTGCAAGATCATTTATAGGCCATCTTGCACCTCGAGAAGTAACAATACTCGGGCCTACGTTCGACAAAGCCTACCGCAAGCATCTTCTTCGTAAAAGGCTTAATCAACCGGGCGACCATCGCGCACTCAACTCATTCCAATAGGAAGGCCAACACCTCGAGCCTATCAGTCGACAGGCCCCCCTCAGAGCAACGACGCTCAACAAGTATTATCTTACTGGTAAGCCTTGTCTCTTGGCTTAATAACAATAATGTAAAGCCTACCCAGTGAACCGCAGAAGATTAGGCTATAAACGCAGTGTTTCATAACACCACAAATTGACTCTCGTTAAAACGCAGGAGGCTTATTACTCATTTCAAGTGATATTTGTGTAACCAGTGTCAAGCTTTTCAATCCATTATTATTAGGCCGCATCAATTATTCTATGTGCATCCACGCAATCATTTAGCCTACTTAATCAGTGTCACGTATTCTATTCAGTGTACCAAAACGTACGCGTATGCTGTGTCATTAATAGGCCTCATTCAATGTCCCATGTTGCATGCCATTTACATATCAATGAATGTATTACGTGTCAATTAAGCTATTAATCATTCATCTTATTAGCTAAGTTTCTATGTCATAAGCATAACGTAAAGGCTATCAAATAATCACTGTCAATTCTTTGTTAATCACGGTGAATAAATAATATCTTTATTTTTATAATAAATACAAAACAATAAGGTACTTTTTATAACCTTAATATTAATTTGCTTGGGTGTAATCCAAGCTGGTGACCCTCGCTGCCATTCCGGTCGCTTCCAATAGTATGGTGGGCCTACTCCATTAGCTACTTTTCAATTGGTGATACTTTACAGTTTACATCATAAATTATTAACCCAGCCTATCATTAATAAACAATCAGTCATTGCATCAATTAATCACTAGCATACAATTAAATCATTATCACCTTAAACGGCTAAAACTAGGCCCACTATATATTATATATATATTTTTTTTAATTGGGGTTGTTTAACCTCCTTCGCAACATCTAAGGTCATATGACGGAGGAGACCTACAGCTTTACGTGGGATCCGAACCACGGGTCGCTACATAATCTGGGCGCAGAGGACGGTCTCCCATCCAACTACTACCCAGACCCAATGTCGCTTAATTTCGCTGATCTCCGGGAAGCGGTGTTACGACATCGGCCACGACGTAGCCCGTTATATACATGTGTAACCTTTGAACATGTGTAACCTTTGGTTAGCTTCCGCCCGAATTGTTCATTCTGACGGTCAAGCTTTTCACTCCACCTTAGACCTACAGTTTAACGTGGAATCCGAACCATGCCCCATCAGCAGCCCAGCGTCTTAACCACTAGGCCACCTACGGTACCCATTTACCAACCACTTTCTTTATTGTGTGGAAGGATGAACAGCTGGGTTTTGTTGTGCGCCGGCTGCCGTCGGGTCTCGAACCCGGGGCCGATGGATTCGTAGTCAGTGACGCTAACCACTACACCACCGAGGCGCATATATTATATATATATATATATATGCCCAGTTAGGTAAACTGAATGTCCGGTTAGGTTAATTGAATGCCCGGTTAGGTCAACTGAATTCCCGATTAGATTAATTGAATGCCTGGGTAGGTTAATGAACGCCCAGTTAGGTTAATTGTACGCCCTTGACGATTGGTTAGGTTAAGTCGTGATATTTTCGTTAAAGCTAACGAAAATATCACGACTTAACCTAACCAATCGTCAAGGGTGTACAGATGATCTAACCTGGCATTCAATGAACCTAACCAGGTATTTAATAATTTTACCATAGGTTTCGATATATATATATATATATATTATATATAATATATATATATATACACGTAATGACGTAAAGATCTTGATGACGTCATTCAATTTTTTAAAATTAATTATTTAATTTATTAATACCCAGGTGGGTGCACAACCTCGGGACCTAATCAATATGTGTGTGTGTGTGAAGTTTCATGTTTGTAACTGCTTCCATTTTGGAATTATGGCTGGAACAGACAGACATACACACACACACATCCTTTTATTATTATATATATATATATATTATATATATAATATATACAAAGGTGGGCAGTTGCGCCGCAAAAAGTTGCGGCGCAACATTTTTGGTTGCGCTTGCGCTTGCGGCGCAACTTTTTGAAAAGGGTTGCGCTTGCGCGTGCGGCGCAACTATTTCAGCAGAGTTGCGGTTGCGGTTGCGGCGCTACAAAAATCGTTGCGCGTGCCCACCACTGTATATATATATATATATATATATATATATATATATATATGTGTGTGTGGTGTGTGTGTGTGTGCATATTTAATGATTTTTAAAATTTAATATGACAATTTTATATTTGAATTGGTCTTTTTTTTACGAATAGAATTTTAATCATGATGTGAATTATTATTATTATTATTATTATTATTATTATTATAATTTTAATAATAATAATTCATTTTTGGATCTTTTCCGTTGACACACATGGTTCGATTTTATTTTAAATTTCTACACAGACGTAGTTTTGCATGCCGATTACGAAAATCAGAACCATTTTTTGGAGAAATTAATAATAAAAAGTTACAACCCTTTAAAGTATTTTATTAATATTAGTGACAAAAATCAACACAAATTAATATTTTCGATTAAATGTTGCGATGCACTGTAGCATTTTTTGGAACTGGTCGCAGTTTTCGTGTCTGCGTCGCCAAATAAACTCGCAGAGGTAGGAATCGATCATCGAACGATGAGTGCCGCAACGTCGTTTATTAGAGCGTTTAAGGCAGTTCCATGTGCTTTCAACTTGTTGCGTGTGGGGCGTTCCATTTTTCAATATTAAACATACTCATAAAACATATACCATTTGAAAGCTCACATTTTTCCGAGTCTAAAAATGTAGTAATCCAAAAGTATCAATAGCAAATAAAAAAAACTACGTTTAAATATAAAACCCTATACCGATCAATTTGTGATGCGTGATCTTTACGGGGGCGGAGCCCCCGTACCCCCGAGACCTAAATTATACAAATAATAATGTAATAACATATTCATGTTAAGTTAGGTTAGCGTAACAATTACCAAAAATACCATCTTACAACACAGACTGAAGATTTATAACTTAGCCAATCTTTATAATGTTTGTTCCACAAACTTTTCAAATTGTCCACTCTATCGCTCATGATTGTTTGAATTTTCCTATGGAAAAGAGAAATAACATTACTAACATTTACAATAACAACACAATACATAACAACATAACAAATTAGTGAACATTTAAATAGGGAAAAACCAATCTTTACTTAACCTAACCTAACCTAACCTAACCTAAAAATTCAATCTTTAAAGGGTTGTAACTTTTTTATTATTAATTTCTCCAAAAAATGGTTCTGATTTTCGTAATCGGCATGCAAAACTACGTCTGTGTAGAAATTTAAAATAAAATCGAACCATGTGTGTCAAACGGAAAAGACCCCACTGATCAACTTTGAGAGGGGAGATTTTTCGCTTTAACATCATATTATGGTGTTTCAAAGATTTTGTTGTTACAACAAAACACATTCTACAGGGTGTCGATAAAGTCCATCATTGGACTAAAGAAACTTTGCCTAAGATGCTAGATTTTATGAATACCCTGTAAATAAAATGTTCATAATTTGCTCTCGCTTTCAACCCAGTTTAGTCTCAGTTGTTACCAGTTGTGGGAATCTTCCGGAGCGGGGGGGAGGGTTAAAATATTAATGTTTTTGTTTGTATACACAGAATTATAACATTATTTAATCTTTGTAGATTACACGGGTTGGGGATTTGTGGTTCTGAACATGTTCGGAAAACTGAATATAACTTCGGCATTCCAATTACTTTACCTTTATACGAGCGAAATATTTCCCACAAATATCAGAACTCGAGGTGTTGGCCTCACGAGCATGATTGGACGACTAGGATCAATCGTATCTCCAGTTGTAACGGATGTAATCGTAAGTCTTTTAAATTATTTTAAGTTTCATCAATGACTTTTCGATTTTTCTGACCCATAATTAAGGGTCTCGTACTTCGTATATTTTGAAACGAACAAAGATTGCAATATCCTCTTTTCATTTCTATTTTGGAACCCTTGCGTTTTGTGGGTACACGATAAAATGGCGTCTCCATTTGCTTGGACTTTCAGCATTTATAGTATCTAAGAACAGTATCTGAAACTTCACCCTAGTTGCAACCTGTTTTTCGTACTTTTTATTTAAATTTTAAAAATTTAATAGTTTCGTGAATCTGTATTCATTGTTTAGTATACAGAGGGTTGAAAGTAAATAGACAGCTTTGTTTTTTTCAAAATTTTTGATTTGTTTATAGAAGTCAGTAAATAATAATAAATTAATTAAATAAATTATTTAAAATTATGTTTCTTTTCCATTTGCATTTATTGATTCAATAAATTTATTATTATTTAATGATTTTTATGATGAAATTAAATTTTTTTTAAAAATCAAAGTTGTCTATTTACTTTATTTAGTCAATCCTCTATATTTTATAAAAAATTATTTCATTTATGAACGTTTAACTATTGTCAATATACAGTATTTTAGTTTACAGACTTCAGCGTTTATATTATACTGTAAACAGATTCCAGTTTTAAGATATTACAAGTATTATCAGTCTCAGAGTCGACCCCTTTAGGGGCTAATTCCTAATTTTCTGAATACAAAAAATATATTTCATGAAATTATTTTACTTTTTAACATCACTCTCTTAAAGGGTTCTATAAGCTGGAGGCTTCCGGTACTGAGTTTCGGCTGCTGTAGTGTTTTGGCGGCCTTCGTCACTTTGCTCTTGCCGGAGACTTACGAAAAAACTCTTCCAGATACTGCAGAAGATGTTGAAGGATGGAATCAAGAAGAGACAGGGAGGTAAGGCCCACCAAACTACGTTTCACCTTTTCATTCGTGAATTAATATTTTGGTAACAGCCATGAACCTCATATCCCCGAGATTGGGGTGACTGAATTAATGTTTTGACTTTATAAAATTCAGTTCTAGATTTATTTTGCAATTGAGTTTCCTCCATAACAAAAGATTATTAAAAGAACCATTAAATAAATGCATCATTGAAACAGCTTTGTGCATTTTCTACATAAAATGTACTAAGTACATAAAGTTCCCTGTAAATAAGACTATGCAGTAGAGGCTTAAGAACTACTATACTACTGATTTCATATTTAGTTTAGTCAAGAAATAGTGATTTGATTATGCGTAGTGGTAGTAATTAGTGGTTACTGTAGAGATTAATTAAGGGCAGATTCCATAAGTCAAGGAAAGAAAAGTTTTCAGAATGGTAAGTGTTGCTATAGTCCTTAAAGTGAACATATAGTGGCTGTTTTGTGAAGGTTTCTCAGTATAGTAAGGGAATGGAGGATTCACGCTCAAAGTAGCCAATTTTATTTTGGAGAAAATGTATATATATATTTCAAAGAATAAAAACGGTCTGAATTGCAGACCACATAATTTAGTTTCATATAAATAACTTCCATGAAATAAAGCATAAAATTTAACCTTATTCATGACAATTTTTCATGCAGGAATGTCACTGAAGCAAAAGAAGAAGGGGAAAGGAAACATATTGAAGAAGACCAAGAAGAAGAGAAGGACGAAGAAGAAGAAAAAGAAGGAAGACCATTCAGAATGGAAGAAAGATAGTTTTAATTGTTGTTCTTCTTGTCTTCAACGTCATTTGCATTTCATTTCCAAACCATGTCTAGAAGAAGAAGAACCAAGTCATCTTCCGTTGCCATGTTAGTTCTAACACGGAAGAAACGTGCACTTTCAGGCAACATAGGCCTCATTGCTCCCTCTCACACAAAGACAAAAATCATAAAAAAATCATCAGTTTATATAAAATTAAAGTCCTCATACTCTGTGGGGGTCAAAGATAATCATTATTATGAAACAATTTTACCAGTCGTTTTGCAAATGTATATAAACAGGGTTTGATCTTTATTGGACAGTTATGTTTTGAGTGTAATTTATCTCGTTACAGAATAAAAGCATTAAGAAGAGTGTGTTAACAGGATGACAGCCTACTAAAAATAGGTAAAAAGGAGAAACTATGTTGAGAAACTGTCTTTACAGTAAGAAATGGTCACAATCGTGCAGTACTTAACATAATTTTCTCAAAACAATCTGATGAAAACGTACCATCATTTCCAATAATCGGGATCCACCGGGACGGAAGAAATGGGGAACCCACTGTGGCCCGACGAGTGAAATCACGATGGTACCTATTCATAGCCTGTCTACATTACTGCTCTAACGTGATAAGAATTTTATACTAAATTATATAAATAATACAGCTTTACTTAAAGATATTTCCCTAATCCGTTTATATTCCTCCAACCAGGGCCGGATTAAGACCTTTAGAGGCCCTAAGCACTTAAAAGATTTTGGTGCCCCATATATATGTAATTCAAAATATAAACAAAAATAAACCATAAAATAAAATTTTATTTTTTGAAATGAAACAAAACTTACAGTAAGATGGAAAATAATGTTTATTTTTGTATACTTCCACTTCATTTATATTTGAAAAGTTTTCTCCTACTTTTTTTAATTGCAAAGTCTTTGATCAGATCCTCAAAACTAATCTTACGTAACACATCTGCTTCTATACTTAGTAGAGATAAGGCATCCAGCCTGCCTTGTTGCATAGTTGTTCTGTTGGTATTTTTAATATACTTCAACTGAGAAAATGAACGCTCAGCTGAGCAATTTGTGACCATTAATGTTAAAAATATACGAAAGGCAATTTCTACATTTGGGAAGGCACACTCAATATTGTCTTCTACAATTATTTTATAAAGTTCAGCATGACTGAATCTTGTTTTTACATTTACTATAGCACACGAAAATATTTAATCTATATGTATTTTTAATATGGCGCTCAAAGATTTGATATAAACAAAATAATAACGCAAAGCGTAAAGTGTGTGATTACAACGAAATATATTTATTCTCTCAAAAGGGTTGTTGTTCACTACAAATTCAAACAATGAAAAAAAATAAATACTATATATGAATATATATAATTCAGTTTTCAACAGCTTATAGGCTATAAGCCGCGATTATGATAGTATAATAAATCCATGGTAAATCCGACAATGGAAAATTTCTGTGGTGCCCCCCTTCCCTTGATGCCCTAAGCACGGGCTTATTTTGCTTAATGGTTAATCCGGCCCTGCCTCCAACCAACCAACCAGAAAGGAAAAAGTTCTCACAAAACTGCATTTTCGTTGATGTTAACTTCATACTTTGTATAAATTTTTATTTAAAAGATTATTAAAGGAACGATTCTAACTTTAGTATTTACATTAATACTGGGTACTAGCAGTATTAAGATAAAGACATCCGGCAACATCCGGAACTCATATCTCCACAGTGTGGGTGTGTGTGCCCCAATAATCACATGAACCTGAGCATTAACAGGATGGGTGACAGACTCAACCCAACCTAGGCGCCAGCAGCCGGGAGCGAACCCAGGGACCTCACCTTCATAGATCGACGCCAAGGCCAATGAGCTACTGGCAGCCATTAATATAAATACTAATAATAAAATGGGCCTTTTCCGAAATTTGGACTGTTTCCTATTTTTTTGAAAATAAGATATTTAATGTAGAGTTTTACGCTGATTTAAAACATGTAAGTTATTTTTTGGAGAAATTATTATTTTAAAAGTTACACGGTGTTCTAGTTTACGTGTAGTTACTGCAGAAATGTTTTTGTTAATAAAGGGTGATCCAGAGAAATGGGACCCAAAAGAAACCCCTGTAACTCTTAAAGTATAAGTCCTTTTATAAAATCATACGCATCATTCGAAAGAGGATAGTTACAAGTTTGTACAGGATTGTATAGGTTTTGACAATACAAGACAATAAGATACAAAACAAAATAAAAGTGTTAGTTAAAACTAACCCTTCAAGATGACTGCATGGACTGTGGAACAGCTGCGTTTCATAACTGAGCAATATTATGAGCATGGAAGAAGTGTAGTTTCAGCTCTTAGAAGGTGATTTTGACATCTGAAAATTTGTCTTGAAAGATCTTTGAGCTGAAACTACACTTCTTCCATGCTCATAATATTGCTGAGTTATGAAACGCAGCTGTTCCACAGTCCATGCAGTCATCTTGAAGGGTTAGTTTTAACTAACACTTTTATTTTGTTTTGTATCTTATCTTGTCTTGTATTGTCAAAACCTATACAATCCTGTACAAACTTGTAACTATCCTCTTTCGAATGATGCGTATAATTTTATAAAAGGACTTATACTTTAAGAGTTACAGGGGTTTCTTTTGGGTCCCATTTCTCTGGATCACCCATTTTTGATAAATCTCAGCTTTTCTATAGATATTAGATAACGTTAAAATTAACGAAAATATCACGACTTAACCTAACCAATCGTCAAGGGCGTACAACTAACCTAACCGGGCATTCAATTAATCTAATCGGGCATTCAGTTGACCCGATTGATACCTACTTGTGCGAATTCATGTGGCGACAGGAAAATAACGGTCGAAATCTATTAACACAAATACTTAGTGACATAAGCCAATATTACTAAAGAATACAATAACTCTTGTATTAGTTTTCGGTTGTATTGGTATAGTTTTTGACCTAATACAAAATTACAATAACAAACATAACTTTTGAACCGCTCATTTCTCCAAACAACGACTTATATTTTTTAAATCTGCGTAAAAATCTTATTTAAAAAAATAGGAAACGGTCCAAATTTCGGAAAAGCTCCAATAAAATAATTGGATATCATATCGGGAAAATGATCCATCCGCAAAAAAAATGTAAATTTTGAATCTTTTTTGAAGTAGCGATCCATGTACATGGATCTCCTCTCGTCATACCTCCTGTTATTGGACAAAGTGATCTATGTACATAGATCATTTATGAAGTCAGTATTAGTTGCTATATTAAGTATCTTGTTCATTCATATTCCTAATGATCCAAATGCAGCTGCACTGCTTTTACTTGCTTTCTTTCTCTTGGTGTACAACATTTCTTAAATATGTAGGGCCTTAAAGGTGTTGTGTGTAGCAGCTTAATTTAAAAATTAACACTTCAAGGGAGCTTCATTATTGCAGCTTGGAATGGCTAGATTTCAAAGAGCACAAAACAATGGGAATAGTTTAAAGCAGAAAATTATTTTCGCTCTGATGTTGCAGGTGGATTATTATTATTATTATTATTATTATTATTAAAACACCACACTCCAAGATACAGATTGCCACAAAGTCCCTTTGCAGTGAACAGCATATCTCTCTGTTGCCCTTGTTTTTCATGCAAAGGGACTTTGTGGCCACCCTGTATATACTGCTCAATCGATATTACACTCTTGCTCACCCTTCCATTTTGTATAAGCAGTTTGGGGAAATACAAGCCATTATATTATTTGTCTATTAAACGTATTGTTTATAAAAAAATGTCAAAAATCATCTCAGGGACTAAAACCAACCGAAAACACACGAGTCCGTGTTCAAATCCCTAAAGTTTCTTAAGCTTAATGACCTGCACAAGGTGAATATCAACTTCCAAAACCTAACCTCACATTTGAAACATCAATGAGATCCCTCTCCTATGAGGGTTTATACCTGGAATAATCTGAAAACAAATTTAAAAACGAACACTTCTCATAGAAATTTTCATATTCATTTAAAAAATAAAATCTTGTGCAAGTACTGGCTTCTTTCCCTCTTCTCCTTTCTACCAATAGCTATTCCTTCATTTCTCCTAAAACCTTTAAAGAAATCAATTTCATGTATAAATTACTGCATTCTCTATATTAACTCATTAGATCCGATGGAGGATCTGCCAAGCAAACTTTCAATATCTTTTGATATTTTGAAGAAGGGAGGCCAAATAAAAGAAAATTGTAATTTCACCCTATTCATATTTTTTTCATCACGAAATTGGTTTGTGAAACAAGTGCTAGGAATTAACCTATTTAGTAGGGTGGAATGAGCAGTACTAGGCCTAAAGAGATAATATAAACTATTAACAGTGTTGCCAAACATTCAACGTGTGCAGAAGTGCCAATTTTAAAGCTGTACTCGGGTGAGTACGGTGGGAAAGAATGGGTTAAAAACACATGTCTAATTTAAGTTCATGCAAATCAGTATTAACGAAAGTATGCTACTGAATTATTATTTCAAGAATGAATCTGAATTATTGTATATAAATTATGTATAAGTAATTATTGCCATGAAAAGTAACTTTCATTGCCTCATATTTAACAGTTCTTAAGATGTAGTACTTAAAATTCTATGTCCTTTTACTGAAAAAAATGTACTTGTATTCTCTCTGTACCTTTTGAATAATACAAATTTGAATTTTAGATAAATAAAATGTTCACAAAAGTCTATTATTATTGTTATTGTTAGGTTGAGCTGTCCGAGGAGACCGCTGCAAATACCATAGGAGGAGGAGGAGGAGGGGAGAGGAGCTACTTACATATTGCACCACAAATTTCATCGCATTTGAACCAAGGTCTCACATTTTCAGTCTTCGATTTTGATGATCCACATCACATAATTTATGCACCACCTGGATTTTGTAGAATTTCATCGGGTGGAAAGGTACAGTTGCCCGCATATGTAATGTTCCTCGCCTCACAGACGGCTCCGTACATGTGGCAACGCCGCAGTGATAGTCGAGGTACACCAATTAGGGGAAGGTTGGGTGGAGGTGGGACAACCGAGTCCAACAACATATAACACAGACATATTTATTTAAAGGACAATTGAATGTGCAGTCATTGACATACAGGTAATTATAATGTAATGTCTGTGTTCATAAAGATAAACAATTAATATGATCGTGAACAGCGTTGAACTCCATGTAGTTTACTAGTCTTATACAGTAATAAGGTTCCATTATGATTACTGCAAGCCTATATGCAGAGCCGTATTTAGACTACTTGAGGCCCGAGGCGCAAAGGCAGACTGAGGCCCCTTAGGCTTTAGACATGAAAGAAAATTGTAAAAAAAAATTAGAAGCAACCGATTTATAATTTATTTCACATCATACAAGGACGATAAAAACAGTAAATTACCAAAATTGGAAAATTACTCAAACGAGTATTATATATTATATATATATATATATATATATATATATATATATATATATATATATATATACACTGTATATATATATATATATATATATATATATATTATATATATATTATTATATATATATATATGAGTTGTTTCTTATTTTGCGACTTTTTAATTGTTATGACTGCGCCCCCGGATATTGTGCGAATAGCCATAAAAACAAATCATGTGAAGTTTGAGAGAAATCGGATAATTTTTAAAACCTCCCCCGGGCATTTTTGTATTCTCCCCCCTGTGAACTCAGTGAACTTTTGGGTTGCTTCTTCGATTGCTCCGCCTCTTGATGTGTTTGGTTTTATTAATAATATTACGCAGCAACTCAGTTATTGCCATCCTAGCGTCGGAGTCGGTTGTGCAGATATTTTAGTTTCGTCTTGCCTTATAGGCCTAGAAGCCAAGCCTCCAAGGTATTAATTTCTCAAATAAATTGTGGAAAAGTGAACTTGTAGATAACAATGTTAGCTTGCTAGCGAGGGAATCATATTTTAATTTTATAGCATTTCATTTTAATTCATTATTTAAATCTATATCATTAATTTATATTAATCGTTATATTTCATGTTATAAGGTGTCTATTTTTCTAATAAGTTTTAACATTTTTCTCTTCACAGACTTGAAATCATGTCGTCCACTGCAACTGTTAAACGTACAACGCGGAAGTCAACCAAGATGTTTCTGGTAGGCCACCCATCTGAGTCCATGACCGGCTCAAAGCTGCCGTCGAAAGGGGAGGTCCTGCGCCGCTTCTTCCATGTGCACATCATCGGCAAACAGACACTACGGACGGCGGCTGATATCGTCATCAACGAAGTCCGCGAGTTTTGGGAAATCGCCCGGATCCCGACCTCCGTTCATCATCGTTGCGCCCAGAAGCTCATCAAGTTGCACGAGGAGTGGAAGAACCTGATGCGCAAGAAAACGCAGGCGACCACGCCGTTCCTCGTGAACAAGCGGAACGCCTGGACGCGCGATCTCAACAATCTGTTCGACATCGCCCACGGGAACGCGCTGAAGATGCTCGTCATTCAGGAGTACAAGGCGTTTCTCCTGGCCCAGCGCGAGTACGGTCGGCGTGGGGCGATGCTCGGCGTCGACCGCCTCCTCGCCGAGAGTGAGGCGCGACAGGCGCATCGCATCGCAGAAGATCGCGCGTGCCAGGAGAAGGAGGCAGAATGGAAGCGCGCTGAGGTGGAAGTGACCAAACTCAAACTGGACTCCAGCTCCAGCGAGGGCAGCCCACGGCGCCCTCAACAAAGCAAGACGCCCACGCCCAGCCGTCGACATCCAGCGCCGCCAGCCCGCCGCCGCCGAAACGCCGCGGGCGACAGCAGGTCATCACACCGAAGGTGGCCGCCGCGCTCGACCGCGCGCACATCACAGATAACAAGGCGGTCCACGTCGTGGCGGCGATTGCCAAGAGTCATGGGCACAATGTTGCGGAATTCACCGTCAACCGGTCGTCCTTCTACCACTCGCCCATGAAACACCGCAAGTAAGCCGCCGCCGTCATCAAGTGGGCATTTGCGCCCGACATCCCGCTCATCGTACACTGGGACGGGAAGCTGGTGGCCGACGTGACGGGAGGCGCGGACAACGTCGAACGGCTGCCCGTCCTTGTCTCCGGCGAAGGAGTCGCCAAGCTCATCGCTGTCCCAAAGCTCACGACCGGCACTGGTCAAGCAATGGCGGACGCTGTCGTCGAGGCGCTGGAGGACTGGGGCATCGCAAACCGCGTCGCCGGCCTGAGCTTCGATACGACGGCGTCCAACACCGGCACGCGCGCGGGCGCCTGCGTGCTCATCGAACAGAAGCTGGGCAAGGATCTGCTCAACCTTGCCTGCCGCCACCACATGCTCGAACTCGTCGCCGCCAAGGCGTTCGGCGAATGTTTCCGCGCCTCCTCCGGTCCCAACGTCCAGCTCTTCAAGCTCTTCAGGGAACGGTGGGATTCCATCAACACCGAGCGCCACCTGGTCATCAACGACGAGGAGGCCACGGAGGCCCTCATGGACTCGCGCGACGACCTCATCGCCCGCTACCATTTCCACCTCTCTCGACAGCAGCTGCGCGATGACTAACGCGAGCTTTTGGAGCTGTCCATTATCGTCCTCGGCGGCGTGCCCACGCGCGGCATCCGGTTCATGCGCCCAGGCGCCCTCCACCGCGCGCGCTGAATGGCGAAAGCCATTTATTTCCTAAAGATGTTCCTGTTCCGCGAACAGTTGGTTGTCACCGCGCGGGCGCGGACCGGTCTCAGGCGATTCATCAACTTCGTCCTTGCCCTCTACGTCCCGGCCTGGTTCGCTTCACCGAACCCCGCCGCCGCCCCGGCGAACGACCTTGACCTCCTCCAGGACCTCGTCGGCTACGAGGACAAGGCGCTCGCCAAGGTTCTGGCCGACAGCTTCGCGCGCCGGCACCTGTGGTATCTGAGCGAGCCACTCGTGTCGCTCGCCTTCTTCGACGACAACACATCTGGGGAGACAAAGAGGATGATGGTGAAGGCGCTCGAGGAGCAGGAGGGCTCGGGCAGCCCCCCGAAGCGCGTCGTCGTCGAGCCGAAGCCGGCTGTGGTGAATGGCAAGACCCTCGCGGATTTCGTCACCCAGTCATCGAGGCTCTTGTTCCACGTGCTGGGCATCGACGGCGCCTTCCTGTCCTCCGACACAGCGGAGTGGCCCAGTGACCCAAGGTATGCCGCCGCCGCGCGGAAGGTGGCGAGTCTCCTCATCACTAACGACTTCGCCGAGCGCGGCGTCGCTATGATGCAGGACTACAACCTGGCACTGACAAAGGACGAGGACCAGTGTCAGTTCTTCCTCCAGGTCGTCGAGGCGCACCGCCAGCGCTACCCTGAAGCCCGCAAGTCCACCGTGACTTCTGCAAACTAGGCAACAATGAGTGAGAGATGGGTGCCCATGAGACCCCCCCCCCCCCGATTGAGGGGCTAATACTCGAGTAGAGGGGAACCTGGTATACAATTCAACTACAAAGTACTGACATGCCGAAGATATCAGTTCCATCCAACGGCATTCCACAACGACAATTTTCAAAAAACGGACACACTATCCTTTGATTCACCCGGGGGAGAATACAAAAGTACCCGGGGGAAGTAGTAAAAATTATGCGATCGCTCTCAAACTTTACAGGATTAGTTTTTATAGCTATTCCCACAATATCCGAGGGTGCATTAATAAAATCGCAAAATTTTAAATTTATGCCCAAATAAGAACAACCCTAATATATATATATATATATATATATATATATATATATATATATATATATATATATATAAAGTTTTTTTTCTTGTTTTTGATTTCACGAAAGAATCAATAACATCATAATTTATGGATTTTGTTATATCTGATTCAATAAATAAGAGGGATAGATTCGACATTTTTGTTTGCAATAAGCTATTTCTTAAATAATCCTTAATTCTTTTCAGAACTGAAAAGGACCGTTCACCACTTGCGTTTGTTACAGGCATCGTTACAAAATTTTTTAATCACCTGAAGATCATGGTCCCCATGTATTCTTGTTTTTTGTTTTACAGTACCAAATATAATAATAAATTAAATTGAATGCCCAGTTAGGTCAACTGTACGCCCTTGACGATTGGTTATGTTAAGTCGTGATATTTTCGTTAGTTTTAACAAAGATATCATTTGGTAATTGAGGCTGGGGGCCCTGATCTTCAGGTGATCCAAAATTTTAAGAATGGTTTCTACATTTGGAAACGTCGATTTTAGGCCATCAAGAATAATATTATAAGTATCAATTGGATTTATCGCTTTTTCTTCTTTAATATATTTTCGAAAGTGCATTACTTCGTCTTTAAATTGATCAACAATCAATGTCCTCTTTGTAAACATCTGAAAGTTTATCAATACATATAGTATGTTTACCTAATTTGAACTCGTATTGTTTTTAAAAAACACGTTAAACATACAATGTGTAATATGTCGTTGTACACTATTGTTCGTCGGTTTATCTCCGCATTAAGCGTATCGCAAATTACATTAAATGTATTAACTACAAATAAATCTCTACCATGCAAAATGACATCATTTTCGCATATTTCGTCAGGCATAATGTTTTGTTTTTTTAATTCGGCACTGCTCATCTGTGAATTGCGTTTCATTAGTTAGAAGTTTAGCTTCCTCTTCGATACCTTAAAGTTGTTTCTGATTTCTACAATAAATTTTGGCAGTGATTTTTAAGAGATTTTTAACAGCTTTTAGCATATTTATCGTTGGATCCTGGAACGATTTACGAGTTGAATTAAGTCTTTGTAAAATTCTGCCCCAGATTACGATTCATAAAAGCTATCTCATAATTATGAAATTTTTTGATAAATTTCTGCCCTCTAAACGAGAGACAGGTTTTTCGTGTCCACGCAGAGATATGTTAATTAAAGCACTTTTGATGTTTCTGTATCCTTTTCTTAACGCTGATACGGCGCCATATTTTGCGCATGCGCAAAACAAAGCACAACGCATAATTCGTTATCCACTTGCCAAGAAGTTGCCAGGGCTGCCAAGTTTGACGTTTTAAGAATGGATTATTTTGTTTTTTCCAGGTTTAGAATCTAGCGATAAATTCTGCCCATGAGACCCCCCTTTTGGTCGAGGCCCCCAGCTAGCGCCTCATGCCCCTGTGCATAAATCCAGCTGTCTATATGTACTGTTACATAATGATTTAATATACGCGAGACTGGTGGGTGGGCAGAACTGTGCGAGCTAACTGATAAATATAGCGCCGCTAACGTTAACGCTAATGCAAATAAATTCTAGCGCCGCTAACGTTAACAGTTTTTAAAATTAGCGGCGTTAACGCTAAAGCTAATTTTGGCGCTGATTTTTATGAAATGTATAGCCAAGTACTATTTTTTAATAATAATAATGCATTTGTATATATTTATATGTGTTCATTATTTGTTATTATCTTTTATAGTGTCAAATGGGAACAAAATTATATCTTTAAAATGATTATTGGGTATTCAAGAAAATTGCGTAATTTGATATTTATGATTATTAAACTTATTTATTGGAAAGACATTGTCCTCCTTTACATACTCAGTTCAGGAAACTGTTTATTATTATACATTCTGCGTTCAGCATTATGCACAAAAAGCAACACAA
Source organism: Bathynomus jamesi (assembly GCA_023014485.1). Taxonomy (NCBI): domain Eukaryota; kingdom Metazoa; phylum Arthropoda; class Malacostraca; order Isopoda; family Cirolanidae; genus Bathynomus; species Bathynomus jamesi. The sequence continues at coordinate 434,025 of JAJOZX010001564.1, forward strand.
TATAGAGAATACCATTCTAAGACTCTATTCATTTTAATTTATATTAGCGCTTAGCAGTTAGCGCCTAACATTGCCTAAAAATGTAGCGGCGCTATCTGTTCCGCTAACTATTTTGAAAAGTAGCGCCGCTAATCGATGCACTAATAATTAACTAGCGTCGCTAATTAGCGCCGCTAGGCACAGCTCTGTAGGTGGGGAAGGGGAATAAAGGAGTGTGGAGGTTGGTTGTGTAATGTCTATTTTTGGTTCAAATTCAATAATATATTAAAAGTTGTATTGTGGTATCTGTTCATATAGACTTGCAGTAATCATAATGGAACCTTATTACTGTATAAGACTAGTAAACATGGAGTTCAACGCTGTTCACGATCATATTAATTGTTTATCTTTATGAACATAGATATGTCTGCATATATCATTGCTCTTATCAGCCATGCTTGCTCATAGCCATATTCCTGCAGAGTTCATGAGGGTATATATCTTGCCCCCGGTCAAAAATAAGTATGGAGACATTCTGTCCAGCAATAATTACAGACCTATTGCTGTCGCTTCCTGCTTCTCGAAACTACTAGAAAAACTCTTGTTACGCCGATTAAATGATTTCCTATGGACATCTGATCACTTTGGCTTTAAAAGGTCCCACTCAACTGACCTGTGTATCTATGTACTTAAAGAAACAATATCTAAATACATTGACAGTAATTCAACTATTTATAGCTGTTTCCTAGATATAAGTAAGGCATATGATAGAGTGAACCACAATATTTTATTTAAAAAACTAGAAGACAGGAAGGTTCCCATGTACAAATTAAATTTATTGAAATTTTGGCATTCCCACCAATTTTTTACCGTTAGGTGGGGCAATGTACTATCCGAGTGTTTTGGCTCCTCTTGCCGGGTGAGACAAGGCTCCTTGCTTTCCCCTATGCTGTTTAATGTGTATATTGACGGATTAATTGCTTCACTTAATGAGGCAACAGTAGGATGTTGTACAGATAACACAAGGATAAATAACTTAGTTTATGCCGATGATATGATGTTAAGTCCCTCTGTTAAAGGTCTGGATCGGCTACTAAAAGTTTGCAAAGTGTATTCGCAGATATTTTTTTTAATGTTACAAAAACTAAGGTTATGCAATTTCATCCTAAAAGCTGTAATCAGCCAGCTGATATTAGGTTTAAAATGAAAGGTGAAGTAATTTAGGAGGTACAAGAGTAAGTATTTGGGTCAAACTATTACCAGCTCCTCGAGTGATGACTCGTATATAAGAAAATCTCGAAGCCTTTGTGCTAAAGCGAATATGATTAAGGAACTTTCGGTTCTATACAAGTGAAGCTAAAGACACTCTTTCGTACTTTCTGCAGTAATATTTACGGACAGCAACTCTGAGTGAATTATAAAGTAAGGTTCTGGCAGAACCCTAAATTTGCTGTACAACAGGTCTTTTACTTATATAAATTACCCCCGGGCGAGATGCTCAGCTTCGCAAATGTTTGCTACCCGTAATGTCCCGAGCTTCCCGGAGGTGACATGACGTGCTCAATACAGTCTAATGCAAAGAATTAAAAAAAATCAACCAACCCGATTATCCAAGCTATTCACAAGTCCTGCCGTTTATCCTCTAAGTTATGGAATTCTTGGTACGAAAACGTGTCTGTAGCTCCACTTAACTTCGCCATTATTATTTCTAAACTGTTTATATTTGTATCCTTAGTATGTGAACTGTCATTGTATTGTCATATGGACTAGTCTGCCAATAAACCTTTTCATTACATAATTACCTGCATGTTAATGTTATATATTGTGGGACTCGGTTGTTCCCCCTCCACCCAACCTTTCCCCAGTTGGGGTACCTTGACTATCACTGCGGCGTTGCCACATGTACGGAGTCGTCTGAGAGCCGAGGAGCATTACATATGCGAGCAACTGTACGTTACATTGTTCACCTCGGCCTTTGATCGGCTCAGATACATATTTAACTTTCTCAAGGACTGCTATACGAACTAGATGTATACACGCACACGGTTGATTGAAGCATTCCAAACAATGGATGCTTAAGAAAAATTACGTTGATGTCAATTCTTGCTCGTGAAAACAAAAAATTAAAGAATGATCAAGAGATAAATGCACGATTTCATTCTAACCAATAACCATGTCAGAGTGGACCGACAGTTTAACGTGCAATACAAGCCAAGGCAGAGAAGTTAAGCAGCGTGGCAGCCCCTTGCAGTTTTACCACAAGTATTAGATACAGGTTTCTGAAGAAGGTTCAAACAAAATCCTTACATTAATATTTCGAGTGTTATTTGGGAATTGTATTTTTTTTAGCGACTCTCAAAGACGGACCCTAATGACCCTAATCATTTAAGATTAGCAATTTTCCTGATGCTTTTCAGAAATTTCTAGGATAACCACTTCCCTGAACTGTCGTATTAAGAGTTATCAGTCTGAAAACAGTTTCAGGCGAAGTCGACTAAAGAATCGGCGTACAGGGTAGGAATACTATAAAATTTAACTAAATGTAGACCCCCCACACTTATATCTCGTTAACGTTTACGAAGTCACTAGCTTCATCTTTAGTTATTAAAATACACAATAAGAAGAAGTGTTTGAGGTTTGATTTATGCAGATTTAATTTGGTTTTAACGAGACTTGGAACATACTCCAAAATCTTTCACACCTGCACGACATCCTACATCCCGAAAAATTAAAATTTAGTTGAAAGTGTACAGTGTACATGTAGGAATTCTTTGAAAAATTTTTATTTTCAACTTCCTTAATTAAAATTAAAATGGTACTGCATAGTAGCTGCCAACAGAAATGGACTAGAACTGAGGCCAAACAACACTGACCTCATTCTATATGCTTAAACCTTGGGTTCATTTTCCAACAAGTCTTTTGTATCCACCCACAGATACCTTACTGCACCTCTGTCCTCTGGTCTTAACTTTATCCTCAAAAAAGTTTGCTTCACATCTGCAGTCAATGTTACTCTACCAAACCTGAATCTCAGTAACAAGGAAAATAAATTTGCATTTAAATTTGGCCCAGCATCCAAACAGTCATTCAAGGACACCACCTTTGTCCTTGGCTGAGCCATCAAAAACTACCCTCAGTTTGGTGGTAGTTTTGTCTCGCCGTACCACTGCATGGTGTGGCAAATAATGTGCCTCCTGGCTCACCGGCTCACCTTGCACCTTTTCAGCATAGCCCTCCTTTACATAGCTTAGGATGACCTCATTGTATTCATTTAACAACTCATTTTTCCTTAGCCTGTGCAATGAAGTCTCCAACCTCCTATTAGCTAGATCAAGGTGTAAACTGGGTTTGCAAGAATCCTTCCAAGGGAGGCCAACTTCGTAGCAACCATCTCTAAACCCAATACCTTTTCAAATTGCTCTAAAACATCACTGTTCACTGTACTTGCCTGCTTCTCCTGTTTGTCCTTTATGCCAATGGATTCAAGCTCCCAAAAGGCTTTCAAATGCCTTTCCAAACCATGGCTGTTCTCCTCAATCTTAACAAAAAGCTTTAACCTCCATTTCATTGCAATAGCTACCAGGTAGCATCCAGCCTAGCTTACTTTCAATAGCTACAGGACCTTGAGATGTGCGACAATGTTACCACTGATGAAGTCCCAGTAATAGTCAGCTCCAATCAAAAAACTAATATCTTCTGTTCCTTCAAACTTATTATTGCCCAAATTGATTCCTTTAACTTGCAATTCTTGGACACATGCCATATCTAAACAATAGTGACTGGAGCACAAAGTTCCTCAATCCTTACCGCTTGGACCTTGATAGTGGGACTTTGTAGTAACAACCCCTTAACCAGAACTTCCACCTTATTAACTTTGGTTCGGTTTTGAACTGAACCCCCAAACCCAGAAATTCTTAAATTTTCTCTCTTAAGTTCTTCAAACTTCAATTTTTTGGAAATTGTGGTCTTAATAAAGCTACACTGGCTACCACTATCAAACAACACTCTCACAGTAGCTTCTCTATCATTCCCAATTAATAATGCTGTAGCTGTTTGCAATAATCTCCCTTTACTTTTACTCCCTTTCATAGCAGTGGCATGTGCCACTGATGTCTCTACTTCTGGGGTAGGCCTACTAGGAGTGTTTTCACACAATAATGGCTGATGCTGGCCATGGCATTTTTTGCACAAAATTTTAAACTTACAAAACTTTGCTCTGTGACCTTTCAAAAAACATTTAAAACATGCTGTGGACTTAGTTACCCTGTCCTTTCTCTCCTCAACAGGTAAAGCCTCAGCCACCTCACATTTATATGACTTGTGGTTGCCTTCGCAAAATATGCATTCCTCGATTCCCTTTAATTTATTCTCAGAGGATGCATGTAGAGCTGACACTGTACCTAGGCTATTCCTTTTTGTAGAAACTTTGGTGCTGTGGCTGCCTTTGTCCCCTTGTTTAACATCCCAATGTGTAAACTCAGTTCCCTCTCATCTTGCTAATTCCGTGGCTAAAAGGCTTAACATCTACTGAAGGGGGATGCACACGTTCTGTAGAGTGTCCCCTACTTAATTCAAGCAAAATTGAGCTAGGCAATTTAGACTCCAGTATAGTGACCAACATTATCAGGGGCGGCGGAACCTATTGCGCGCTGGCGCGCCGCGCACCCCCTTAACTGAGCAAGAAAGTGCGGCGCACCCCCTTAACTGAGCAAGAAAGTGCGGCGCACCCCCTTAACTGAGCAAGAAAGTGCGGCGCACCCCCTTGTTTAGTTAATATTTTCGGCGACTTATGGCTTATATTTATATATGTATCAGTCTGTTTCTAAATTGATCGACCGTATGTTCGCAAAAACATTGACAAGGCGTACCAACCACGTGTGGCCGTGAAACTAGCCAATAGCGGTGCGGTTTTATAACTCCGTCATTGGGCGTTTGAATCACTTGTCGGTGTAAATTGCCCGTGAAATGGTGCCGTTTCTTTGTGCTGCAGCTGAGTGCTGTGGTGCTGACTTGGGTGTTTGTTTTGTTACTACAGGTATGTACATTGATTCGTTTGTTTTACACAATTCCGGTGATAACAGCTACATCTGAACGAACGTTCAGTGCTCTACGTCGACTTAAAACATACTTACACTACTATGGGTCAGGCACGACTGAATAATGTGGCACTAGCACACATCCACAAGGATATGTTAGCTCGGATTGATCTGAAACTAGTAGCAGAAAGGTTTGTCACTGCCAACGAGCGCAAACTGCTATATTTTGGAAAATATACTTAGCTCTCTACTAGTTACTGTTCGTCTCTGAATCTTAAACCCACGGGATATATATATATATATATATATATATATATATATATATATATATATATATATATATATATATAATATATATATATATTATATAATATATATATATATATATATATATCGCTATAAATGCAAAAACTTCACTATTTTCTACGTGCAAAATATGAAAATAAAAACCCAGTCTAATAGACAGAGTTTATTTCCACAACAGCGGGCATCGAAACTGTTGTGGAAATAAACTCTGTCTATTAGAGTGGGTTTTTATTTTCATATCTTTCGCTCTCTCTTTCTCTTTCTCCTTCTCGCTATATATTTTTTATTTATCTGTCTCTGTCATTATACTTTCCAACTAGTTATAACATCTTAATATGCTATATATTTGATATAATAAAAATATGCTACATATTTGTCTTTTATTTGACAAATTACTTAAAACAATGCATTTGACATTACAAGTTTAAAAAAATTCGGGGCCCATCCCAAAATGGCGCACCCCCTTAAATCATGTCGTTCCGCCGCCTCTGAACATTATACCATACCTTTCCATTCCTACACCCAAGTTGTCCAGGGACCTAGTTCTAACTTCAAATTCATCATATAACTGCCGTAACTCCTTGACACTGTTGGGATTATTAACAGGAGGTATAGCTAAAAATTCGCGGAGGTGGCTTTTAATTAAGATCTCTGGCTTGCCAAACCGTTTCTTTAATATATCCAAAGCCATATTATAATTAGCCTCTGTTAATGCTAATCCTGCTATTGTCTTCGCTGCCTCCCCTTCCAAGAGGGACTGCAAATAATTAAACTTCTCCACCGCACTTAACACTTGACTAGAATGAACTGCTGATTGAAACCTGTCTGCTCATCCTTGCTATTCCTGAATACTCCCAGAAAATGTTTTGAGTACAAGCCTCGGTAACTGAACTGCAGATCTGTTAACCTTAACTTCACAAACACCGTTTGTTGAGGGCTGTGTTTCATTATTAGACCTGGTCCCTAACTGTACTGAACTGTTAAACTCTTTTGCTCTGTGGCATACTTTAATTATGTCATCAATAATCTCTTCAAAGTAAATTATGTCATTTTCTATTTCATCCTCTTCTATAAGAGCTTCAATTTTAACATTTACTTCGCTTAGAGCAACGTTTTTAGTTTCTAATATGGAAAGCTGCTCATTCACTAAACTTAAATCCTCTTGCTCTATGGCAGAATAGTGGGAATGGCCTCTGTAATTAGACCTTTGTAGGCGCTTCTCCTTTATCTAAACTTGTTCAATTCAGCTGCACTCATCTTCATTGCAAACAATAATTGGGCTCAATGCCAAATAAGCTGAATTGGCGAAAATACTTAACCAAACTGATCAAACTCAAATTTTGCCCTTTTTCAAATAAACTGAATGGCTTGGTTGGGGTATTGACCAACCACCAGTATGGAATAATAAAACCAACATTAATCAAACCGGTAAAAATGTAGGCCCAAAACAACGACAGACTAGCGGCCAAGTTTCGCAATTGGGCAACCAAACTTTCTATTCTGGGACCTCAACTCAATTATGTTCAACCCGTCCAGGCCTAACTTGGGCTATAATTTGCACAATCAGAACTTTGCCAAAAAATAGTCACTGATTCAGTCTTGGGCTAGAATCCGGTTCGAAGGACCATGTTATTTTTTATTTTATTGGGTTCAGAATCCCAGCTGAGCCGTGAACGGCCAAGCTCTGAAGGGCCATTTCAACCTACAGCCCAAGTTAAGCTAGACTAAAACTTACGGACTTGAAGGTCCTATTAGGTCCTACCTCAGGGTTGCTGACTCATTGTGGGCATACCTTAGGCCTCAGTTGTATAAAATTAAGATAAAAAACAAAAGGGGCACTATTTATGATCTTCTTTCTAAACCTTGGAACAACACACAACTTGCACCATTGCACGATGCAACAATCTTGTATCTAAACATCCAAACTGAATTGCAAGAGAGCTCTCTATAAGACCACGCCCTGTAAGTGCCGCATTCAACAGACGAGTAGAAAGGACGCGCCAGTGCCCCCCCCCCCCCCAAAAAATGATGCCACAAGAGTGCCCAAACAATGATGCCGCAAGAGCCCAAAAATGCTAGTTCTAAATTAAGTGAATTTTTCACTAACCTTACAATTATGAGATGGATATATATACACACACACCTTAACTTAATATATACAAGCAAAGCTGCATCAATCAGCTTAGTCATCATATTGCCTTGGGACAACAATGGCTCTTCCTCTTCTAGATTTTCTAACAGTAGTGTCCGTTATAATAGCGATAATAAAGAGAGAGTGAGGCAACATTGCGGCGAAGAGAGAGGAATTGAAGACAGTCAGTAAGAGGCGGGGAATTGATGAGACGAAAAGCCTTTGATTCCACCCGATCAAGTAGAGATGTGTGGGTTGAGCCACCCTTCACATGAGAAGCATACTCCATACAGGAGCGGACAAAACCCCTGTACAGTAACAGCAAATGAGTGGTGGTGAAGAAACTGTGGAGCCAGTACAGCACACCTACCTTTTACAAGCTGTTTTAGAAAGAGAGTATATGTAATTTTTCCAGGAAAGATCACGAGAAAAGGAAACGCTAAGAATGTTGAGAAAAGAGGAAGGATTGAGTTATTTGTTGTTGAAGGTAAGGGGATAGGCGTGTGGAAGATTGTGACGAGCAGACAAATGGAGGAACTAAGTTTTTGAGGCATTGAAAGCCACAAGGCTCTCTCTGTTCCAGTCGGAGATGGTAGAGAAATCAGAGGTCAATTCCATAGCCGTCCTACGCGAATCATGGAGTGTCTGTTGAAAGGGACGTTTTATGAAGTGGGCGGAGAAGTGAAGAGTGGAATCATCGACATAGGAGTGGATAAGACAGGAAGTGCGACTTATTAGATCATTGATACATAAAAGGAAAAGTGTGGGTGACAGGACAAAGCCCTGAGGAACACCACTATTAATAGCTTTAGGAGAAGAACAGTGGCCATCTAGAACCGCAGCTATAGATCGGCCAGAAAAGAAATCAGAGATGAAGGCACAAATAGAAGGATAGAAATTGAAGGAGGGCACTTTGGATATATGCCAGACTCTATAACAATCTTTTGATATGTCTAACGCAACAGCAAAGGTTTCACTGAAATCCCGAAAGGAGGATGACGTCAAAGGAGTCAAAGAGAGATGTAAGAAGAGCTCCAGTCGAGCGTTCCTTGCGGAACCCATACTGACGATCTGAAAGAAGATTGTGAGAAGAGAGGTATTTAAGAACCTTCCTATTAAGGATAGCGTCAAAAACTTTAGAAAGGCAAGAAATCAAAGCAATTGAACGATAGTTGGAGGGTTGAGAGTGGTCACCCTTCTTTGGGACAGGCTGAAAGCCTGAATGAGAGCGAACTTCCAGCAGGAAAGAAAAGTACCAGATAAAAAACAAAGACGAAAGCGTCTTTTTTTTTATGTACGAAAGCAGGGGACAAGGGTGAGTGACCGCCAAAATGCCCCCCCTCCACTATATAAGAAGGAGAGAGCCAAAATCAAGGTCTCTGAGGCTATTTTATTTATCTATGATGGCATTTTATTTATTTATTATTTATTTTTATAAATAATAAATAGATATGTCTAACAAGGAATATCTTACTAAAGAATATCAACTTACAGCTATTAAAAATGGTCGGAACTATAAACGTAAACATCGTCACGTTTCATAAGAGCAAGCAAACTATTATGTGGGTCGAACCATTTCACAAAATTATTCTTAACAACAACAGCTTTCAACAAATTTGGAATTTGGTTCAGGAAATTTCAGTTGGAAACTTCTTCGGAGAACATTTTCTTTATTGTTATATTCCGGAGTTTCAGTAAAAGACTTCAACTCCACTTTATTTCAGGCTGAGAACAGATTGGATTTTACGTATACTACTAGTAAGGTAAAATAATTATTTGGTTCAGGGTTTGTATATATCTTTAAAGTAATTCCGTTGTTCTCGGCTGAACACTTAAAAGGTAGGATTTACTTGATATAGTTCTTTACATTAAAGTAAGCATTACTTGATGCTGGTATATTTTTAAATGGAAAAATTTAAGTTAATATAGGCTTATGTTGCTAATATAAACTATTGGCTTGTATGTAATTATAAATCTCATAACTATAGTTTTTTGTATAATATTTATACTACGAAATGCTTTGACTTAAACCTGAGAACCCAGTAAAGCTTAAGGCTTAGACTATACTATTCGGGTAGAAATAGAGTACCTAAAAAATTAATATTGTAGAACTATTTTTACCAATAGAGATTTGAGTTTAGACTTTGTATAGCGACAAAATTAGCTTTTATGCGAATCTTTCTAAAGTTTTAACTAGTGAACTCTTCTAAAATATACTTGTTCCAAACTTAATTAATAATGATTAAATGTACTAGTTTATATATATAAAACGTAACTTGTAATTTTTAAACTTAAGACTATGTATGGGTTTGGATCACCTTAAGATCAGGGCCCCCAGCCTTCTTTAGTTACCTTATAAGGTTAACTAACGAAAACATCGACCTAACCAATCGTTAGGGCGACTGTACGCTCTTGACGATTGGTTAGGTTAGGTTGTGGTACTTTAGTTAGCTTTATAAGCCTAACTAAAAAAGGCTGAGGGTCCTGATCTTGGGGTGATCCATGGGTTTTGACATGCAATAGTTATCTTAAAAAGATAGCGTAAAAACTCTAACTCTGTGTTCTCTTTCTGCTCTAGGAAAGAGATTCAATGAGAAATATAATATTCAGCAGATATGAAGCCATTCATGGTCCGGACATGGAAGAAGTTAGAGGGAAGTATTTGCCTCAAGTGAGTAAATAACTAACGTTTTAATGTATTTTAGACGAAGTATGTAACTTTGAAGCATAGGTTTTCTGAAGTTGAATTTTGAGTCGGTGACGGTTGTACTACTCTTTAAGGGGTTAAAATTTAAAGCTGTCATTTCATAACTTGCTTATAACGTATTCGCACAACTCTTTAGAAAAGTGTTTAGATTACGGCCATAGCTATTTTTTCGAAGTTCAGGTGACGACCTCTTAAGGTTCGATTTATCGAAATGCATGTTTGTGATTTACTCGGATCTTATTTCCTTACTGCGCAACTGAACCGAAACATTTTGAACTTCGAATAAAATGCGCTCATTTCCACAGCAAATGAATACCGGATTTGAATAAATCAAATACTCCTACAATGCATTTTGGTATGATTTTGCAAGCGATTAAATTTCCTTTAAGATTACCAAATTTAAACTAAATATGTAAACTTTAGTGGAGACAAAATTTGGCGGTCTTCATTTACGACCACTTCCAAAAGGGGGAAATATTCCTCGTAATGAGCACTTCTGGAGAAAAATTCTAAATTTTCTAAAGTATAAAATTACTAAACCCTAAACTTTTTTTCTGAAGTCTTATTGCTGTCGCCAAAAACTGATCAGTTGGTAATTTTTTTTAAAATTTTCTAGACTATATTCAAAAGAACTTGCCAAATTTCGGAAAATTTGGCAAAGTAGGTCTTGACAAATCCCCCCCTTTCACTTGTCCGAAGAATGTAAATTTACTAGTTTGTTTCCACAAGTTAAATTTTTAGTGATTTTAGTGATGAAACAGTTTCGGGAGCACCAGTTTTTTGACATAGAATTTTGGGTAATGGTTCAGAATACGGGCGCCACTTAAGCAAAATTTCGAAAAATACCATAGACAGTTTTCTCATTAAAATAAGTTGATTGCATGTGTCGCATAGTCAAAAAAAAGGTTAGAAAATTAAGAGAAACATATTTTTGGGTATGAATAGGAAATAGTTGGCAACTCGTTCATTCACTTCAGTTTGAAAATGGCTTCGGTCTGTGAAGGGTGTTCGGTGACGCTAGTAGAGCTCGCATGGTGTTCTCCCTTTAAATGTAGTCCAATTGGGGGGTACAGGGGCGGAGCCCCCGTAAAGATCACATCACAAATTGATCGGTATAGGGTTTTATATTTTTTAGGTTAGGTTTTCCATGAAACCCAGGTTTTTCTCATGGTTTTCGATGTTTCATGACTCGTCTCTTTTCCTCCAAAACATGCTAAAACCACTGGTTTCCTGTTTAGGATAAATCTGACCATCGCTATTACAGTAAATTATTGCTTGTGCTGTTCCCCCACCCAAAACCCACGGTGGTCCCCCCAGATTGTAGTGGTTTTAGCCTGTTTTGGTGGAAAAAATACACATTGAGGTGGCGCCCCTATTCTGAACCGTTACCGAATTTTGTTAGATTCTAACTGGCCAAAAGTTGAAGTGGGAAATAACCAAACTGACTCGAGATCCGTGCATCGTGATTCATCCGATGAATGAAATGGGTGGATCACCGAAATCTGTCATCCCCGGAACTTTATATTAACTGATGAAACTACAGAAACTTAAAGGAAATGTGCGAGTGTATATTCTGTTAAATTAACATTCAACTAACCTACAACAACCTTTACCTTTTCATAATTATTAAATTGAACACTACAGTTTCAGGCTTCCATGGTGGGAGCGCTTACAAACTTGGGCATTGGTGTCGTAATCGGGTATCCTGGGGTCACTTTTCCTGACCTTACTGAGCCCAACAATGACGACTTAACACTGAATCAAATGGAGGTCGAGTTATTTGGTAAGGAACGCGTGACCATAGTTGTATTAGACTCAATGCGTTAACTTTGAATAGTTTTTAATTCCTTAGTGCCTATTCTGGTAAAATAAAACCTGAAGTAAACTTCAACTTTGCGAGTAAAAACTGGAAACTGCATAAATTTTATTCTATTAGTTTTAACACCACTCCAAACCATTAAAAATACTATATTCTGAATCATCCTTAAAAATTACTAAGGAAAATTACCTCTTTGTGCAAATAAGTACAAAATTAATGAAAATAACGTAATCGTTATGCCATCTAGCACCAGCCAGTGACGCCATAGTTATGACTTCAAGACCTTTATAAACGGGTGACCGCGAAACGTTTCCTCCTAAGTATATGATTCGTGTAGCTTAGATTTTGTAGTAGTCAGACGCGTTGGCTTAGACCAGGGGTCACCAACCTGGGCGGTAGCGCCCACTAATGGGCTCAAAGGTAAACATTTTTAATTATTTTATCGATTATGTTGATTTATTATTTTTGATCTAAGGTGGGCGATAAGCTTTTTTAATTTTCAAAAAATCGTAAAAGTGGGAAGTGAACAAAAAAGGTTGGTGACCCCTGGCGTAGACAATAGCAAAGCTTTGAAAGATCATGCTGTAGTTCCTACATCCTTTGTCGAAAGTGCAATAGTGACGGTAATATTCTGATATTCCCTGAAAATACAAATTGGGTAGGGTTGGGTTAGTTTTTTTAATTAATTTTCTAGGGCAATTTAGATTTGATATGCACGAATTTGACCTTTTTCTGTGCAAATATATATTTCTTTAGATACCCTTTGCTTTGTCCGGAGCGATAGAGCGCGTCCCTCTGTGGCGAATGTGGGAATACACCTTCCTTCGGTGTAAGGGCTTTCTCTGCCCTCGTGGACCATTGGGCCCGTTTGGGGACCCGGCTGATCTGTTTTTTTTCTTTTTCTCCTTTAACCCATTCTTTCTGGCTTCTCTGTTTTTTGGCGTCGTTCTTTGGACCTTGATTTTGACCCTTTCCTTGGCCCTTGGGTGTGGGAGGTGGTTGCCCTGCACCCTTGTCGCTTTCCAACCAAACCCTGCCCCTGCTACTTTTCACCGCGCGTTGGGTGAGAGTGGCCGCCTTTCAGGCACGGACTGGGTACGGGTGTATCTCCCGTGCGTGACATCTATCGGCGGTGGGACCAAGTGTGCCCACGCTTCGCCTTTCCCTTGGAGTCGATGGTGGCTGGATGCGCGCGGGGGATGTTCTTTTTTGTTTCGCTATGGACACTTCTCCCCCTCGGCTTACGACTACTTCTCATTCCCGGACTACTACTCCCAACACTCGGGTGGTGGGCAACCAGGCCCTCGAGTCCTTTACCACTGGAAGACCGCAAACTAATGGGGTTGACCCCCCTGTGGAAGCGGAGCGCTTGCACACCTTTTCCGTTGCCGACCCCAGTCCGTCCCTCGACTATGCCCTTGGACCTACACACTCTGGAGCAGGGGTCTCGCCCCAGCCCACTTCAGCCACCTTCGGGCAAGTCAAGTTCCGCCGAGGAATTGCCCCCACAACCCGGCTTCTTGCTCTCCCCATATGCCCCCCCTCACCCGCCGTCAGCCCACCTCCCCACGGAGAGAGCCTCGCGGCGGACGGGGAGCCGGCATTCACGGCCGTCCTATCGACCGTTGAATATCCCAGTCCATTTCGACTCCACAGCCTCCCTCTCCCTTCCAAGTATCCACAAATTCCTGGTGATTCGGCCTACATCTGGGTCCCTCCCGACCAACTCTGAACGGATGTTCCAGGCGATCCGAACCCACAGCAACTCCAGCCGCTATGACGTACGCCCACAGAGCGATGGCTCCCTCCTCGTAAAATCACGCTCAGCCGCAGAGACAAAAGCCCTACTCTCCGTCACTGAGGTCCTTAGATGCTCCGTGTCCGTTTCCCCACACCCTCGCCTGAACCAGAGTCAGGGCACTATTTACGCCACCCGCCTATTGTCGGTCGCAGTGAACGAGCTCCTGGAGGACCTCGCACCCCAAGGAGTCACTAAGAAATTATGGTTTTATGTTATGTATTTGTTACAATGCAAGGATTTTAACTTTTTGCATAACTTTGCTAAGTTATACCAAGGGTATATTTTACGCAGGTTATGGAAAGTTTTCTTGCAGCTTCATACTAAAATTTGCAACTTGTGCCTACAATTATTGACTGTCACAGTGGGACTGTAATGTATCAAAAGGAATGTATATATTCCAAATATGCAATTTTCCTAAAAATGCTTAGTGTTTACATCGGTATAGTTGTCGGACAAGTAACTCAAAATGTGATGTTAAGTGACTAATTACTGTTTTTGAATAACAAATCTTATACTTTGGGTTTTAAAAAAAAATTGTGAACGAAGTGATTAACTTATTTAAAAGGGTTTCATTTTAATCTGCAAGAGCTTTTTTGCCTTATCGGTAGACAACTCAATATTGTACCTAATTACTGTAACTCCTTTAAATCTAGGAACCCTTGCTGATATTAACTGGTTTCGTTGGGCATTTGAGTTTCACTACCTTTATTTTAACGTACTGCCTTTATTTTAACGTACTGTAAGGTCAAGTTTAAGAATTGAGGTGAATGTTAACCATGCTCTTAAATCTCAAATGTAGGATTATCTTTATAGTTGTGCGTGGAGTGGGACTTGGGTTAATCGTGCAGCCCTGTGGGAATTTTAGATGAATTCGGGAAGTGCTATTTGTATAATCTTAAAGGAAACTAGTTAAAGTTTAATGCCTCATTTGTTTACTAAAATTTTTCATTTTAGGCAGCATGGCGTACATGGGATCAGTCTTTGGATGTCTCTTGAGTGGATTGTTGATGGTATGGTACGGACAACGCAAAACTCTCCTCATCGCTCTACCTTTAGCTATGATTGGCTGGATTATTTTGGGCATTGGAAGCTCCATATGGATGATAGAGTTGGCAAGATTATTACTGGGAATCTACGTGGGATTTGGATACAACTCTGCCGGTAATTTTGTTACCGAAATAGCGCACCACTCCATTCGCGGACAACTGTCGGGCTTGATTAACGTTTCGAGGCAATTTGGATTCCTCTTCGTTTATGCTGTTGGCAGTACTGGACTTACGTGGCGGCAGTTGGCTTTCTTCTCCGGAGGAGTAACTTTAATTGGCCCTTTCTTTGGCCTCCTCGCACTTCCAGACTCTCCAAGGTGGTTGGCGTCCGTTCACAGGTTTGACGACGCGAGAAAATCTTTGGTTCGATTGAGAGGAGAGGTGTATAATGTTGATTCCGAATTGAAGCTTATTGTTAATCAAGTTGAAGGGAAAAGTAACTCTGGAACGGTGAAGCAACAGTTCAAAGAAATTTCTAATTCGTTAGTACTACGTCGCTTTATACTATTGAATGTTCTTTACACTTTATTTTCTCTGAGTGGTAATTGTTCGATCGTTACTTACACGGCAACCATTTTCAAGGAAGCCAATAATTACCTAAACAAATATCAAAGTACTATAGTAACTGGCGCAGTTCGAGTAATTAGTAGTTTGATTTTCCTCGTGATAGGAGATAAATATAGTCGAAGGGCCCTTATGCTCCTACCAACGTTCTTCATGTCAATATGTATGCTGAGTTTAGGCTTTTACTTCTATCTGAAAGTTGCTCACGATGTTTCGAATATAAGATGGGTTCCCTTAACATCAGTAGTGATTCATCAGTTTTCCATTTGTCTTACTCCAATAGGTTTCCTTCTTGGTGAACTACTTCCAACCTCTGCCCGATCCATAGGTGGAAGTATCATTTGGCTGTTATCTTTCGCTTCTGCTTTTGTTGCAGTGTTTACATTTCCCATAATGCAACATAGCATCGGTTTGCACGGAACATTTTGGTTTTACTCATTCAACTGTCTAATTTTTCTGGTTGTGACTGCATTGTTCTTGCCAGAATCTCGAGGCCTGTCCCTCGAGGTCTTGAATGAAGAAGAAAAAGTAAACTCAGATTCTAACAGCAGTACCGAAGAACACATTAAGGAAAATGAAAATGTTCCTTAGCGTTGTTTTATTGGAAATATTTAATGTAATTCAAAATTTATGTATTTTTAGTTTAAAAGATTAATGTTTATGGTTGTAAATATTTTTATGGTTGTAAATGAAGGCTTTCTTGTTCATGTAATGTTAATTTTATAAATTTTTATGAAAATGTTTTATGACGTCATTTGCCTTTGTTTTATGACCATAAATTCTAATAGTTTGTAGTAATCGGCTTTCTTAAGTTCCAAATGAGCTAAATAAAATGCAGAAGGAAAATTAAATTTGTATTCCATGTAATTCGGGATCTGTAACTGACGAGTCGATGTATACTCGTATAGTTTTGAAAGTGATGTTACGGGTGACGTTAGCTTTTAAATGGGCAACACGTCTTTAAAATCAGGTGGTGCTTGGCAAATGGGTTTAGAAAACTTACATAGTTAAGGAATATTCTGAAGTCTATTCTAATACTATTGAACACGTAAGAAAAAATTATGTTGATGATTTGCTGTGTTCAGTGGATAATACAGAAATGATGATATGGAGGCTAGAGCTATAATGAGGGAGGCTGGCATGGAGCTTAGAAAATGGTAGACAAATCACACAGTTAAAACAGCTTGAGTCAGTCCTGTTTAGGACCTGATGCAGCAGAAATTATTGAGGATTCTGGTATTAAGGAGTTGTGGGCCATAGACACCAAGGTGATGGGCATTGTTTGGCAGGAAGGAGAGGATTTGGTTTACCTTTAATGGGAAATTTTTAGTTGAGCTGGCCAGTGGCATGGTGGGACTCATCGCTGATGGGCCATAGAGCATTTTGGCGCCCTCGAAATGATTCGAAATTTTTAATTTTAGCATTTTTTTACCGTTTTGATACTGAGACGTATTTCTTTACATTTTTCGTTTTGAACGTTATAAACAGGACCAAACTGTTATTGTTTCGGTTAATAAATTTAGAAATACAGGTTGTTTGTATGCAGAAAATATTATTACAAACTTCTTACAACAATAGAAAGCACAGCACATGTGTCATGTATCTGAAAATAAATACTTAACGTCTCTATTACATAATTAGGGCTTTCGAGAGAAATTTAGATGATTGACAAAATCGAACAATTAGCCGGTCTGTCTAGTTTCTTTGCTATATTTCGTTCGACTGACATCAACATTGTACCCAGCAGCATCTCCTGCGATATGGAATTCCTTATACGCGTTTTGATTCGCTTGAATGCTGAAAAGGATCTCTCAGCCGTTGGTAATGTAGTGGGAATTGCCACTAATATGCCATAAGCTTTTGAAAGAGTTGGATAGGCTTCAGTAAGACCCGCATCATGATTGAGTACAGTGTAGGCGCTGTAAATCGTTTTTGTGTTCGATAATTAGGGGAATACGGAACTGAAGCTACAGAGCTCCAAGGCACATTCGTGACTATTGATGCTGTAATTACTGCAAAATTCATAGATCTCATTCTCCAATGTAGAAATTTGAGCACGAATATTAGAGAAATTTGTTGGACAATTTTTGTGTTGATTTTAGTACATTTCGATTTGCAGAAAATCGATCGTTCATTGCCGAGTTAATTTTGTCGAACAGTATAAAATGTTTCACGTGTCCATTTTGCCTGACTATTTTCAGTGATTTCAGTATCACTCATTAATCTGTCTTTACGTGCACGTATGACTGGCCACTGTTTTATCGTCGATTTCTTTGACAGCAGCAATAACAGTAGCTCGGTCATCGCGAATCTTCTGTAGCTGCTGCATCGAAGCTGAGACTATATCGAGTGCTCTGACGACATCCACATTGACTGTCTGTAGATAGCGACTGAGTGGGCCTGTTATGAATATTTTATGAAACAGGCCAGCTGTTGCCAGATATGCTCGACTCTGAACAATGTGAAGTAGACCAGCTGCTTCCGAACGCCGTTTCTGACTAAACTCTTGAGATGTGGTGATCTCATTCAAGGTTTCACATATCGATGTGTATAGATATGAATACATCTAGAGAAAATTCACGAGCCGTCCAGCTTACTGTGTTCAGTCTCTTCAATGTTTTAACTTCCAAACATGATTCCTTTTGTGTATCTTCAAAAAGTGAATGTATGCGATTAGATTGTGTAAACATAACATATAATGTCTCCAGTGTTCCAAAAAGAGTAACAGCATCAACAGACGCTGACGAAACATGAAAGTACCAAATTGAGGATGTGTGCATTGCAGTGAACATATATAACTTGCTCATCGATATCGCGTCTGATTAGCGCCTGTAATCCGCCATAGCACCCACTCATGTTCGCAGCACCATCATATGACTGGGCAACAAGTCTCATAACAGTCAACATTACGGTTAGAAAAAGCACACTACCAAACTCAGAAGCATTTCTGATGTAGTATTTGAAGCATGTTGTAGGCACAGTAAACGCTCACAAACACCACCATCCACAGGAACACAAATACTAACGTGTTCTTGATGTGATACATCAGGAGATGTCGACAATGATGGACCATGCAACAGCTTTTTTATTTTCCTTACAATTTCGATTGTCATTTCTTCTCCAATTATATCAGTTATCTTCCTTTGAGTATCGTTACTCAAAAAAGTTAGCTTGGAACCACGGCCCTGATTCTGTTTCCTGCTATTGATGAAGAACCTTTTCTATCTGCTCTAGTACTTGAATCATACACAGCAAGAAAATCAAGCAATTCCAAAAAATTTCCTGTTCTCATCTGAATCCAATGATTCTCTATGACCTCTGAATGCCAAAGATTGTATACCAAGGTAACGTATAGCGTTGACAACCCTATGCATAAACGTCCTGTTCTTTATAACTGCAGCTTTTCTCAAATTCTCCTCACTCACTTTGCTTCAACAATGCATTGGAGATTGAACTCTGTCTCAGAAACATCAATCTGGCAACAACAGCCATTCTATGACTATTTGAAGTTTCATGTTTCCTTACTCCTTCCCATTGGTGCTTCCAATCAGAAAAACCAGCATTTGTAATTGAATTTCCTTGTTTGGACCGTTGATTTTCTCCTCGCAGACTGTTATCAGTAAACAGTATACATGTGATACAAAAAAGCACATTTTTGTCTCAGAATAGGACAACCAATGGCGAACTAGCTTGTTGGTGTTGTGAAAAACACCATGTGAACAATGACGTTTGCGACCACCAATGACATTTCCTCTTTTTGAAAGGTACTTATCTGGTTGATTAGGTCCACAGCTCAGCACGTGTCGCTTTACATCAGCACTCTACCTGAGATTGAGAAAAAAATAAATTGCCTTTATTTATTTTATGGCTAAGATAGGTAGAACTTAAATAGCAAAAATAACCTTTATTTATGCACATTATAATTTTTAGGAATTATATTTTAATATTAGTGAACGATAAAAATAAAATCACCTGTGCTTAGAATTTATTAGTGCTGTAGGATCAATTTTGTCAGATTTGAAAATAGATTCATCTGTTGTATCAACAGCAGCTTGACTAGACTCGATCGACTCTGGTTGATTAGGTACACAACTCGGTGCATGTACTGCATGTTGTTTTTCTTTGTCATCATCATCATCAGAGCTGGAATGGTTAATATACATATTTTATAGTTAAGGAAAAAATAAGACTGTTATTAATTAGACTGAAGGTTTTTGGTAACAGTGATGTGATCTATCTCATCAGAGTCATCACTATGACTAGACTGCAATGTTTCAGCTTCAGTGAAAGATGTGCTTGTTTCAACAACTTGACTACACTGCGTTCGTACTTATTAAGCAGATTACATTTTCTCCAATGTTTTCAAAAGTTTTTCCCCGATTTCAATGAAATTTGTAGCAAATAATCACTATATATAGCAGCATTGATGGTATTCATTTCGATAAAAATATTTTGATAATTAAATTAATTCTCATTTTATTGAAAAATATGTAAAATAATTGTGTTCCGAATTATTAAGCAAGGATTCTATTTATGGATCTAAATGGTGAAAATGGGTAAGAAGAAGGATTTAACATTAACTGAGAAAAGAAAAATAGTCAAGTTACTTGCTGAAAATATAAAATCTATTGAAATTGCGAAGCAGTTTGGCAGGGCTTATCGAACTGTAAACAAGTTTGTGGCGGAGGGCTCTAAACTGAGGCAGCGAAGTGATAAAGGAGCTATAAGAAAAGTGACAAGGCGGCAGATATCTGTAATCAAGCGCAAATTGCAAAGTATCCATTGTCCTCAAGTAAAGAGGTTTTTGAGCAGGCTGGCATACATAATGTACCAAGAACATCTCGATGTGGAATCCTCCAAACAATTGGCAAGATGTGTAAACCTACGATTCAGTCACCATTAACACCCAGGTACAAGAAGCAGCGTGTTGAATGGGCGCGTCAGTACGTGAAAACAGATTTTAATACTGTATTGTTCACCGATGAATGAAAAGCAACCATTGAGGGACTTGATGTTTGGTCAAGAAGATGGATTGCTGAGAGCCAATTTCTACCATCGAGATTAAGACGCCAACAAGGTGGAGGTAGTGTCATGTTTTGGGCAGGATTGATAGGCAATGAAGTAGCTGTCTCATACAGAGTGCCTGATGGTGTAAAAATGAATGCCCAGTCTTACACAAACTTTCTAAAAGAAAACCTCATTCCATGGTAGAGATTGACCCTTAGCAATCCATCTTCTTGACCAATCATCAGATCCCTCAAGGGTTGCTCTTCATTCATCTGTTAACTCTTTGGGCCTTTATGAAATTTCAAGCTATTATTGGACAGACTCCACTATAGTTTCGCACTGGTTAAGAAGCCAGGCAAGGAAATGGAAACCATTTGTTGCCAATAGGGTGGGGGAAATTGAAGCACACACAGATCCAAAGCAATGGAAGCATTGTCCAGACACCCAAAACCCAGCTGATTTACCAACACAAGGAATTTCAGTGAAAGATCTTGCATAGTCAAGTTTGTGGTGGAATGGGCCAAAGTGGCTAAACCTTGGAGTGAAAATTGGCCTTCTAATAAGCCTATTGTAGTAGGGTGTGTCAATTTGGGAGGTGAAAATTAATTTTTGCCAATTCCTTCACTGAGGGGTTTTAAAAATATGTTTTTGGATGTGAAGAATTCAAATCTATTATTATTTTTGTGATTGCTCAACACTTATCTTGGTAAATCTACGTTTGATTAAAAAGCACATAAATTGCTCTCGAAAACAACATTAATTTTAGCTTCTCAAAATGTCAGGTAATGCTATAAAAATTTTAGTTTCTCTGCATAAAACATATCCTAGTAATCATAAAACATATCCTTGTAATCATAAAACAACATTAGAAAGTACGTAATGACATCAGTAAAAAAAAATATTTAAACAACAAGTTTCATCAATTCTTGCTTTGATTCGTTCTTGGACATCAGCCGCCGACTTGCTTCTTGGCCTCTGATATAGCCCTCACGTTTCTCATGCGTATACACCCTGCCTGCTGCCTCTGTGACTTGTTTCACACACCTCTCTATTGACTGAGCATGACAGGGCCACTGTGGAACTTGCATAGGCTTGTCAAAGAACTTCTTTACTTCCGCTGTAGTCAGTTTACATGTCAAAGGAGGTTCAAATACCCCGTCAGACCAGTCTGTCAGCTCCAACACGGAAGAAGCACTGGGGTTGATGGAAGGTGTCTTCCTGGGACGTACAGAAAGATCTCCAAGTGTGTCATCATCTCCACCCCTCATGTCAACAATCTTTTAGACACCAGCTCTCCTCTCCTCACTGTCATCTGAGCACAAGAGTGTCTGGATTATCATTTCGCTGAATGCATACCATGCTGAGCGCTTGATGGTTGGCAAAACAGCATCCACTACAGCCTTCTTTTGCAGCCTAACTAGCCGCAGCTGAAACAAGATGTGGCGTGGGCCTTCCACCCAAGAGTGTTTTACTTTGATGTTGAACCAACAGGGGTAGTACACACCAACAATGTATTCCACTATCAGTCTTAAGTTGTTGAGGGTTTTGCCTTTAAGGCCATGTTTTGAAACCCATATGCGACAAAGCCTGTTTGCTGTTGTCAACCACCTTGAATGGCTCACTGGACCAATTTCAAGAAGGGCCAGATCTGTGGGAAGTTCTCCTGTCCTTATGGCCTATGTGATCCTATACCCGTACGCTTGATCAGTAGAGAGATCCTTTACGACATTGTCACTCAGTGAAGTAAGAGGCTCTCCAATTGAGAGTTTGGTGAATGAAGGATCAATTTCAAGTTCGGTTGCAGTGTCTAGCATCTTGCCAATGTTACCTGTCCACTTGTTGTTAGACAAGGTCTTCCCATCCAGTGCTGTGATCAAGTGTCGCAGGGGTAACTCGTTAGTGTGGAGGGCACAAACCAACCAGATCAGCTTACGGCAAAGCTTGACCTCTACCCAATGCATGGAACCACCCTCCCAGCCAGTGTTAACATTTGTAGAATCACCTCCAATGGCCTGCAGGCTTTTATCAATGCCCTTCTTCTTCATGAAATCTACAAGATTATCAGCAATAACTTCAGCAGGTTTTTTCTCGTTGAGCCTTTCTCAGGAGTGAAGTGGTAGAGATATCTTCCACCTGGCTCACTGCACACACAATAATGCTCTTCTTTGATGATGCTGGGGAACTGACGATCTGAATTGTCTGCTTTCAGCATAACTTTAGTTGTATCTTGACGGCCGTCAAAGAAGATGCAGTCAATTTCACCCTTCTTACAAAGATCATCAAATTCCTGATCCAGGGATCTCTCAACTTTTTCTTGGGCCCTCTTGACTTTATTGTGATCAACTACAAGTCTCTTGTCTTCTTCAGTGATCAAGCCAGCATCCATAAAGGCAGCAGTGGTGATGGCAGCTGTGGCACGCAGGCCAACACCATATCTGATGCTATGCATAGCAACATTAGGTATTTCTAATGTGTTGTACTCTGGCTTTTTATTGGAAGTTGAAGACGTGCTTGGTATTTCTAATGTCACTTCATAACTTCCATCTTTTCCATCTTGAGCATCAGCTATTTGTTCTTCATTTTCATCATCAGAGAAAATTATTTCATTTGATGGCATTGAAACATCCTGCTTACTTGTCTGCTTATATTCAGCAAGCCTTCTTCTTTCGTCTTCTTGCCGCTTCTGCTTTTTGACTTGTCTGTTGTGCTCAGGTTGATCTGGCAAGCCAATCTGATGTGGTCCAATAGAACCAGACTTGTCTCTCTGACCTTTAATGAAAGCAAGTTCCTTCACAGGGATCTTCATCTCCCTAGGGCATGTACAGTTAATGTGAGTTTCGTTTTTGCAACCAGCATCTGCAAGGCAGCCAAATTCAGAGCAGAGAACAATTTTACACTTGCAACTGAGGATGTCAAAAAGCTTGTCAAGTTTTGCAATGAAAGCCTCTTTGACATGTAGCTTTCCTCTCCCAAGAGATATGTTTTTGGCCTGCTCCCAGCCCTCTTGGATCTTGTTTAAGATTGTGACTCGTGAATTTACAACGGGGGCTACAAAAGAACTGTTTGCTCGTTCCCACTTTTCAAGCACTTTATGGTAAATGTCCTTTGCAAGACTGGCTGCTGGGTAGTTTCTCACATCCTCACCACTTTGTTCTCTTAGCAGTAGCCCATATTTCAGAACGTCTCGCAGAGTTGGGAGTTCAGAGGGCAACAACTCTCTACCAGTTCCAATTAGGTTGCTCATATGTGTGAATGTCCCCAGTCTTGTCCTCCTTTTAGAAGCCATTGTAGGTCAATTCCCACTGGTTAGGATGGTAGCACTGACGGACAAGTAATCTTCAGCACACTGATGAATATGTTTCAACCTGTGAAATAAGCAAAAACAGCAGTGCATTATATATACAGCATATATAATTATTAATATAATAATTATTATATAATTCCACAAAAAGTCAAAAAAGTAACTATTTTTATGTAGCTTCTTACCAAGCAAAACTAAATTATATTAAATTAACAAAAATATCTCTAGAATTCCTAAGTCATGCTGCAACTTTTTAGCACCCCTCATATTTGGAATTTGAAAGTTGAAAAATTTGACACACCCTACATTATTGTAGGAGAATGCCAGGCTGAAGAACAATGGGTGAGTGAGATGAGAAAATGCACTGTGAACAGTTGTCAAGTTACGCAGCAGGACCCCATATTGAGGCTTGAGGACATTAGCAGTCTGAAAAGGTTGTTAAGAGTGACAGCATGGGTATATAGATTTACAGACAACATTAAGGGAGAAACAAGAGGGAAGGAATTCTGAACAGTAAGGCGATTCAGCAAGCCAGGCAATACTGGGTGGTATATGTGCAGAAGTAAAAATTTGGTGAAGAGAGAAAATTGCTCACCAGCAGTCCGTTACAGGTTCTACCAACACATTCTGCTTTCAAGGGTTTGGATGTGTTTTTGGATCAGGATTTATTGAGAGTATGAGGTAGACTACGGTTTTCTGAGCTTCCAGAGGAGAAAAGAGATCCAATTTTGCTACCTTCTAGGGGGCATTTTGTGGAACTTTTGATCCTGGATACGCATCATAAGTTGTTGCATGCTGGAGTAAGAGAAGTGATAATAGAGATCAGACAACAATTTTGGATTCCCAAAATTAAACAAGTAGTAAAAAAGGTCTTGCATAGATGTGTGGTTTGCAAGCGTTGGAGTGCAAAGCCTTATCATGAAAAAGTGGCTCCACTTCCAAGAGAACGGTGTGTCTATACTGCCCCATTTGATGTAGTGGGAGTAGACTTTGCAGGTCCAGTCTATGTGTATGAGCAAGGGGAGTCTAACAAAGGTTATATATGTCTTTTCACATGTGCTACCACCAGAGCAATCCATTTGGAGTTGGTAAGCAACTTAAGTAGTGATGTATTTCTTTTGGCCTTTAAAAGGTTTGTGAACAGAAGGGGTTTCCCAAATAAAATTATATCAGATAATGCAAAAACCTTCAAAAGGGCTGCAAAGGAACTCCAAGGAGTTTGGTCCTTGCTAAAAGAGGAGGGATTCCAATCCTACTTTTCACACCATGGGGTACAGTGGGAGTTTATTGTTGAGAGAGCACCATGGTGGGGAGGATTTTGGGAAAGGCTAGTGAGAAGTGTAAAGTATCCATTAAAAAAACTTTTAGCTTATGCTCATTTGAGCAAAAAAGAATTCTGCACTGTTTTGTGTGAAGTAGAAGCAATGGTGAACAGCAGGCCTATCACCTTTGTTTATAACAGTATGCAGGATGCAGAGCCATTAACACCAAATCATTTTCTTTGTGCTAAACGATTAACATCAAGCCCCAGTGTGCCAGAAGACTTACAGCCTATCCAGAGCAGTCAAGAAGAGTTAACCAGAAGGTTCAAGTACCTTGAAGAGCGACAAGATCAGTTATGAAAGAGGTGGCAGATGGAATACTTGCCAGAACTCAATTATTACCCATCAGGCAATGTAAAGGGCTCCAGTGCAAAATGTATCAAGGTGGGAGAAATGGTAATGATTGGGGATGAAAGACCAAGGCAATGCTGGAAGTTTGGCATAATTGAAGAGTTGTTTGTGGCGAATACAATTTAGTTAGGTCTGCACTGGTGAAGACTTCAGGAGGAAAATTAAAGAGACCTACACAAAAACTCTATGCTTTAGAAATCAGCAAAAACACGGATAGTCAAGATGAAGCATTTGGGTTACAGCCTCATGGAGAAGGCTTGGCTAATTTTGCAGAAGTTAATGACAACAATGCCTCTTCGGTGGGGAGTATTAGAAAATCTAGAAGAACCATTGTTGTCCCAAGGCGATATGATGACTAAGCTGGTTGATGCAGCATTGCTTGTATATATTAAGTTAAGGTGTATATATATCCATCTCATAATTGTAAGGTTAGTGAAAAATTCACTTAATTTAGAGCTAGCATTTTTGGGCTGTTGTGGCATCATTGTTTGGGCACTCTTGTGGTATCATGTTTTTGGGGGCATTGGCGCGTCCTTTCTACTCGTTTGTTGAATGCGGCACTTGCAGGGCGTGGTCTTATAGAGAGCTCTCTTGCAATTCAGTTTGGTTGTTTAGATACAAGATTGTTGCATCGTGCAATGGTGCAGGTTGCGTGTTGTTGCAAGGTTTAGAAAGAAGACCATAAATAGTGCCCCTTTTGTTTTTTATCTTAATTTTATGCAACTGAGGCCTAGGGTAGGCCCACATCGAGTCAGCAACCCTGAGGTAGGACCTAATAGGACCTCAAGTCCGTAAGTTTTAGTCTAGCTTAACTTGGGCTGTAGGTTGAAGTGGCCCTTCAATGCTTGGCCGTTCAGGGCTCAGCTGGGATTCTGAACCCAATAAAATAAAAAATGACAACTACTCTTCT
The DNA here is from genome assembly GCA_023014485.1 of Bathynomus jamesi. NCBI lineage: Eukaryota > Metazoa > Arthropoda > Malacostraca > Isopoda > Cirolanidae > Bathynomus > Bathynomus jamesi. The sequence continues at coordinate 460,305 of JAJOZX010001564.1, forward strand.
GAACTCTCTAATTGCATGCCTCCTCCTTTAAGAAGAGCACAGTACCAGACTTTCGACACATTCTCATTCATTTTCTGTCCAACTCTCTAACGCAAGTGTTAATTGGTATTTTCAATCTTTCATCTACTGAACCGATCAACTCTGGAACAATCTTCCTCAATCTATTTTTCCCCCTGTCTTTCACCTCCAGAGTGTTCAGGCATCTCGAAAACCCTGGACCTTGATTTTAGCTCTCTTCTTCTATTGGGAGGGGGGGGGGGCGTTTTTGCGGGCATTCGCCCTTGGCCCCTCCTTGCTGCATAAAAAAAATGCTCCTACTTTGTAATGCGTACCTTGGCTAAAGGGGGAAGCTGTATCCGCCCAATAGATCGAACATAAGAATATCCATTTAAACTAAATGGATAAGACTCTTAAAGTTATAAAACTTTAATCAAAATTACATCAAATTCTGAATGCTTTTAGATTTCCTCTTTTCATGCAGCCACCACATGACACCCAAGTGGTAACCAGTGCTGTGCCCGTTACTTTATACTTGGTAAGTATGTGTTGGTTTGTATCCACTGGTTATGCATAGGCTATGAAGTCTCACCTTGAGATATAGCATTAAAATTTAAAATACCGTATTTGTCCCCGTACCTCCATATGCTGTCTGCCATTGTCTGCTTTTTAGGATAAGATAAAACGAATAAGGAAAGATCAAATGTATTTTGTATTAAGACGGTTTACCGATATCACTAAAGGCACTTACTCCGGTGCCCCTAACTAGGTTCAAAAACTGTATGAATCGTGGTTAGAACACACGTCATCTTAAGGCGTGCGCCATGTACTCTCTCTGCTAACCCCCTTTCCCTCTGCGCTACGTCATCTTGGCAAGTGACGACTTCTTGAAGTCACCGAGTTCTTTCCGGCTCTTTTCCACGAGCTGAAGAAGACCCTGCAGCTGTGACTCGTCTTTTGTGACAGTGTTCGCGTAATCTTCTATCAGTTTTATCCCTCTCTCTGCCACGTCGTTGGTAACTTTCAGATGCGAGATGACATTCTTCAGATCACAGTAGTTCTTATCTTGATCCCACTTATTCACCGGCAGAGTGAGCCACGTAGACGCGCGCACCTGCAGGCCTGCGAACACGAACCACGATGACTCATCGATCAGGTCCGGAAGGCGCGTCGTGTCATCAACCGAGACGTTGTCATACGTGAAGTCCTCGGGCACAGCGAGGCGGCACAGCTTCTTTGCCATCTCGTGCTTCACAGTGTCTTCCACTTTGTCACTGCAGAGGGCGAAAACGACAGTCTGAGGCCTCAGATACCACAAGTGCCGCCTGATCACTGCCAGTGAAGCCTCTGCAATCTCGCGATCCACAGCCCTGTATTGCAGAAGACGCTGGTACAACACAAGGTCATTCAGCGGGGCATCAGCTGCGACAGGAGCCGCCAGTCAGGCAGGTGCGTAGAGGAGTGCAGTAAATAGTACCACTCTCTGAAGTTTCTGTACCAGCTCGTCGTCGAACTCCAGCTGACCGCTGAACATCAGGAGCTTCGTGTAGTAGATGATCTGAAACGAATACGCACTGTGATGTATAAATACCGATACCACTCCATATAAGTTTGTTTAATGGTAAATTATTTATCTTATTTTTTTCTGGTAGGAACTTCAAATGGCTGTTTGCAGAAGGCAATACAATATTTAACTTCTAATTCAAAATACCAACCTTGGCCATCCACCTCGCATGATGGTAGGCTCCTGGGCGCATGAAGTGTGTGCCACGACGTGGCTGGGCCCCGAGTACCAGGAGTGTAATCTCCGCCACTTCTCGGTAGTCTTCTCTGACAAGACCAGAAGCGGTGCCGAGGAACTTGACTGCCTCATCTCGGAGCTCCATCAGCCACGTCACCTCCGCCAAATGCTCGATCTCCAGCTCGCGATAAGTCGAGAGGTCGAGCTTGTCCCACCTGAAAGGGGAGTTATGAAAATATTGCATGAAAACGACTGAAGTTTCCCTTTTCGACTGCTATTAACATCATTAGTAAAAGGACGCTGATATCTCAATTGCTCTGAAGGCAAAAAATCATTGGAGAAAACAAATGCGCCTTAGACTTGAAATTCACCTTCTCCTCAGATACTGGAACAAAGGTTCAGTTGGTGCTGTGGTTCTTCCAAACGCGGTGATGACCACTGCCCCCACGATGAGCTCCATAACGTGATGGCGACAGCCCAGCTGGAAGAGCGGTTTACCAAGCATGTTCTCCAGCCGGACCGCCGCACCCTGCACCCTCCCCGTATTGGAGGAAGTTGTGTCGAAACACAGTCCAATCACGTTGTTCTCGCATCCCCATTCTTTGAGAGCACGAAAGGTCGCCTGGGCCTGGGACAGACCGGTGCCGTCAGCAACAGTCGGAACGGCCAGCAACTTTCCTTCTGTGCATTGGGGAGCTCCGGAGATGAGAATCGCCTGGCGGTGCTCCAATGATCCAAGAGAGTCCTGAAACGTATGTCATACATGCCAATCCATTATCGTCCACTGGAATATGTCAATCCACTGTCGTCACTGGAACATGTTAATTCACTGTCGTCCACGGTGAGGGCAAAACTGACCTTGATTACTTTACCGTCCCAGTGGACGACAGCATGCCTCGGAGATACGAAGGATTTCTGCACAGCTGTCGACACTTCACAACGATGTGCCACTCTTCCACGGCGAGACGTGTCCTTCGAGATACTGAATTTGTCCAGGTCTGCGGGCGGATCTGCCGAACGTAGGACTGCCGCCACGACACTTGCCACCTATGTGCGAAATTGAAAGGAAATTGACAAGGATGCGTATGGTTTTTATGTGACAAAATAATCACTAAATTTTCCGTCGTTACGTCTATTATATCTTTGTCAAGGAAAGATCATTACTGATATACACACACCTGATTATTGGACATCCGGAAGCGATCAGCCACTTCAATAACAGCCGGTGCATTGAGGATGCGGTGAGGAAGGCTGATTGATACAGTTGATTCTCTCGGCTGTCGGTATGGTGGTTCTAGCTGTGATTCGGAGTTGCTCGATGATCTGCTTTCTATAGATTCATCGTCGCTCTCAGCTTCGGTTCCTAATTTCGTTTTTGAGGTGCCTGGCTCATCACGAGATTGTTATCTTGAGAGTTGCCGTTTTCTCTTGACAACGAACACTTTATCATTCCCACTCATTGTTGCCTGGCGCAGGCCCCGTTGATCCTCCTAAAATTTAATATCTTCTTGTTTGTTGTTGTCTGAGAGCAGTCGACTTTTCTGCATCTCTTCAATAGCATCGGGAGCTCCGATGTCCCAGAGCTTGTTCAGATTTTCTGAAAACTTCTCCCTGCCTTTTCCGGCGTCACTGTCTCTCATCTTGCTCTTCTGCAGCGAGCGCCACTCTTCCCACAGTAACTCCAGTTTTCTTTCGCAGTTACGCCTCGTGATCGTCTTTATACGTGCCATGTTCCAAAATGCCAGAACATTGGCCACCGTGTCGTTTACGGCGGCCTTCCTGTCAGTAGTTTCCTGCTTGGCATAGAAGAAGTACTGGAGAACTTGATGGGTGGTTGGCAATTTGGCACCACCGATCGAGGAAGATGGCTGACCAATTAAGAAGACGTCCGTGGCTGACCTTAGAGAAGGTGGTGCTGTTGTTGCTGCTTTCTCTTTTCCAGAATAAGTAACTTTCAGAGTCTTCCCACTCCTGGTTGTTAACAGTTTATCCATTGTACTAAAGTCTAGACTTATCAAACAAGAATCAATTGACACAGTTGATCTGTAAAAAGCAAACTGTGATTAGTAAAAATATTGGTCATAGACATAGCGTGTGTGTGTAATTGGGATTTTAGGATACGCCAGCTACTGATGGTATGATTACGTCCATAACGGGGGACAAATACGGTATTTTAAATTTTAATGTTATTTCTAGGTGGGTGTAACTTCTAAACCACTTATCCGATCAACTTGGTAAGTATCTGAGAGGATTTCTTTCACTGAGATGATTCAGAAAACATGGTCATTTGATGATTTATCTTTATTCAGTAAAAAATTGTCAATTTGGCCAAATTTCCAAAATTGAAATTTTCAAGGTCGATGCGCGACCCCTAAATATTGATCGATTTTGGTAAAAATGGTGTCAGTGTACTTCCACTGAACCAAATCATGGGAAAAACTTTGACCAGCTATAATTTTAAAAAAAAGTGAAAAGTGATCCACCCTACTGTGCATGCCTTCATTGCGTTGTTATGACTTATAAGGCATAATATTTAAAAAAAAAAGTGAAACAAAATTACTGCAAGATTTATTACTAGGAATTGCAATATAACAGAGAATGTAGCATACTATTGATACTAATTTACTAATGCTAGAATATACCAGGAAAGTTTAGTTTTGCAAAACAATAATACGAAATACTAAAGAAATGAATCAAATGAGTTATTGTGCGTGGCAATGATATAATTGAAATTTATTAGCTAAATATACAAACTTAAGAACTATTATTCAAAAGATCTTTATTGCCCTTTAAGAAAACAGCTTCTCAAAAGTTGCATCTAAGAGCGAGCCTTGTTTCGGACGCAGTATATCCTCCGTACTGAAAAAACCCCGCTCAACAGCGACATTAGATGGTATAGGAGTGTTAAGTTTAACAAACATATTTTTAAAGTTAGTGGATGGGAAGAATGCAGAGCTAACGTGCCGTGAAGGCCCAGATGAGAGGAATGACGAAACTTCTGTTGAACTTAGCCTTTGGTCCCTCCCTGCTCCAGGGTTCTTCGCCTTTTTACTTTGACAGTGTTGTCAGTGTAGGGGGAGAGGGTGGATGGGGGTAGGCTGCCAGCATGCTAACGGCCAACATGCACACCTCGCTCATAGTGAAGGTACAAATTTTTAACGGTTAATGAATAATGAGTGAGGATCGAAAGAAACTAATTGCGAGCTACGATAAAAAAGTAACGAGTAACGACTGACGAATGTATTTCCCTAAAAAAGTAACGTCGTTACTGAAAGAGTTACTTGATTTGAAATGTAACGCCGTTACCGCTACCGCTACTAAAAAAGTACCGCGTTACGTAACGGCCGTTACTCGTAACGCGTTACTGCCCAGCTCTGGTGGTAACCTACTGACCATGGCCGTCGAAACTTTATCGCGCTATCGCTGATTTATTATTTTTTTCGATTCAGTCTGTAACCCTTTAGTATTTTGTTTTAAAATATTTTGTCAAACCATAGGATTCCTTATCTGATTTAAGATTTTTTGTTACACGATACCTTCTTTCGGAGCCTTTGGTGGCTAAAAGAAACAAACAACCCTCTTCGAGGGAAAACCAATCACTTTAAATACGAGGGTAATTCAATAAGTATCCGCACTTTTATTTTCACATCTGATAGATTATAAACACATCACCTCTCAACATAGTCTCCCTGTTTCTCAATACACTTAGTCCAGCGATCTACAAGCTTCCTAATGCCATCACAAAAGAATGTTTTTGGCTGTGTGCGTAGCCAGTTATGCACCGCCTCCTTCAGGTCATCATCGCCTTGGAATCGCTAACCTCTCAAAGCGTCTTTTAGTGGTCCAAACAGGTAAAAATCCGAAGGTGCCAGGTCTGGACTGTAGGCTGGATGGTTGAGACTTCAAATTTAAGTTCTTGAGGCATTTTCTAGTCTGTGCAGCGGTATGAGGGCGCGCATTGTCGTGTAACAGAATAACACCTTCCGACAATCTCCCTTCCGTTTTGTGCGAACAGCTTACTTTAACTCATTCCGAAGCATGTCAGAATACGATGTACTTGTTACTATAGTCCACTCTAGATAATGTTCAAGATAGGGCTCGTGTATCCCAAAACAGTGTTAGCATAACTTTACCTGCTGACGGCTGCGCTTTGAACTTCCTTGCAACGGGAGATGTTGGATGCTTCCATTGCACTCTGTCGTTTGCTTTCTGGTTCATAGTGATGGATCCGGGTTTTATATCCAGTGATAATGCGCTCCAAAAGTTTTCACCTTCATTATGATGATGCGCTCCAAAAAGTTTCCACCTTCATTATGATACCGCGCCAAAAGACGAGAGCAGACGTCCATACGATTACGCTTGTGCTCTTGTCAATTGTCTGGGCGCCCATCTTGCACAAACCTTGTGAAAGCCAAGAATGTCATGAACTATCGAATAGGCTGACCCTTGACTGATGTCTAATGAAGATACAATTTTTTTTATTGTTAATCTTCTGTCATCGAAAATCATGGCTCTGGCTTCTTCCTGCTTGTCACCACTGGTTTATGTTGACGGTCGTCCTGAGCGCTGAGCATCTGTCACATATGTCCGACCTTCCTTGAGCATTTGAATCCACTCGTACACACTTCGCCGTGGTAACGCATTATTCCCATACTGAGCACATAAACGCGTGTGAATTTCAGCTCCTTTCACACCTTCTGCCCACAAAAAACGAACCACGGATCTCTGTTTTCCTGAGTACAAATTGAAACCGGCGCAGCCATGCTCACTACTCGTACGATATGTGACAGTTACAAGTGGCCTAAATAAGTCTATACTTTGCTAGCCTAAATAAGCCTATACTGTTGCTAGCCTAAATAAGCCTATAGATCTCAGTTTGGCTCGTTATTACGAGTATATATTATATACTATATTATCACTATAATCAAAAGTGCGGATACTTATTGAAGTACCCTCGTATACTGTAGTTGTCCGTTTGAACGGCGAGTGGTTAATAGGAGGGGAAACTGCACCTTTAAGGCAGTCAGATTTGATTGACTCCACCCAAGATTTTGGATATATAAACTCAAGCACAGTTTTATTGGGCGGGGTAAATCTTGTGAAAATTCTTTGGGTTGACACGCTCCGTTTCCCGTACATAGTTCTCAATTTTCCGTATGCAGTTTTGCTGTACTCGCTTGAATGAGTTAAGTGTTTTATTATATAACTTCGAATTTTGACTAAGCTTGTTTGAACGCCAATTGATTTTGTTTTAAATTTATGCAAGGAATTTTGTGACATTTTTACTGATTATTTTTTATTTTTTTAAATTTTGGAATATTATTTTGTCCTGTTTTAAAACCCCGGGCGTCGTATTTTCTTGGTATATGTTGAATCAAACCTAAAACTGAAGACATTTTCCATGTAGTAAATAAACAATATAAATTGGAACCAAAATCGTCTAAATTACCTTCGCTCAGTCATTTGAATGTTTGTTTTGAAACGTGAAAGCTGAATGTGGCGTATAAAAGTCATTGTGTTTTGAATGAAGCTCTGCAAGAATTCATACTTTGAGGGGAAATTACTGATCAAAATTTCACTCAAAATAAAGAAGGGTAAGTGATACAGTAAGTGATGAAGTGAGTATAAACTTAGAAATTATACCGATTCAGTGAGACAGACTGAAAGGAGCATTAGTGAAAGAGAAAAACTGAGTCTGGTACGTATTTCCACCATGGAATAAGAGACACGTTGATTAAAAATAACCGTTGCGCGTAACAGGCAAATTAACCACTACAGTCCGCGGAGTACCTGGCCCCCATAGTGCAGCGACACGTGGCGTCCCTACCTCACGATAGCAGACGGCGCACAGTGCCAAAATTGTTGCCCATACATGGCTTAGCTCTGTCCAGCTTCATCGAACGACGTAGCAGTGTGACTGTCAGTTTGACTTTGAACCGATGAAAGGAGCCAAAAATTCTCAGCTACATTTTCACCCTGCCGGCCTTTGCATCACTGCCTGGCGGCTTGAGCTGCAGAAGCTTGATTAGGAACCAGCTGATTTGATCGCTTTTCATCTCCTCGTTAACGGAGTACCACCATCAGAAAATGTTTTCATACATAACGGAGGACTCCAGAAACCTTTCCAGTAAAGTACCAACACGAATGAACACTCGCGGCAAATAGTTGCTTCCGCTGACGTTCTTGGACGAAGTGTGCTTCGGGAATGACCGAAACAAACTACAGGAAACAAACGGAACCTTACACGGATGACTTTGGTTTTGGGAACGTTTAAGTTACGAAACTCAGATTTGCTTATAATTTTTCGTTTGATTTGTTTGTATGTGTGCTTATATTTGTTGAACATTACATTAACGTACTTGAATTCGTGTTTATAAATATTGCTTAAATTTAAATCTTGTTTCATGGTGAACATCATAATACAAATGATATAATTTGACCTCGTTCGGTCGTTTGTTTTTTTAGTGATGTAAACCAAAACAGTGAGTAAAGATAGATGTACGCAATTGATATAAAAATGCACTTGGAAATACAATTTAAAAAGGGTTTATTTACACTAGGAAGTAAATATTTAGATAAAGCTCATTCTCAGGTTTTGGTCATTTCATTATGCAACTTTCTTCATTATTAACAATATATATATATATATATATATATTATATATATATATATATATATATATATATATATATATATATATATATATGAGGAGGACGGGCGACAAGTTTGACCTTCGTGAAATGAGGAATCATGACACGGAACATTTGAAAGGTATATATATATATATTAGGGTGGTCAAAAAAACTATATATATATATATGAAAACTATTTTATGAAAGTAACACGTGAAAAATATTTATGATGAATAAAACCACGAAGGAAAGGAAAACAGAATGGTGCTCAAGCGCTTTCGTCTAATGACATCCTCAGTGTTCCTGAGGATGTCATTAGACGAAACCGCTTGAGCACCACTCTGTGTTTCCTTTCCTTCGTGGTTTTATTCATTATATATATATATATATATATATATATATATATTAGGGTCAGTGACGTGCACAGACTTTCAGAAGGGCAGGGCTCAGTTGAAAAAAAAGGGCACTCCCCTAACATTTTTAAAAATGAAATCCGCAATGCCATATAGGCTATATATATATGTATACACACACAAAGAAAAATTTTAAAATTGTATGTGGTAAATATTCTTAAATTCCATTAAATTCAATGCATTATTTTTGTATATAAAGCTGATTAAAGAAAATAAATGAAAATTTGTTGTAAAAAGGCATGTTTTATTGCAAGATTTTCAAAAGATATGAAGATATTGAAATATTGGAGTGTATTTACAATTATTATTCAATTTTACTTATGTTGACTTTTAGCTTGCTCATCATATAAATTACAGTATTCTGCTGTATATACATTTAAATATGGAATAATATGAAACTATAAATTAAAGATTTATAGAAATATACTGTGGGCTATTTAATATGATGGCCACAGCTCTTAAGTAGCAACAGAAAAATATTGATTCTTATCAGGAAAATACAAAAGCAAAAATTATATTCTTAATCATCTACAATGAAATGCATACTGAAGAATAAGGAAGCCAACATGTTTAATAAATCATAATAGCAGTCTCCTGTTGTTTCCTGTCTCGTTTTATAATAAATAATCTAGGTATTTTTATTCACTTTTAATGAAAATTGTATTGTTTTTAAAAATCAATTTCATATTAAAAATGAAAAGGTTATGATATGTTGTTTAATAAATCATTTATTAATTTAATGAAATTCATGCCAGTACTAAAACCCAAAATCCATCGTTTGACACACTGGTGTACTGAGGGCCTAGCCTAGTAGGCCTAAGACTAAGTAGGGGACGTGGACGTTTTTACCAACTTTACGAGTAATGTCATACAATATTTTTTGGAGTAATGTCACACTGCTTTGGATTCCAACTTACCATAATTATCAGTGAGAAATCACTAGTTAGCTTAGGTTAACGTAAAGTAAACAAACAGTAAACAATACACCCACATACCCGAGAGACGCAATCAACAGTGAACAGCTGCAGTCAGTGTTACCACTAGGGACGCCCTCCCTGATTGACAAAATAATAGTAACGGTATGTTAAGTTTATTATTCTAATAAAAAAAATCATAGATCAAAGTAATTCCAGTTTTGAAAATCTGTTGAAGTAGCAGTAACTAAATAAAAATATAACTAATTAATTCAAATTTATGTCGAATCAATATATTTATGAATTTTTACTAAAAGGGCACTTTTGATATGAAGAAGAAAAAGGGCAGGGGCTCAAGCACCCAATCCCCCCCCCCCCCCTGTGCACGTGCCTGATTAGGGTGGTCCAAAAAAATGAAAATGAAAAATATATTTTTCATGATATTTGCCCATATTCTACAATCATTAATGATGTTGAAAATAAAAAACTGGATCGATTCGTACATATTTAGAGGTGGCGCAACTCGAAGCTTTAGTATCATTATACAATACAGTTTGGGGTGGCAAATTTCTTCAAATTTGGCCGTCCTTAAATATTAGTGGATTTAGCTCAAACTCCAGTCTGAGGTCTTCTTCCATATAAGGAATGAGAAAATGCATCAGGAGCTCTTATTTGTGCATTTTAAATTTTTTACCATATATGTGTGGCTCACCCTAATAAGCACACCGGACAAAAAATTAGTCACCCCTCTCAGAATGTACCTAATAACGTGTGACGGCGCCTCTGGCCTTGATAACCGCACGAATCCGGCGAGGCAGAGACTCTACGAGGTTGTGCATGTACTGAACATCGATTTGCTGCCACTCGTTCATCAGCCGTTCCCGAAGTTCCGCCAGAGTCCGTGGGTGTCTATTCCTGCGCTTCACTTTCTGTTTCCAGTCTGAACAACACCTTCGACGCATTCAGGATTAAAGGCTTCATTGGACCTGCGATGTACTCGTCGCCTCCGATCATTGGAGAACAACAAAAACGGGATTCATCGACCAAATTACACGTTTCCAATCTGCCGCAGTCCAGTTTTGTGCCTCTGAGCCCATTTATAACGTGCCAATTTGTGACTTGCTGTTAACAGCGGCCTCTTCCGTGGTACCCTGCTCCAGATGTCCATCGCATGCAGTTCTCGTCGCAATGTCCGTTCGGAAATTGGTCGCTGGAGAACCTCATTGGTTTCTTGGAGCAATTGTTCTCTGGTTTGAAAACGATTTGCAGTTACTAGACGAGAAACATGGCGGCGGCCCCTATTGTCGAGAATTGTTTTCCGGCCACAGTTACGCCGTCGATTTTCAGTTGATTGCGAACTACACCACTCTTTGTAAACTCGCTGGACAGTACGCGTTGACACACCAACAAATTGGGCTACTTCAGACATTTTGTGTCCGTGGGCTCTGCCAAACACGATGGCTCCTTTTTGCCACTGAGTAACGTCTGCCTCACGACCCATTTTGCAGACTATATCCAACACACACTTTGTTCTTCACCACCTCACGAAACAGATCTGATCCTGTGTGCTACGTCACCGCTACTTGTCACTTACCAATGCTACATCAGCGCCCTCTGTGTGACCTTGAACTTCCTACTATCGGTGCTATTAGGGGTGACTAATTTTTTGTCCGGTGTGCTTATATAGTATATACACATATGCGCCTCGGTGGTGTAGTGGTTAGTATCGCGACTATGAATCCATCGGCCCCGGGATCGAGACCCGGTGACGTCAGGCGGCGCGCAGCAAAACCCAGCTGTTCAGTAGTTTCGGGAAAAAATATCATAGTAAAAAATAGCCCTACCAATAATTCAGGCATTATCTATAAAATTGGGTGTAAACAATGTGATTCCTTTTACATAGGTCAGACTGGAAAGGATTTGCACACACGTATAAAACAGCATCAATATTCCGTTAGAACAGGACAGTTGTCCAGTGCTCTTTTTGTCCATTTGTCAGAGTTATCCCACTGTATTGATTGGAATAATGCTTCAGTTTTATTTCATTCTAGCAACATTGTTAATAGAAATATTTTTGAGTCTGCCATTATCCAACTTTCAAATAACTTCAACATAAGCAAAGGTCTTTTTCAACTCGATCCTGTTGTTTTGAATTCCTTCAAAACTAATTTAGATAAAAAGGGTAGGACGCTAAATCTTTGGTAAACTTGTGTGCTACTTTATTAACTTGTAATCTTCATTTTATTTTTATATATATCGAAACTTGACTCTAAAAGGCGGTGTTAAAACCCGGGCAGATTTCCAGTATAAATTTGTATTTTTATAATTCATTTGATCTTGTGCTAAAAATCGATATTTTTCCTTACAAATCTGTATGCCTCTTTGTTAATCCTCTAATCTTTAATTTGTAATTTTATTTTTACTTCTCCGTTTATTGCATATATATATATATATATATATATATATATTATATATATATATATATGTATGTTTGTGTGTAGATATGTATATATGTATATATATATATATATATATATATATATATAATATATATATATATATATGTTTGTGTGTATGTATGTTATTTATTTATTATTTTTTTCTGTAACCTATATATAGGCCGTAACCTTTTATGTACTTCAGTGTTCCTGAGGATGTCATTAGACGAAAGCGCTTGAGCACCTTTTTGTGTTTCCTTTCCTTCGTGGTTTTATTCATCATATAAATATATATATATATATATGTATTATACCGGGGGGGGGGGGGTCCCGGTGAGTTTTAACCCCCAAGTATAATAGAGGTACTCTGCCTACGGTCCGGATTGGTCCTACAGAGCGCGCTGACCGATTGGTCACTTTCGGAGTCCGGAGCTTTCTTAGCCCGCTTTCACACTCGTCGGAGTTACTTTTATTATGATGGGATTGAATTAGAGTCTACTTTATTTTCAGGCAATTTAATTAAGTTGAGGTAAGCGGATTACAGGCGGTAGTTTACACTGCTTTGTTTAAGTCTTTATTTCACAAGGTCATTTAAGTTCACCGGGTTAAAATTTAGTTATTCTTAGTCTAAGGGTGACAATTAAGGTCACCAGGAAATAAATGGATTTAAGACTACTGGCGTTTCCTCCAGTCAGATCCGTCAATTCCTATATTCCGATATAAGCCTTAATTTCTAATTGATGTGAAATTTACCCTTCACCCTGGGTATCCCTTTACGTTCCTTTAACCAAAAAACCCGACAGCCCTGTTCTCGAAGCACTACCCTCGTGCCCTTTCTAGGTTCCGTCAAAGCAAGGACTAATCCGTAGTCACAAAAGCTTAGCTAATCATACGGAGCAACTCGCATCTCGTTACTCGCGGAGACCTAGGCTACTCTCGAAGTAAAATCTACAATCTGCCTCTCAATGGCAGACCTAGACTACTCTTGAAGTTAAAATCTACAATCTGCCTCTCAATGGCTGGACCCCTTCTTATATACGGAGCAATTCACTGTCACATACGTCAGAGGTGTGCGTCACCACGAGATCAAGAGGATTTGGTAATTCTCACGAGTCGGGTTTCCGATATCGGAGCTCTGGCCGGATGTGAGTTGTTAGCTGGGAAAGTACATGGGCCGACAGCCAGCGAAAGATGTCACAAGAGTGCATCAGAGCGTTCTTACTTAGGAGGAATATTGCATTTTAATTTTACGGGCGCTAGTTTGAGGGCTTAGGAGAGATTTGAGCCACTTTGAGTGACAGTCTGGAGATAAAACAAACGTCTGCTCTTGTCATGAAGGTGGGCCTGCTCGTGTACAATGGCCAACTTATCGCCAGAGTCTTGTCCCGCGTATAACATATATATATATATATATATATATATATATATATATCAGTGGCGGCTGGTGGTCAGGGAGAGTAGGGAGGCCTCCTCTGAAAAGCCGCCACTGATATATATATATATATATAATATATATATATATATAATGTTATACACAGACCATGCAAGGTACAAGGAACTCTTCTGGGAAAATTAAATCCACTATAGTCTGAATAAATAATGGTAAATGATAAATACTAAAGTTTTTCTTTTTCGTGATGGAAGTACAACTTGAGCAACGGGTCATGACTGAGTCATGATTTAATTTTCTCAGAAAAGTTCCTTGTTCCATGCGCAGTCTGTGTAACATAAAAGTTTCTCAGGTGACCATTCTGAGTTGTATCGTGTATATATATATATATATATATATATATATATACACACACATGTATATATATATATATATATATATATATATATATATATATATATAGATGAATAAAACCACGAAGGAAAGGAAACAGAATGGTGCTCAAGCACTTTCGTCTAATGACATCCTCAGGAACACTGAAGTACATAAAGAGCTACAGCCTATATATACGTTACAGAAAAAAAAAAAAATAAATAAAATATATATATATATATATATACAATAAACGGAGAAATAAAAATAAAAATTAAACATTAAAGGACTGTGGGAGGAGCATACAAATTTATAAGGAAAAACTACCAATTTTTAGCACTTTTGCTCGAATCCAACACAAGATCAAATGAATTGTTTCCAACTAATGTTATAGTTAATTAAAAAAAATAATAAATTGAAAAATAAAAATAAAACTTATAAGAGGAGCATACAAATTTATACTGGAAATCTGCCCAGGTTTTAGCACTCTGCCCTTCTTGTCTAAGTTCGATATATATAAAAAAATAAATTTTTGGGATGGCCATGGGCAACCCCTTGTCACCCCTCCTCTCCAATATTTATATGGAGTTTTTCGAAATTACTTACATTCCGAGAATCCTGGGGGTTGGCATCCCATGGTTGCGGTACGTCGACGATATTTTGTGTATCTGGCCCATGAATCGTGACCTGGATGACTTCCTCCTTCAGTTAAATAATCAAGTCCCCCCCCCCCCCCCCCCCCCCATTAAGTTTACTTTAGAAGTGGAACAAGACAACTCAATCCCGTTTTTGGATGTGCGTGTACATAGGGAAAGCCCAGGTTTTAAGTTTAGTATCTATCGGAAAAAAAAAAACAATTTGTTCTACGTACACTTTTACTCGGGACATGACACCCCCACTAAGAAGGCCATTTTTTTCTTCAATGTTTCTCCGCCCCCTTAGGATCGCCAGTCCGGAATACATCGATGCCGAATTGGAAAATATCAACGGTATTGGAAGTGATCTGTGTTATCCATCTGCGTTTATGGAATCGTGTCTCAACAAGGCAAAACGAACTTTCTATCGCGTCAATAATAACACTCGTACTTTGTCAAAAAATATTTTAGTACTTCCATTTTTCCCGGGCTTTTTAGGCATTGCTAATGTACTTAAACTTTTGGATATTAATGTAGTATTTTCATATAACAATATTGTGAAAAATATCATAGTAAAAAATAGCCCTACCAATAATTCAGGCGTTATCTATAAAATTGGTTGTAAACAATGTGATTCCTTTTATATAGGTCAGACGGGAAAGGATTTGCACACACGTATAAAATAGCATCAATATTCCGTTAGAACAGGACAGTCGTCCAGTGCCCTTTTTGTCCATTTGTCAGAGTTATCCCACTGTATTGATTGGAATAATGCTTCAGTTTTGTTTCACTCTAGCAACATTGTTAATAGAAATATTCTTGAGTCTGCCATTATCCAACTTACAAATAATTTCAACATAAGCAAAGGTCTTTTTCAACTCGATCCTGTTGTTTTGAATTCCTTCAGAACGGATTTAGATAAGAAGGGTAGAACGCTAAACCTTTGGTAAACTTATATGCTACTCTAACTTTTATTTTTCAATTTATTTTTTTATATATATCGAACTTAGACAAGAAGGGCAGAGTGCTAAAACCTGGGCAGATTTCCAGTATAAATTTGTATGCTCCTCTTATAAGTTTTATTTTTATTTTTATTTTTCGATTTATTATTTTTTTAATTAACTATAACATTGGTTGGAAACAATTCATTTGATCTTGTGTTGGATTCGAGCAAAAGTGCTAAAAATCGGTAGTGTTTCCTTATAAATTTGTATGCTCCTCCCACAATCCTTTAATGTTTAATTTTTATTTTTATTTCTCCGTTTATTGTATATATATATATAAATTTTTTCTGTAACGTATATATAGGCTGTAACTCTTTATGTACTTCAGTGTTCCTGAGGATGTCATTAGACGAAAGCGCTTGAGCACCATTCTGTGTTCCTTTCCTTCGTGGTTTTATTCATCATAAATATTTTTCACGTGTTACTTTCGTGAAATAATTTTCATATATATATATATATATATATATATATATATTGTAGCGCCTCGGTGGTGTAGTGGTTAGCGTCGCTGACTACGAATCCATCGGCCTCAGGTTCAAGACCCGACGGCAGCCGGCGAGCAGCAAAACCCAGCTGTTCATCCTTCCACACAATAAAAAAAAAAGTGGTTGGTAGATAAATGGGTACCCTAGGTGGCCTAGTGGATAAGACGCGGGGCTGCTGATGGGGCGTGGTTCGGATTTCACGTTAAACTGTAGGTCTAAGGTGGAGTGAAAAGCTTGACCTTCGTCAGAATGAACAATTCGGGCGGAAGCTAACCAAAGGTTAACTGTACTCAACCAAAGGTTAACTGTACTATATTAGGGTGAGCCACACGTACTGTATATGGTAAAAACTTAAAATGCACAAATAAGAGCTCCTGATGCATTTTCTCATTCCTTATGTAGGAAAAGATCCCAAACCGGATTTTGAGCTATATCCATTAATTGATTAATATTTAAGGGTGGCGCAAATTTGAAGAAATTTGCCACTACAAAATGTATAATGATACTAAGGCTTCGAGTTGCGCCACCTCTAAATATGCACGAATCGATTCAGTTTTCTATTTTCAACATCATTAGTGGTTGTTAAATATGAGTAAATGTCATGAGAAACATATTTTTCATTTTAATATTTTTTGGACTACCCTATATATATATATATATATATACTGTATATACTGTATATACGAGGTCACACACCCAGGAGTTAGGTTCATATTTATTATTATACAGGGCGTTTATATAGTCCCTATCTATTACAGTGAAAACGTAGCAAAAAGGGTAAAATTCAATAACAATATAATAGAAGGCATACATTTAATGAATACTTAAGCATATGATTCTACATGAGCACCATCAATATCTCTACAGAGTTCGAATCTGTCAGCAGCATTGCGGAACACGGTTTGGAGCATGACAGGGGTTAATTTTATAACTGCTGTTACGATACGAGCACGTAAATCTTTCAGATCTGTAACCCTCGTTTGATAGACGTTTGATTTGATAAAGCCCCATGCAAAGAAATACAAGGGCGTTAGGTCAGGAGATGGAGCCGCCCAGGGCCTGTTGCCTCCACGTCCGATCCACCGATTTGGAAATCGTTCATTTAGGTACTCCCGAACAATGTTTGCGTAATGACAAGGTGCCCCATCTTGTTGAAAGACGGTGTTTAAAATGACATCTGAATGAAGCTGGGACATTTACGTGCTCGTATCGTAACAGCAGTTACAAAAATAACCCCTGTCGTGCTCCAAAATGTGTTCCACAATGCTGTTGACAGATTCGAACTCTGTAGAGATACTGATGATGCTCATGTAGAATCATATGCTTAAGTATTCATTAAATGTATGCCTGCTATTATATTGTTATTGAATTTTACCCTTTTTGCTACGTTTTCGCTGAAATAGATAGGGACTTTATAAACACCCTGTATAATTATTGGCAACTCAAACTATTCAATGACTCAAGCTGCGTCAACAAACAAACAGAAAAAGGTAATGATGGGGTTACTTAACCTCCTTCACACCATCTAAGGACATATGACAGAGGGGACCTACAGCTTTACGTGGGATCCGAACCACGGGTTGCCACAAAGTTTGGGTGCAGAGGACGTTCTCCCATTCAACTATTATCTGACCCGCTGTCGCTTAACTTCACTGGTCAATGGGAAGTAGCGTTACGACAGTAGCTATGGCATTGTTCATAACACCAAGAAATAAATGAGCCTATCAAAATGAACAAGTGAAACTGAAATCATGGTCCTGAATTTTCTCTCCATTGCATTTAAATGTTACTTGATAATAATGAACTAAAAGAAAATATCTAAGTTTCTGCACCACAGAAAAAAAAGAAAAAGAAAAACACAGTCATAAGTAACTCTCCCAGAATTTATGAAGTACCATTTCATAGCTGATAAGTTATCTGAATAAAATGTTTATTCCGATCCAACAATTGCAGTTACGTAGAACCTACCACACATCCCGATACTTCTTTGCCATCTGAACCAAAAATATATTTCGCGGCCCGCGAAACCAAAACTTCTAGAGGTTTGGGGGCGTGGCTCAGAACTTCATACGCAGAAGGAGTCTTGAGACAACACATTTTTAGCCATTAATTTCTTTATGAAAGATTCTACATACCGTTACATATTTTAATTCATTAAAGAATTATATAGAATGCAAATTCTTATAAGGAGGAACTACTCGATACATTTTCCTTAATAAAATGTATTTAGTAATCTAGTAATATACTGTAGGTGTACTGAGTCTACAGAATTAACTTTTGTAATAAAAACCTTTACAGGTTCACACACATACATACACACTTATACACCTACACCCACACAACCACCCACTTATAAACACTCATCTATGTGTGTGTGTGGTGTGTGTGTGTGTGTGTGTGTGTGTAAAACTAGTAATTACGGGTGACTTACATTTATATAACAAAAGATATGGTTAAGGTACGGGAACAGTATCAGGTAAATAAAAAGTATATTTACTTCATCACCTCCACACTTTTATTAACTTAATTTCTAAACTATTTCTACGCATAATGCCATCCTTTGGCGAAGAATCGTTATCGTTCAACTAAATTTTAAAGCAGATCCAATATGTTGGTCCTTATGTACAGCAGCAGGTCCCATCATCGAAATGCTAAAGAATCTGTATCCTTTAGCATTTCGATGATAGGACCTACATAAGGACCAACTGTTTTATCAACTTTACGAGGCCCGGACACGAATTATCTTAAAAATATTAATAAGGAATGTGAGTATTACAGTTCGCAAATTAATCAACGTACGAGAGAATCTTCAATGAAGTTTTTCATAAAATTATATATAACTTGAAACGAATTAAGAGGCTTCATGTCAAAACTTGCTATTAATTTTATTTTTTACGCGTCTTCATTATTGCAAACTTTCAATCTCGTTCATTATGCAGTTACTGCTTAAAATTACTAAAGCATAACAAACATCACGTCAGAGGCTACACAGAGCCTACATTTTATTTCAAATCTGTATAAATATATATCGTAAAAACTGTTCTATTAATAAGTAAAGTTCTCACGAAAACTTCCATATAAAGGAACTAAAACTATGACTTACCGTTACTTAACAATATATATATATATATATATATATATATATATATATATATATAAAAGAAAAAGTTGGCTATATTTTTGCATTATCTGGTTAAATTTGGCAATCCTTGCATCTAGATTCTAGAAGATTCCTTGCGTCTGTTGCTATATAAACTGTTTTGACCTCGAGTGTGGTGAGATAAGCACTTCAGCGTTGAGTGAGGTAGGCCTAGTAACGCAACCAGAGTGAGACTTAATAAATTTAACTTCCGATGATTATACTTAACTCCTTTTTAATATAAGTGACGTTACGAGTTATTTTTTTACAGTTTGACTGCTCTCTACTTTCGTTATTTGGTTGGATTGAGGCAAACAGGTAAGCTTCGAGCTCTGTCGCGACATTGCATATGAATACAACAGGCCCCTTATTCTCAATTACTTGATATAAATAGAGTTTACCAAAGTACAGCGTTTTGAATTTTCGTCCCGGTGTCCCGAAAGAAGTAGTTTCAAAATCTCTCAAATGTCCCATTTTTGGAGCAACTGTAATATAGTCTGTAAAATTATGGGTAAAAAAGACAAAAAAAATTATCT